>CM037861.1:24309056-24909056 GCA_021292105.1 Anadara kagoshimensis | reverse complement strand
CCGGTACATAACAATAACCTGTTGGCCTTGACATTGATAAATCTGTGTATAAACCTGCATGATGACCTTGACTTTTTCATATATTACAATAACCTGTTGGCCTTTACATAATAAATGTTTGATAATGGTGAAATTAACAGGATCTTTTAAATTTCCTGGTGTACATGTAACACTGCTACACTTTTAATATGTGAATGCATAATATAGCCTGTTTGCCTCAATGGCACTGACACTACAATTTTAGTTAAAAAGTAGGCTGAACTTTTAAATGTCCAATCGTACTTTAGCAAAAGTCCAGCTGGAAAAATATTGCAAAAGTATGTGTTGGTCCAAGTCCAGCCAGAGTTTTAAAAGTCTGGCTGGAGCATGCCTTGAGTCCAGCTGAAGTATGGTTCTATAATCTATTTTTCATACAGGAAGTGAAAAACTGGACCATTTTAATTAAAAGTGGTAGAATCATCATTTGGGAACAGCCCATTTTACATATAGTGTAAAAATCTATATTTTAAATGGTTGACCTTGACACTGTTACAAACCTACACATATATATGCTTATATATAATTACTGACCTTTACAATGTAACTTAAACCTTATGTAATCGAAACAGGACATTGTCACAATTTTGCACACATGGGGACCCAATTAAAGGAATACATGTATTAGATAAACAGTACTGGACCCTGAACTTTATAACTCAAACATGACAGGCTGACCAATCAAATTTATTTACTTGTCCAGATTGGTACATTTTTAGTGTGCAAGGTTGCCATTTAGGTACTCTTTTATCTTTAAGTGTTTGATTTTGGTACAATTTCCACACAATAAGTCCAACTTTCAGTACTTTTATTTAAAAAAAAAACCTGACAAAATGGGAAAAATCTGTCTAATTTGACTTTTTTTAAATGCCAAAAACGGAGAAATCCACCAATTGGTCAGCCTGACATGAATGAAAAAAACATTTACACTTTTTTGGTCTTTCAAAAATATAAAAATACGACAGAAATTACAAATACGCATACCCGGTACACTTAGAATTAACCATACCAAATAGATTGTATACGAGAAGCGGACATGTATCAAAAATGAAAAGAATGTTCAAGTCATCATCCAAAATACCATTTATAGACTCTACTCTATGAGACAAATATGAATTTTTGGTAATGTTGTTTTACTCAAGGGGTTGAAAATCCCCTTGGACCCAAAGCCCAGGATTTAAAACTAATAATTGTCAAAACTTAAAATCTCTTTGGAATTGACATATTTCAGTCTTACATCTAAGATTGTTCGAATTTCTATAATGTGATCATGTTGAAAAATCTTGTGGGAAAAAAAGAAGGAAAAAAGCAATTTTGTGCAATAGATCTTTTAAGAATCTGCAGTCACATTTTTCATATATAAATCTTCAAATTTCTTGTTAGTCAAATGATGATGGTGTATAACAATGATTTTTATGCCTAGGTCATTGATGGCAACATGGCCAACTGATAAAAATATTTGCGGGCTTCAGATACTTGTGGCACTTTCCTGAGGTTATAGATTCAACTGGAAAATTGTTCAACCCTTGTATTCCTTAAATACATGTATATAACATTTAACATATGATAACCATACAAGAGTTTTAACTTTAAGAAATCATTTTAGCAACTTTGCAGTCCTCATATTCAATGATTACTGATGTTTTCATTATGAGTCAATGATTTCACTATTGACATTTAACTGTTTAGTATTTAATATACAGCCTTATTCAATTGGTAGATTCTTGTCAAACTGGACTATATTCTTGTCAGAATGGATAAATATATGTGTCTCTTATACTGGTAAGGTTGATTTAAAAACTGTAAGCTAGTATACATGACAATTTTTTAAGGCTTTCCTTGAAGAAAAAAAATATTATGCAGTTTAGTAGAATACTTGAGGTAACTAAAGTTTGATTCATGGCGAGTGGTCCCTGGTTTGAGAAGTGAAAAATGTGATAACTCAACTTCAAGTTTTCATTAAAATGTTACAATTAACTTCAAAAGGTCTGTTGGGCATCTACCTAACAGGGGTATAATTCCAAAGTTAGAAGAGTTGTTTGGATGACTTCATGTGACAAGAATCAGCTAATTATCTTGAAATTGGCTTTATAAATAATAAATTATGTAAAAAATATGGTATTTTGAATAAACAGAGACCTGGAGATGAATTAACATCACCTGAGGTTTATCTAATATTACAACACAACATGGTACCAGTACTATATATTAATGCTGCCTGGTATGTCACAATGTGTCAGCGTAGGACTAGATACAACTTGAGTATAACTGGCAGTGGTAAGTCATCAAATTGTTTAAGAAAATGTTTACCTCTACAACATTTACTAACATAATTTCTTAAAAATTGTCTACAAATTTGTTTTAAAGGAGGTGGGTCAATAACCTCAGCATCCAGAATTGCAAGAATAGCTGAATCTGCAGCTCCATCGACCACAAGGGCTCGTTTTACACAACGTATAACAGATGTTGCTAATCCAGCTTGTAAAATTAATTTCACAATTTCAATGTTTTTATTTTTACATGCCCAAAATAATGGATTCCGCTGAGCAATTGTAGATACTTTCGGACCATCAAGGTTACTTCCATTAAGGATTAATGTTTTTGTTATAAAGGAACTGACTCTGTATGTTAAGGCTGCAAGTAGAGGGGTGTAGTTATACCTATCTGTTTTGTTGACACTAGCACCATTAGAAATTAAGTACTCCACCAAATCTGCCATTTGTTGTCTAGATGCTACCCACAAGGCAGTATGTCCAAAATTATCTGTTGCATCAATATCAGCACCAGCGTTTACTAAGCTTACAACTCCTTCAACAAAATGCATTCTACAAGCTGTGATAACAGGAGGCTCAATTCTATTCAAATGATCTTTACTGCAAACATTCAAATTCAATTTTTTACTTTTCTCACAATGGCGCATCAAAAGCCCAAATATGTCAAAATGGCGTTTATATAGTGATAGTGACAAAACTGTGGCCCCTTTGACTAGAACGTTAAAATCAACATCTGGATGAGAAAGTAAGATATTGCGAACATTTTGTGTGTCACCTGCCATAACAGCGACATAAAGATCAAATAACAGGTGTGACTGATTATACTCATTAATGGCCTGGAATGATGCAGATAGCAACAGACTATCACTTTTAACATCCATACTTCTGTCCCCTGATCTTTGCATTTTGGTACTGTATGTTGGAAGAATCTGTCTCACTGGTGTTGAATACATCTGAAAGCTGTGTAATAGGGTCCTTAATAAACAGTAAATGGTAGGAAGGCAAAACAATCTGATCACTATAACAGACCTTTAGGCTTGCATCCAACTAAAATTATCCACTCAGAAAATTGTTCACCAGATCACTAGATACTAGGCCTGCATCCAACAAGAATTATCAACTCTGAAATCATTCACCAGTTCACTTTACTAAGCAGCTGCATGCCTGGTGTATACAGCCAAAATCCTCTGAAATTTTAAAAGGAACACACTCCCTCCATAGACAGTTCAAATCGCATTAGTATAGTTACTTTTTAATAATCAGTTTATGGTCAAACTCTGGTCTGGGCAATGCTGAGGGGGTCTGGATCCTGCAGACTGACTGTCAAAAATAATTTTCTGACAGTCTATCTGTTAAACCGGATAGGATTATGTAGTATTTTGTAAACAGACATGCCACATGTGTATCTTACGTCATTTCAGATGATAAAGCTTATCCATTAAACATCTGCCATTAACTATAAAGACCTGTAATTCAACCCATCATCTCAAATTTCACCAGTATCAGAAACAAAACACAGTGCTGTCAAAATTTCTTTCATAAACTTCCTGTTTTCCGCACTGAATAAAAGGGCGAGCTATCATTGGTTAAAATGAAATTCTGTCCGGTCCTGACATACCTGACAGCATGAAAAGGAGTAGAATCATAGTGAAATTTATTCATTTTACAAACAATTTAGTTATTCTTAAACACAATTTTATCTCTCGATTGTCTTTTGTTTAATATCATACAGAATGCCAACAGTTCTTAGAGCTAAATGTGTTGTCGTGGGTAAGAAAATAAATAAAAATCTTTTAGCTCAATACCTCACCTGTCATGGTGTGTTTTGTTGTTAACAGCTGAAGTTAACAGGACCCTTGTTGGTCAGTTTAATCTCTTCGAATTCCTCTGTTTCTGTATAAGCATTGATTTTAAATGCATGTGATACCGGTATTCAATTTTACAAAGAAGTAAAATGAGAGCAACATGGTGTTATTTCAGGTTTTTTTAGTTAAAAGTTTTTAGTTTTTGTAGTCAGCGCCTTGGACCTCAGACATTCAGATCTTTTTGCAAATGATTTCATGAATTTATGTCTGTGCCTGTAGTTGACAAAATTTTTTGTACGTGTAAAATGGTAGAATTGTAACGAGAGGGAGGAAACGCCTGAAAAAAATCCATTTCCTCACCAAGTGACCCAGCTGAGGATCGAATTGTCCCTCCTGGATGAAAGGCGAATATATAAAATCGTGACTAGAAAGTAAATCACCTTTTTTTTTTAACTTTTATATACATCACTACAACATCATGGATAGCTCATTCCTGTCACATTACTCCCCTGCTATCTTGAGATTTCCACCCTTGGAAATCTCACACAATCCCCCTGCAGGTTTTTTGTTGGGCGCCAATGTAACAGGAGGGAGGAAACACCTGAACAAATCAAATTCCTCACTGAGTACCCTGGCTGAGACTTGAATTTGGCCATCCTATGACAAAAGCAAGCATTCTACCACAAGTCTGAAAAGTCTGTTTAGCAGTGAATTATATATTATTATAACTACTATATACAAAACACTACAATACCACAACTATCTCAGCCCATAACAGAATTAGCTAATATTTCTTGAATTTACAATAGAATATTTAAGTGTATCTCTGAGTTTTGTTGGAATTTGCAGCAAAATGATGTGGAATAATTACATTGCCTTCATGATTTTTCAGAAGTAATAATTTGGTAATGACTGGACTGATAACCAACTTCAATGGGTTGTTGAGTTTCATTTTTTCTCGTTGTTTATGCACATATATATTATCTGTAGACAGACTTAATTTATTTTCTTTATTTTAGGTGATTCAACAGTAGGAAAAAGTGCATTGTGTCAAGGTTTTCACAGTGATGGATCACATTTCCCTAAAAACTACAGTATGGTAGGTTGATCTCTATTAATGAATTACATGTATTATAGTTTTAAGCCAGCTATAAAGAAATTTTAATGAAAACATTAAACGTTTGCCAATATTTATTCCACATATGTGTACCACTGCAGTATCTCATTTGGTAAAGTGCTTGCTCCGTATGTAGGAAGTCGATGGTTCGAGCCCGGAGAGATCTCATCAAGATTTGAAATTAGGTAGTTATTGTTCTTTTACCAAACACATGGCATTTAGATTTGAAAGTCACAGGTTCTTCAGAAGAGACCTTAAAAACCGATGCCTGGTGTTGTGGCAGACGTGTCATGACAAAGAACCCTCACACACATTTCCCTGAGAGCACAGCAAAGGTTAAGATTTCTGCAACTTCACCTATAGCTGGTGACATCTCAATATGAGTGAAATATTCTTGACTGGGATGTAAGACCCCATTTAATCAATCAATCAACACATGTAGATATCTGCTAAATTCATAACCATTTTTAAGCCATAAATTTTAAGCCTCGCAAGTTAGTAATATAGCAAGCTTAAAAATAATTACAGTAAAACATGTTTATAACGAAGCCCTAGGGACTCTATTTTTAACTTTGTTATATTGTTATATATAGACATATATAGAAACGGTCGGGCCAAATAGTTGACTTTGTACTATCCATGTATTCGTTTTAAGCGTGTTTGTTATATTTGTGTTTTACTGTATACCTTTCTAGAAGGTTTTCTGAACACCATTTAATAAACTGTGGGTAAAACAGAATGTTAACTACATTTTTGATTGTTTTTCAAAGTTTTTCACAATTTTGTAAAATAAATATGGTTTTCTTTTTAATTAAAAGTGCATTCATGTTTTACTTCAGCACATTTTAACAGCAAAAATTTTGAACTGGATTTCTCGCTGTGATATCCTGTATTCACTAAGTGTGATGTCTTGTACTAAGATAGATGGTAAATTAATTTTTCTTTTTCAGACCACAGGTGTGGAACTACTGGTCAAACATGTAAATATACCAGATACAAAAGATAGTGTTGTAAGTACATGTTGTAATTATTGTTAACAAAACTCTTTCAGTTTCCATTTTGAAATAAGAGCACTGGTCAAGTGTGAAAACATATTTTACTTTCTAAGATTTCAATTATATATCAGTATTGTGTATTCAAGACATCATTCCCGGCTCTTAGTTTAGTGAAGTTGAATCTTTTACTTAACATATACATTGTATTAATACTTTCTTTATGTTTTTGAGTTGTAATATTCTTTGATCACATAAAAACTCACCAACTGCCTCAGTAGAATATAAAGTATAACCCCACCCACCCACACACAACAAAGTTTGAGGGGTATATACATGTAGGAATGACCTTGACTGTCTATACATATGTATGTCCCAATATTGTGTCCATTCCATGTCACCCATGTCTTTGGATGGATTTTGATTAAACTTAACACAAATGTAAACCTACATGAAATGATGTGTCACATACCAAATTTAATTTCTGTCTGTCCATCTAGCCATGTTGGGAACTGGGGTATTTGTCTCTCTGTATGTAGGTCCCAATATTGTGTCCATTCCATGTCGCCCATGTCTATGGATGGATTTGGATTAAACTTGACACAAATGTAAACCATCACAAGATGATGTGTCACATTCAAAATTTAGTGTTTGTACATCTAGCCATGTTGGAAACTGGGGTATTTGCCTCTCTTTATGTAGGTCCCAATATTGTGTCCATTCCATGTCGCCCATGCCTATGGATGAATTTTGATTAAACTTGACACAAATGTAAACCAACACAAGATGATGTGTCACATTCCAAATTTAATGTCTGTACTTACATCTAGCCATGTTGGGAACTGGGGTATTTGTCTCTCAATAGACAGCTGTAATTATTACTAGTATTGTACATGTATATAATTGTAGGAACTTTACATGCATGACTCCGCAGGAAAAGAAGTGTTTTATGATTTAGTTCAACAGTTTGTAAGTACATATATTGGCTTTTGTGTTGTAGATAGTTTATGAAGTCTTTTCTCTGGAATATTCCTAATTTTTATCTAACATTAGACTAGTTTTTCTATCTGATTTGACGAAATACAAGTTTTATCGAACAAGCATGATACAGAATCTTGTATCACCACACTGTGGTGATACAACATTGGCAGTAAAGTACATGTGCACTTTTTCATTGTGACGTCATTAGGGAGAATGTAGAACAAATGTCATAACATAGTTCAGTGGTTTTCTGTGGTAAAATGTAATTTTTTCACATAAAGTATTGTTTTTTATTATTTCAAATAACCTAATTGGAAATGTTAGATAAAAATATTATATACACAGTGTGTATATAATATGTATTTATTTCCTCTTTATGTCTTTATGAATTAAATGTATTGATGCTGATGTCATTTGATCATACCTATTGTTCTTGTATCTACAGTGATTTTGCTGGGTTGTTTAGTAACTTCCTTTTGACTTTTGTATTGGGAAAAATTGTTAAACTATTTGCTTTAGTATCGATGTTGTTTTAGAAATTTTAATGATCAAATTGGGAAAATTTAGCCTTTTTTTCCAGGAGAAACTACCTTTATTCGGTAGTAATTTTAGGCAAGCAAAAACACTAATCTAGAATTTTAAATTTCACACTAGTAACCTAACAACTGCAGACCCAATTTAAAGAGAGGATACTTAAAGTTAACCGTACCTTGATCATATGATTGAAGAACTTGTATTCATATTTTACTACAGTAAAACCTTGATTCATCGCCACCATTTGTTCAGTCAAATTTTGGCGTTATAAAGGGGTTTGGCAATGAATCGGGGGAGACGGATAAAGAAAAACATAAACAAAATGGATTTTGGGACTTCAAAATAGTGTGGTGATAAGCGAGGTGGCAAAGTTATCGAGGGGCATTATAACGAGGTTTTACTATATTTAAATATACACTTTGAAATAATGGGTGATGCTAAACTTATTTATGGGAGTATATTATATCATAAAGGTTAAGAACACAAATCCAACTTCAGTTTTAACCAAATTACCAGTACCTCATGAGAAAATTGGAGTATTCTCTCTGCCAAAACAACCTGTTCAAGTTTCATACTACAGGCACTCAGCTGGTTGGCCTTAATTGGAATTCCAGTGAGTCTAATAGTAATGTGGTTCGCCACAGTACCACGTGATACCCAGTAACATTTGTGCTGACTACTTATTTCCATTGGATGTGGAATTGCATAAGATGACTTATTCCCATAAAAACAATATTTTTCCCGGAATCTGCGACTTCAACGTTTTTCAAAATGTTTGGCACAAATTTTAAGAGCTGTTGATCAGTGATGAACCCCATTTATATGTTGTTTACTTGATTTATTTTGACAGTGGGACCAACCTTCAGTAATAATGGTGGTATACGACTGCACAAGTGAAATGTCATTTTCAAGCTGTTCAAAATGGATAGAAAGAATAAGGTCACAGAAACCAGAAGTAAAAACACCAGGTAAAATATCCTTGTATATTAACATGTACCAGAATTAATTCTTCCCTATGTTTCCATTCCTGGTAGCCAAAATCGCCATTGGCTACTAATATGGGAGGAATTCTTTCAAAAAGTAACCTATTTTAGCAAATTTGTGGGAAAATACTTTAAAAAAGACTATATTTTCACAAATTTGGGAAATTTGGCTACTAATTATTTGAAATTTGTGGAAACCTATGCTTCCTATTGTATTTTTCTGTCGATATAATTATGAGTTGAGTTAAGTAATGGGGTTTAACATCCCATTCAAGAATGTTTCACCTATATCGAGACATCACCAGCTACAGGCAAAAGTGCATAAATTTTGCCTGTGCGTTTCATTGATGGCATTATAATGCAGGGTTCATTATTTTGCCAAGTGCACCGTGACATGGGACCTTATTTATTTGAAGTTCCCATCCGAAAGAACTGTGACTTCCATCCCATGTTTGCTGTAATGGCCTGTTCATCTTTTGAAAAAAGAGGCACTGTCTCTTGAAAAGGTCACAATAATGTCCCGATGAAAAGTGTTAACAGTCACGGTAATGTCTCATTGAAAAGCAATAATAATGTTTAAAAAGTTTGCATCTCTGGTTTTTACATTGAGCAAAATTTTAGTTTAAAATAATTTGTTGTCAACATTTTCAACAAAATTTTTAATTTATATTTACCTTGTTGTAAAACAAATTTACACAATGGACAAAATACAGGTTTATTTTTTTTTCTAGAATTAGTAACAATTAAAAGTCATATTATACATCTTTTACAGAGTCTTTTATCTCAAGAATTGAAATATTTTAAATTTAGGAAATGTGAAGATTTTGAAACTAGTTTACGAGCCCCTCTATCTTCTTAATACTCGATACCAACAACATCAACCAATAATATTTGTGATGTAATTCATTGTGGCATATTTGTTACTTAGACTTATGAAGGAAACATGAAAATATTATAAAAAAATTATTAGTAATTACATGTATTCAAATTTATGAAACCCAATTTATGTCAGTGTTGATGTTGTTCCCAAATGTGCCCTGTTTGCTCCCCTTTTGCATGGTTCTTTTGCATGGTTCCGAGTGTCTGTGGATAAACCCTTCTGAAACATGAAAATATAGCGATTTAGAAAGTCTTCAATGCAGCCTTGCCATATATTGACAATTTTGTATTCTCTTGTGAGATTAATTCTGTAACAAATTAATACATGTAATAGATTTTAAATTTTGTTTTGGAAGTTCCAATATTGTCAACATTTGAAATTGATTAATTCCAGAAATGAATCATTAATTAAATGTTGATCAAGATAATATGAAACATGTTTTTCTTTTGAATTGAGTCTTTATTCTCATGCCATAAACTGATTAAAACAGTAGTTGATATGCAGAAATAACACATGGAATTGTCTCCCTTGAATAAGAAAAATTGGAGTATTTGTAGTTTGAAAATGATAGTAGCCTTACGTGGCTTAAGTTTGCCATATCAGTAATTATTTGATAATTTAAATAAAATAATTAAATTTAAATAATGTAAACGATAGGTGATTAAAATTATTAGAAAACAAATAATCTAGTTCTAATTGATTAAATACTAAATTTTAATTTTTTCTTTATAGAATATAGATATGCTTTACGCTTAAGTTAACTGATTAGATGAACATCTCCAATAACATGCTAAAATTGCATGTTAATATTTAGCCAATCTTCACTTGTTATAGTGGAGTTACAATGTCTTTGTAACCATTAGACCACATCAGAGAGTTGTTTTGAATGCAATAGATTGTTATAGCCAGTGCACCCTATAAATTTGATAGAATATATCCCATGTAAACCAACTGTAAATTATATGCAACACTGAATCAAAGTATTAATTCTATAGAAGGTAATGATTTATTAAAAGGAGGTGGGGGGGGGGGTTATTGATCATGTTCAAAAGGTGTTGACAAGTGAATAACAAGGCCTCAATGGTTGCAAGGTCTTGCAGATTTCAGTACCAACCAGTTTAGATTCAGTTCCCCCTGAATCCAATAAAGAACATCATGCATTCTTTCTTCCAACTGAATAATGTTTGTGTTTCAGTACTCATACAGACAAAAAATAATATTTTACATATTCTTGACTTTCCTAGGTGTATTAGTTGCAAATAAAGTTGATTTAGATGAACGCAGGATGGTCAGTAAAAAAGCAGGCCAGGAGTTAGCCTCAACTCATGACTTGAAGTATTTTGAATGCTCAGCTGTAAGTTGGGTTTTTTTTACTCTTTTGATGTTGTTATTATTTTGTTTACTTTGAGTAGTTTAAAGGCAGGTCAGAATTAGATATTTCTTTTTTTTTCTCTTTTGTTTGGTAAAGAAAATCTGGAGTTATTGCCCTTTGTATGGTCTGTCATATTGCATAAGTATATACAGCTCCATTTGTTATGGTTTGGAAATTTGGAATGTTTACATTTTACCTGTCAGTTGGCATAGTGTGTCATGTTTGACCTGGTCATTTGACCTTTAAGTTGAATATCGACATCCATTGTGTAATTTAGTTCTATATAAAGTTGATTTATAAGGATGGATGGTGTAATACTAGGTACCAGATGTTTATGGTGATGAAATGTGCTGTCTTACCTAAACTACACAGTCTATAAACCCAATCTAATATTCAAATTAAAGGTCAAAAGGCCAGGTCAAACTTGACACACTGTACCCTGGGAGGATAAATATTTCCTGCTCAGTTATGCTTTCTTAAATGATTTTATATACATGTACATGAACACAAACATATATTTTTGGGACAAGTATGGTTTGGATCCAAGGGGATGAGTATTATAGATATAAAAATCAAATTATTATTTATTCTTTATTTTTTATTGTCTATTTCAGAAAGAGATGCAAGACGTTGATGCACCATTTTACTATTTAGCAAACAAATTCTATGAACTCTACCAGGAGAAGTTAAAAATCTTTGAAAATGTTCTTAATTGACAGACTTATGATTTATGTTGTTCTAACATTCCGTCCATGGACTCTATGAACTCTTATACTTATGTTATTAGTGAAGTATAATTTATGAATAAATTCAATATGGAAGTACTTCTTTTATTATGAGTCTTCAGTTTTCTTTATTATTCCCCTTGCAAACAAAGTTTGGAGGGGATATAGGATTTGGCCCTTACTTACGGGCATATGTTACACTTTCTTGTCAGCACTCTAAAAACTTTATTTCTCAGCAGAATTTATAAAATTGATACAAGGGTTTATCATGATAATATCTTGAACAAGTTCTTGTTTTGTAACTAATGAAACCCCGAGTTATTGCCCTTTGTTTATTTCAGTGAAATGTTGGTATTTCTGACATTGCTCTATTGCAAGGGAATAAGTATCACTTGTGATGTCTTGATTTTGTTTGCTTCTTTATTTTTGTTTGATGGACATGATACTTAATTCATTCTACAAGGTTTCAAAAACAAGTTGGTTCAGGCTGTAATGTTGTTTAATGTCACACCAGCTATAGATCAGGTATTTGCAATAAATGCAAGTTAATCTTAAAGAAGAACAAGTTAGTGTATGTGTGTGAAGTCTAAGTGTGTTTTATGGTCACCTTGGTACTAGCACACACTGTGGGCGATTTTAAGTTAAGATGCTTGCCTAGCTTTTCACAAATAGGATTCAAGTATGCGTAAACCAATGTAAATTCTGAAGCACTAGATTGATTGTTTTTTAATACAATTATTCATCAGCAGCACCACTTGTTGGATGTAATCAAAACAAACATACTAATCCATGTCTGAATCACAATCCAGAAGCAAAGTAAAATCTTTGAAACTGACAAATCAGGTTAAAACACATGAATTGCTACCAGGAAGTGAGGTTGGGTGCTCAGGAAGGGTAAGCACCTCCTGTTTAGCTATCTGTACCCACCACGTTTGTAATCAAAATTGAGTGAAAGGGACATGGAACTATGGGACGTCAAATATATTCAGGGTAATCCTGTTTTTATAGTCAAACCATAACAATAAAATGTTGTGTTGTTACACAAATGAATGATTGAATTGGATTTTATGTGCCAGTCAAGAAAATTTCCCGTCATCCAGACATCACCAGCTATAGGTGAAGTGGCAGAAAATTTTGACATTTGCAATGTGCTCAGGACAATGTGCAGGGATGGTTCTTCAAGTGCCAAACTTGCTGTGGCACTGGACATCAGAATTTTGTTACTAAATGCTGAGTGCTTGACAGAAGAACAGTTGCTATCTATTTTCAAGTCTTGTTCAGCCCAGACTGGGGTTCGAACATAAGACCTCCCACATCCAAAGCAATCACTCTATTAACTGAACTACTGTAGTGGTGTTACACAAATGACAATTTCCTAATACAATAAAGGATAAAAGTAGACAAGTGGTTCTGTTGAACAATGGTGATGGTTCACCATCTTCTGTTTACTGTCCATTATATATAGCATGGTTCCCATGTGTCAGGATAATGTTGGAGATTTTATTTCAAGGGCAGGGAATTGTTAGGGAATTAACTTTTTCAAGAGAATTTGAGATATTAAGGAAATGTCTGGAATTTAATATTTCTTTCTCAAAAGTTGTGTCTTTTTGAAATTTTAAACACGTTTTTATTTTTCCCACACTACTGAACAGAATAGGACATTTTGGACCAGAGTATTAGTTTTTCCCCTTTAACATAATACTTCTCAAATATTTTGTACTTTGCCATCTTTACTAACAGTTTAATAGCAAAAATGTAAATTAGTGTATCTTGATCTGCTTAGCGCCATTCTGGCCAGGGATAAATGGATTTCTATCGGGGAATTGTCAAGGATTTTCGAATAAAGGAAAGTGTGGGAACCGTGTATATAAACAATAGGACAAAAGACATTTCTTTGACAAAGCATCTTTAGAGACGGTTCGTACAGGCCTTGACAAGTCCTTAAATTTTTAGGATTGCCCTAAAAAGACCCTAAAAACAAGTCTGACCCTAAAAATACATTGAATTTATCCTGAAGGCCATAAAAAGCCCTTGAATTTGGCCAGTTGGGTGTCTGTATTTTGATATTAAGTGGTTGCAAATAGACTGATATAAATAAATTAATAAATAAGTTACATTAAAATGGGCAATTTAAAGGTACCTGGCCCAACAAAAGGCCAAACTTCAACCTCCACTTCAAGTATCGTTACTATGGACACGCAAGCAATTCTTTTATTGATTTAATTGCCTTTGCTATAATTGTCCCTCTGATTAGGCCTTAAATTTGCAAATAAGACCCTGAAAAGACCCCAAAAGGTCCTTAAATTTGGAGTTCAAATGTCTGTATGAACCCTGAGAGAGAACCCACTTGGTTATTTGAATAGTATTCTACTGTCTAAGAAGTCAAGTCTAATAAGTTAATCTGGAATGCAGAAAGGTGCAACTGATAAAATAATTGGATATATGCATGATAATTAAAACCTTTGATGGGCATAAATGGCAAGATTGGAGTCCAGTGGTGTGGATAAATAATAGTTTTGTTGTAACCTAACTATCACACTACATGGAGATTTTAACACTTAGAAAATGTTACTGGACCAATATGTCTAAATACTAGTAGTGTTTATTATTAGAACAGGCAAATTCAGTGAAATAAAGTCCCCCGACAGCAGGTTTCTTTTTCACGTACTACCAGAAAAATGGGCAAACCAATTCGGGTTAACGACATAAGCATCTACTATCAATGTTGATGCTTTGCTACAAGAATTTCGGACAAAAGGAAGGAAGGACGGGAACTCAAATTTTATATCCCCCTCTTTCTTCGAAAGGCGAGGGATAAAAAGAGAAAGTAATGTTTAATATTTTGAATTAGATGAGTTTTTGCTATGCAATGCATTAGGGTCCTGTATAAACAATTTGACCTTTTGCAATTCCATTACAAGTTTGTTTTGCAAAAAGTTTAGTTTTAGTTATGTTCACTTGGGGCCTAATAAATGTGGAAGCAATGAAGATTTAAATCTCGGAATGCTCATAAATGCTAGATTCTAGATGTTTCATACCCATGCAGTTTTTAAATTGAACAAATATTTATACTTCCGGCAAACTATTTTGTTGGGGAGGGAGGGGGGGGGGGGCGAATCCAGAATTTTAGAACGGGGGGCGTATAATGTGAGAGCCAAAGGCTCGAACATTCTAGGGGGGTCCCGGAAAATTTTGAAAAACTGCGCAAAAATCCTGTATTCTGGTGCAATCTGAGCTGCATCAAAGAGGAAAAAATCTTTCATTCAAAATGCCAGTATCATAGTATGAAAAAAGTGTGACAATATGTATTATTAGCGACATAAGGGGGGGGGCGTACTCCCCATACTGAATCCGCCACTGGGGGGGGGATATAGGAATCACAACGCCTGTCTGTCCGCCTGTGTAAAATCGTGTCCGGGCCATATCTCATAATTGCTATTGACGACTGTCATTAAACTTCACATGAATAATCTTCACGGCCCAAAGGTGTGTTATGACCTTGAACCAAGCTCTTATTGTCCGGGAAAAGACAAGGTCGTGGGAAAACATTAAACCCTTGTACATGTTGGAGGCAAGAGACAGTGGCTCTGGGATTCTCGAATGGCAAAACTATAGAGGTGACCTTCATAATTAATTCTATTCTAGCACCTTTATAATCAATGGCGGTCATCAGATAGCAACAGTAATCTCTTTCCTAAGGTTGTTCGCAATGTTTAATGGAAAAGTAAATTAAATGCAAGCACATTATATCACTGAACGATATAATCTTTATGGTAGGTAATTGGATAGACTTCTCCTGCCTGGTGTTTCTGGAAAGTCATGAGAAAAAAAACTTGGCCCAGTTGCCATTTATTTAATCTAATGACACCTTTAAAACCAATGCCCCATGTCACCACAATGTCTGTGATGTAAACGCTGTAAAATGCTGTAGGAAGGTTACGGCCATACAAAAATACTCCATGAGCAATGTTGGCATTTAGTCAAACGTTTTATAATCAGTGGTCTCCATATTCTTATTGCGTTCGTTTTATCATTTAATTTGGGTTGTTCTGTGGCAAGACTATTTCAAGAATTTTAAAGCCCCTATTTTTTCATTTGACTTTACTATAAATTCTCAAATAACACACGTTAACAGTTTTATATTTACATTTTCAAAAGACTTAAAAAGTATTCAGAATATCTCTTCATACATTTTAACAAAACTTTTGTAACTTTAAGGTAATTATATCCAACGCTACAGATAAAGGTCTTTCCTTCATAATAATACTTTCAAATTCGTCTTCATTGTCCGAAATGGTGACTCTTACGCGGATATCTGGTTTATGTCGTTCCGCCATTTTATAAGCCAACAAAATGTCGTTTCCATCTAACGCCCAGTATCTTCCCTTGTATCTATATAAAGTAATTGGGGATATGACTACATCATCCTGCAATAAAAGCTGTTTGTAGACATATTGTGTTCGAAAAGTACCTCTGTTTTGATTTATCTCCGTGAACAGAATGTAGGAAGGAGGCTTCACTAAATATTCCTTTGTTGGGTGCAATACACGATCTGTTTTTGTATTTGAGCTTACTTTACGTGAATGTTTATTGTACTCTACAGCCTTAGAGTTTGCAGCACTTCTGTTAAATCCGGTAAATTCCGATTCAGTTCTGGTTAATTTTGCTGTAGTCTCCGATCCACTCTGTAACAGGATTTTGTTGTTATTCTCTGCCCTCACATAAGTTGGCTTTTCATAGCCAGTCGCACTAGATTTGTTTCTGTATTCGGTAAATTGCGATTCAGTTCTGGTTGGTTTTCCTGATGTCTCAGATCTACTCTGTAACAGGGTTTTGTTATTCTCTGCCCTCACATAAGTTGGTCTTTCATAGCCAGTCGCACTAGATTTGTTTCTGTATTCGGTAAATTCCGATTCAGTTCTGGTTGGTTTCGCTGTAGTCTCAGATCCACTCTGTAACATGGTTTTGTTGATATTGTCTGCCCTCACAGAAGTTGTTGGGCTTTCATAGCTAGTCGTACTAGATTTGTTTCTGTATTCGGTAAATTGCGATTCAGTTCTGGTTGGTTTTCCTGATGTCTCAGATCTACTCTGTAACAGGGTTTTGTTATTCTCTGCCCTCACATAAGTTGGTCTTTCATAGCCAGTCGCACTAGATTTGTTTCTGTATTCGGTAAATTCCGATTCAGTTCTGGTTGGTTTCGCTGTAGTCTCAGATCTACTCTGTAACAGGGTTTTGTTATTCTCTGCCCTCACAGAAGTTGTTGGGCTTTCATAGCTAGTCGCACTAGATTTGTTTCTGTATTCGGTAAATTGCGATTCAGTTCTGGTTGGTTTTCCTGATGTCTCAGATCTACTCAGTAACAGGATTTTGTTGTTATTCTCTGCCCTCACATAAGATGGCCTTTCATAGCCAGTCGCACTAGATTTGTTTCTGTATTCGGTAAATTCCGATTCAGTTCTGGTTGGTTTTCCTGAAGTCCCAGATCCACTCAGTAACAGGGTTTTGTTGATATTGTCTGCCCTCACAGAAGTTGTTGGTCTTTCATAGCCAGTCGCACTAGATTTGTTTCTGTATTCGGTAAATTCCGATTCAGTTCTGTTTAGTTTTGCTGAAGTCCCAGATCCATTCTGTAAAAGGATTTTGTTGTTATTCTCTGCCCTCACATAAGTTGGCCTTTCATAGCCAGTCGCACTAGATTTGTTTCTGTATTCGGTAAATTCCGATTCAGTTCTGTTTAGTTTTGCTGAAGTCTCAGATCCACTCAGTAACAGGATTTTGTTGTTATTCTCTGTCCTCGCACAAGTTGTTGGTCTTTCATAGCCAGTCGCACTGTATCTGTTTCTGTGTTCTAATGGCGATGTAGTTTTCAAAGTTGAAAATGGAGATTGATTAAACCTGTTAAAATTCGTTCCAGGCATTTTCTTTGTCGCTAAACTGCAAGGCTGGTTTGTTGATTTTGCAGACGAAGTCATTTGTTCGTGTCTAACAAGGTCCGTTGTATCTGATTTGCCCCGATATCCTCCAGATGATGTCACAGTTTGTTCATAAGAGTCAAAATATGATGCTCGTTTAGCTGTGTTCATTGAATGCGATCCTATGTTTGTTCTATCTGAATCAACTGGATTGTGTCGATTTGTTGATGTGTTTTCATCCGATGTACTTTTGCGCAAACTAAAATTGTCATCGTAAATCCATGTGGCCCCTGTAACTGGTTCGTTTTTTATCCGAGGTACGTTTAGTCTCTCCCGGTATGTTTGGTGCGTCTCAATAACATTCGTGTTGGTCCAGCCATTAGTTCTTGTTATGGGAGACGCATGATCTTGAAAGTTTTGGACTGATTCGTCACAATTTGTATTTCGTTGAACACCAGTAATGTTTTGCATATTGGACATTCGCATTTCCTGTTTCGGTTTGACTATACCACATCCAACATTCACTCCTGAAGGACGGCTATCGATGTTGTCTTCCAGTTGAAGCTGATTAAACACTGTATTGATATCGGCTACATTTTGCGAAACTTGAGTCTTTTCATTTGAATACGTAGATAGTTTATATCTATTTTCTAGCAACTCTCTATTCTGACGCCTTTGCTCGGCTTCCCTATGCCACTTGCCTCCGGGATCTCCTCTCACTCTAATAGAAGTACCTCCATTTGTTGTTGTAAATTTTCTGTATAATATATTCGGTACTTTAATCACAGGAATTGTATCGCACTTTCCTAGAGAATACAGGTTTTTGAATACCCAAAGTCTTCTATTATCAGCAGAGAACCATTTGCCATTTACATAACATACCTGTATACGCGGAACATATTCTATGGAACATCGTCCAGCTACAATGTCATCTAATGTCCAACCAATAAACTGACCTCTGTGGTTACTTTTGCCATCAAAAACATTGTTAATTGAATCTTGACAATAATAAATATCGCTTGGTTTGAGCCTCATCGTCATTATTGTTGTTACTGTAGACGTTACTACTTTATAAACCAGTAAAGATGTAATATTAATGAGATCAATGCTATTTTTACAAACGGAAAATGGATTTTCCAGTTGTATACTCTAATTACGTAACAGGTTGCTGGGCGTTAAGGTTTGTTGGGAGATAATGAATTCATTGACGTCGAATCCAGGAACTTCTTGTCTTGTGAGTATGACGCCGAATCAAGAAACAGGTCCTGGTGTACGTGACATTCCTCAGTTTGTTGGTTTAAAATACAAAATGAAACAAACCCGAGGAAGAAATCACCAACATAAGTACACATATATGTAGTAAGAAATGTACGCCAAATGTACACCAACTAAAGGAACGATATGTACAGTTTTACAAAAGCCACTTTTACAAGAATGAAAATGGCCTCGTAACTAATTCTGACAAATATTATGATTGTTAACAGCAAGTTTTAATTAAAAATTTATTTTTTCAATAGGCAAAACAACCAATAAGATGTCACAAAACGAGATAACATCTTAGTGATGAGGCCTCCTGAATTTGGACGGGTTACCCCACCCCACCCCACCCCCACCCCCGACACTGGTGGTATAATAATAATAACTTGACCACACCAGGAAACACAAAGTGTACATGCTTTTTAACTCGCATTGGGGTCATAAAGATGTCCAAAGTTGTGCTCTGCGTTTTTATACATTTATTTGACACCCACCTATAGCTTAAAATTAAAAGGCATAAAGTAATTTATATGCATATTGTTACTGTTTTAAAAACGGTTTATAGAAACGATTTACTAGATTAAACTACGCCACCATTAAAACAACTACTATTGTGACAAAAATTCTATTTATATATGTGCCCATGTTACGTTACTACCGTTTATGCATTCTTGTCAAATGCAAATTTAACCATATAAGTTAGTACTTACTATTGACATGTGCTAGTTTTTTTTTTTTTTTTTTTTTTTTTTTTTTTTTTAATTTTTTGAAAATAATCCATTTAAAAGTAGCACATGACGATTATATAACACTATGTATAAACACGGGGAAAACCATAGACTAGTACTTTCAAAAAATCTCTGGGGATTACTGAGAAATCAAATTGAGTCTTTTAAACAAACTCGACCCTGCATATCTGTAACATGAATGATATTGTCATATCGGCGTGTCTTCAACAGTGAAAATACAGCATATCCATTGCACAATCATTCCTTAACAAAGATTTTCTTGAACTTAAATTTGACCTCTTTTTAGAACTCAATATTTTTGTCAAAATTTAATACAAATGTCATAAGCTTGATTACATCTTTAAAATGACACCTTTAATCTCTCAATATCAATCATAATAGCTTGAAATTTGTCAGATTTAAGTAAGGGAAAATATTAGTCAGGAAGTATTGTGAAACTGGGCCCAGTTGTCGATTGTTAAACCATATTCATTATTAATAAAACCCCGGTTTTTTTTCCAGATATTGTAGCCAATTTTTACAAAACTTTACAATGTTTCTAGAGACATCATGTTACTAGGAAGCGGCTTAATGTACAATTTTCTCCTCTGTTCATTTCAAAAAGGTTGAGTTGTTGGACAGAATTTTTTCAGCTTGAAGTGAAATTTAAAATTTTATGACAAACTTTTTGAAATAAGATTTTGAACAGAGACTGACATTGTACATTAGATCAGTTCCTAATAAAACATACAACTAGAAAAAAAATTGGAAGTTTTTGTAAACTGTGGCCACAATCTCTGAAAAAGGGGTTTAAGTAATAATGAATATGGTTTAATGCATTGTTTGACATAACAACAGTTTGCATTGTGGTGAAGATGATATAAGTTGAATAAGGTATGTGAAAGATGAGCGTGATTTCTGATAGGTGAGTGGTTAATAACAAAGAAATGACAAAGTAAACGATACGCTACACAAGGAAGTGTGATTTAAGAAATGAAATACCATGTAATTGATACACAGGCCTGTCGAAAGTTTAACACTGAGCTTACGTAAAGGAGTCTAATATCGGCTGCCGAGTGGAACAATTATCGATAGCTAAAAAGCCGCCTAGAGATCGATAACAGCTGTCAAAACCCGTTAAGATAAAGTTAACGAGGGGCCGCGATGAACAGTCGATTGGTTAGTTTATAAGAGTTAAACTTTCGACAGGTCTGTACTGCACTACAACGGTGGTTGACATTTATAGAAAAATGTATTAAAGGTGTGTTCTATATTTTATTTTCTTAAAGGTGTATTCTCGTGTCCTGTTGAGTGTGGAATATATAATTGTGTTAGTCAGGACATTATAATAATTACGTGGACCACACTACAGGACATTTTGTCACTATATTATCTAGTGTCCGTTCAACGGACATTGTACAGTACAAAGTCGGGAACAACAACTTGGCAACATTTTATCACCATATCCCGTGCCCGTACAAAGTCAGGAACCACATTACTGGACAACGTACTGTACAAGTCAGGAACAACAATTTGGCAATATTTTATCACCATATCCCGTGCCCGTACAATGTCAGGAACCACATTACTGGACAACGTACTGTACAAGTCAGGAACAACAACTTGGCAATATTTTATCACCATATCCCGTGCCCGTACAATGTCAGGAACCACATTACTGGACATCGTACAGTACAAAGTCAGGAATCACACTGCTTGGCAATATTTATCACTATATCCAGTACCTGACCAAAGCCAGTACCTACACTACTGAACATAGTTTTTTCAACATATACAGTGCCTTTGCAAAGTCAAGACCCACACTGATGAGCATCATTTTGTCACTATATCAAGTACCTGTTCAAAGTCTGGAATCTCTTTAATGGACATAATTTTGTCACTATATCAAGTACCTGTTCAAAGTCTGGAATCTCTTTAATGGACATAATTTTGTCACTATATCCAGTGTCTGTACAAAGTCAGATGCCCCATTACTTGGTATAGTTTTGTCCCTATATACAATATCCGCCCATAGTCATAAACCACACCAATAGACAGCATTTCGTCACTATATCCAGTGCCTTTTCAAAGTCATAAACCACACTACTGAAAATCATTTCGTCACTATATCCAGTGCCTTTTCAAAGTCATAAAACACACTACTGAAAATCATTTCGTCACTATATCCAGTGCCTTTTCAAAGTCATAAACCACACTACTGGACACCATTTTGCCACTTTATAAAATGTACATCCAATGTCGGTTTCAATATGCTAATATGTTATGTGTTTCTTGTTCTCTTTTCCGTCCATTAATTGACAGATCGCCGGCCACGCCCACAATGTTCCAACAAAGGCCCGGCATGCTTGAATAACACATAAAAAATCAAAACTCGGCCTGAATTGTGCCATATAAATGGAATCACTGACACTAGTACGTCATTAGTTTCCGTGGCGCTGATTTGGTACCGTGATGGCAGTAAGTGTCGGAACATAAAGGTATGGCAGGCGATTTGTCAATTACACCGTGTTCCAGCTGCAAAATATATTTCATTTCATGTTGAATTAATTAACCATCTGTCAATTTGAAGTACAAAGTAGTTTTCTCTTAATTCGAAGGCCTTGGTGGTAGAGTGGTGCAATGCATGAACTTACGGATTCGTGGTGACGGCAGCGTCTCTCACTGCCTAGATTCAAATCCCATTTGGAGCAAAATGCAACTGTGAGAAAGTTTGTCAAGGTCGGTGGTTTTTTGTAGTTTCCTCCACCATCCCATAACTAGCCACCTCGTTACAAGTTAAAAGAATCTTGACTGCGGCGTAAAACTAAACCTCCAACCTACTCCATTACCTCAATACCAATGGTCTATGCAAAGTTGTATGAAATCACTAATAACTATGTAACCAGCGGTAACAGCCAAGTGTGTAAGATAATCATCCGTGGTACATAACTTGGTTAAAATTATGACAACAGAATATCGTTGTGTAATGATACGAGATTGCAGTATATATACTGGTGTTTAAGCCAGTGGGACTACAGGTGTTTCCATCCCCCAGCCCCACTGTCTAAAACAACGCTCTAGTAGCTAGGCCGTTGTTACCACGTTTGACAGCAAAATTGTGTGGTGATGCAAATTTGTAGTTAATATAATGGTGTTCGATCCTGTGGGACTACAGGTGTTTCCATCCCCCAGCCCCACTGTCCAAGACAACGTTATAGCTAGGCCATTGTTACCACGTTTGACAGCAAAATTGTTGTGTGGTGATGCAAATTTGTAGTTAATATAATGGTGTTCGATCCTGTGGGACTACAGGCGTTTCCATCCCCCAGCCCCACTGTCTAAGACAGAGCTATTATAGCTAGGCCATTGTTACCACGTTTGACAGCAAAATTGTTGTGTGGTGATGCAAATTTGTAGTTAATATAATGGTGTTCGATCCTGTGGGACTACAGGTGTTTCCATCCCCCAGCCCCACTGTCTGAGACAGCGCTATAGTGGCTAGGCCATTGTTACCGCGTTTGACAAACAAAATTGTTGTGTGTGAATTTGAAGTTATTATACTGGTGTTTGAGCCCTGGGACTACAGCCGTTTCCAACGTCTCTACTCTCATTATCTGAGGTAAAGTTATAGTCGGCTTTATTGCTAATATAACGATCCCGCAGATCGCAAAATGTCATTTTCTTAATTTTGCGTATATAATAGATTAGTTTTGCTACAGTTCTTCGTAGCTTCCTCTTTAAGACACGCGAAAGGTTAACTAGCTAAACAGGAGGTGCTTACCTTTCCGGTGCACCCGGCCTCACTTCCCTGGTATCATGGAATATCGCGCGTTTACCTAATTTGCGAGTTTCAAAGTTCACTTTTCTTTGCTTTGGTTTTGTGATTTTGACATGGATTGATATGTTTGTTTTGACGGTAAAAAGAGAGTATCCGAGGAGGATACATAGCGTGTTTCTGGAAATCTTCACGGTATCCGTATCACGATTCCATGAGGTCAACCACGGTCGTTCATATCGCCATGTATATTAGTGATTCGCCAACAAATAACAGAATTATATTAAGTATCATTTTATTATATAATAAAAAAATTATCAAAAAATTAAATAATTATAAAAAATATACTTAAAACAATGTGCGATTTTATACTTGACAGACTCAACAACAATGGCTGAAAATGCGTATTAAAATGCATATATGTAAACAAAGGAAAATCTCCCTGTAGTTATTATTGTATATGAATCTTACTGAAACAAATTTGTTACTTTCAATTTAACCATGGTATAAATGTGCATAAAGATTCATAACAAAAGACCGAGTTGACTATTTCGATTAACATTAAATAAAAAGTCCACATACCCATAGACAAAACAATAAAATGGGTTAAGTGGTCGAAATACTCCGAAGTCAAATTTGTGGTGAGACAATGAATGGGAATGGGACCTAGTGGCCAAAATACCGCGAGACAAAAATAAAAAAGGATTAAGTTGTCTAAATGTTAAAAGAAATAAAATTAAACTAGAAAAAATACCCCCACCCCGCTCCAAAAAATCCATCGGATCAAATTTTTAAATAGAAGGTGCACATCTAAATTATATCACAAAGATTGTGTGGAAGTTTCATGAAAATCCATTGAAGGGTTTAGAGGAGTTGCGGATAAGAGATAGGTACCCTAAGGTGTAACGGAAGGACGGACGGACACCCTTATCAGTTTAGTTTAGTTTAAACAATATTTATTCATCATTAGATACAAATAATATAATTCATAACAAACTTTAAACTGGATTCAGGAACAAGCGCTAGCTTATTTCAACCCGTCTCCAGAACAACTGTACAACATAGTGTAAAACAACCTTTATTGTCAACTGCCAACCCCAAACTAATTCAATAAGACACTCCATGTTTTACGCGATTTGCACTTTGGGTTAACAGTGAAACAATAAAGATTGTTCTACAGTAATTCAATATGTAATGGCCGTAACTAGAAAAAAACAAAAGTTATAAGTACATGTAGGTTAAATTTTTAAATTACTAAATCACCCTTATCACTATATACCCCCCCCCCACTTTTTAAGCGGGGGTAGAGTCCAACTTGATAGACCGGGGCACAAAATAAAACTGGCTTTAGTGCTACAAATACCCAGCTTCACTCCGAGACATAAAAATTAAAATGGGATAAAAATAAAATACCAACAACTATTAATTGCTCAGAATATGAAAAATAAAAAATAAAACAGAAAAAAGTCAGTGGATCGCATTTATTGTCTGAAAACTGTCCTAGCGATTTTTTTCTCTTCGCCATTTCCTTAACAAATTTCACTCAAATATGTTAAATACGAATTTTGAATTTAAGATAATAACATGAAAACCTATTCAACCATGATACTAGCTAGATAATAGTGACCTATTTTCCCACTCACCACCGTGATGAACTTTCCAGACGTGCAGTTCTCAAAGATACATAGTGGCAATGATCCAATGGTTTTCAACTTCGAAAACCAATAATCCATGTAAAGTAGATCAAAGTTCCCGCATTTTCTATTTCTAGCATAGCTTATATTTAAATTAATTTTCACAAGCCGTAAACCTAGCGGAAATAACCCAGCAGGGCTTTTTCAGACATTGTCCTTAACCAGTTATTTGATTTTCATATCAGTAGTTTCATTTAAGTTATGTTTACATTAAACATAAATACTGAAATAAATAAAATAAAACCAAGAACGTTGGCCACCACGCCCGCGTGACTGCAATGTAATGACTTGGTATTTTCAAATCACGTAAGCGAAACAATAGCCAAACAACATTGACCTATCCGCTAGACCTTTCATTGGGAATATTCAAAGATAATAATCCACCAGGCCAGATACATGCTTGCTTCCCGCTATGTAGATACCTGTGTCTCCTATATTCATAAATCTTCTGGTCAATTAGTTGGTTGGTTGGTTGAATGTTGCTTAACGTCGCATCAGCAATTTTTCAGCTATTCGCGACGAGAACTATTTAATTAATCTCTATGGATTAATCTATGAACAATTTTGTGTATGCATGTGAAGTGGGAGTGTTGTATGGTCTGCCTTGTACTAGCGCGCACTCAGGGCGACTTTACCGTGCTAGCTCACAGAGTCAGTACGCCGCAGACAAGCGTACCACTCCCCCAGTCCATTATACTGATACCAGGTGAATCAGTAAAGGCCAACAGCAAGGAAAATTCACTTTCCCATGTGTGGTCCGAGCGGGACTCGAACTCACAGCGGTGAGAAACCCTGGATTTGAAGACTGACGTCTTATCCATTAGGCCACCGCGCCCTCCTCTGGTCAATTAGGGTAAAGAAGGCAGGTCAATGTTATTTGTCTGTAGGTGGTAATTAATATAGTTAAAATTTATTACTACATGTTAATAAAAATAATATATAAAAATATTGACAGTGATCTGTCGTGCATTATGCAATTACTATGAAAAATAATGATTGTTAGATCTATACCCATTGTGTTTACCGGAGGTTAGAACAGGTTCACCGGAAGTTAGAACAGGTGCCCCGACTAATTTCACATATGCAAGTGTAATCTTAATAACACATTCAACGTTTTCTAAATTTCACGTTGGTTCGTTATGCTTAACAGTACTTTTAACAATTCCATTAATATTTTCTATACCCTGAGATTCACTTCCGTCTATAATTTTGTCCACATATGATATATCAGTTCCGAGACTTTGAAGAGTTTTGAGGGATTCTGGGATTGAGTCATAATCTTCCGGCATTACTGAAAAGTCTGGAGGCAATAATTCAGATTCGATAACTGCATCCGGGAACTGCCGAGCTATTTTCCTCCACCATATCCCACCTGGAATTCCAATCATTTGAACAGATACTCCTCCGTTAACCGTCGTCCATTTATCTTCATTAATCTCTGGAACTTCCACAACATCAATTGTCTTTACTTTTCCAATGAGTTCCAGTTTTTTGTACATCCATAATCGGCGGTTATTTTCGGTAAACCATTTCCCGTCCTTTGCCACGACGTTGATATTTGGGATTGACGATATATCCAAGGAACCATTACATAATGCATCTAGTGTTTCTCCAATGGGTTTAAAGGGATTGGCGCTTTTTCTGTTGAAATACTGAGTGACGGTGTCCTGACAAAAATAAACTTCTGAAGGTTTTAGACTGAAAGTCTTAGGTTTGTTTTCCGGCTCGTTCATTCTCGGTAACAATCGATATATCTAGGCCATATCCGGATAGCTTACACATCTACTACACATGCACGAGATAGTATGTTATGAAAGTCCAAGTAATGTTACCATTTACATGTATAATACAAATCATTAACACGTATTTACATATGGTATCGATATGATCAGATTCATTGTGTCACGTTTATAAATATCCGCTTTAACCTGATTATAAACAAACCGCCATGTTGTTGGGTGCTTGGCAACTTGTTCTACCTGGCTAAGCGCACCTTTAATCAATAGTCGCCTAGATCAGTCTATGGTATGTACTACGGATTAACAAGAGTGTGGGGAAAACCAAAAATTTTGTTCAATAGTGAACCAAACAATTATTATAGCGATTTAATGCGAAGTAAGTATATTTAAATGACACACACTAGCTAATCTACATTAATATATATATATATATATGGAAGGTGCGTCTCTCCAGTATACGCCCCGGTTGTGCAATGAACCGTTAGCTTAACCGGTTGGTTATTATACTAGTACATCAAAGTCCCAAAAGGGACGAACACCATCTTAGGATTTTTTAAAATTTTTTATGTATTACCACGTGTAAGACATTTATCCGAACTTTTGCATATATATATATATATATGGTAATTTCTTGTTCAAAATGGAATGTAAATATACAGTTGCTATATATTATCGTATATTAAATTAAGTTAAGATTGTATGTAAATTTGTCATTCGAATAACATTTTGAAAGTTCACTAACCATTTGGTTAAGCTGTCTGTCACTGGCTGATGAAAATAATGCATTCAAAAACGGCACATGACAAAGCTAACGTAGCTTTAAGTAACCGGGTCCATATTACAATCGGCTGAAAAAAGCACAGACGAAATGTCATTGGCATTATTTTTCAGAAATGAACTGAATAAAAAGCCTAAAAGCGAGCAAAATCAACAATTTTTAAGTAACATTACAAATCAAACATTTAAAATAAATATTTCTTCGCCATATTGCACGTGTATACTATAGTTGCAAGTTTACACAGTTTCAGTTTTTACAATTTCATTTTTTTAAGTTTCAAATTTCATTTCTTTTTGAATTCCATTTGAGGTTAAATACAATATTTAGTGAAAGATATGATATTCAGGGGAAATGCCAACCCAGCCAACGAAATATTGTAAATGTAATTGTACTGATATGATAATTTATATGTTCTCTTTATTGTAAATGTGAAATTATGAGAAATAAAGAAATTTGAATTTTGGTACTTTTAGATCATTATGAGGGCAACAAATGGCCTTTTTCAACTACAAATTAACATAAAGCTGCTTCCATCCCAAAGTTAGTGAAATTATTTTGTCTTGGACTCGGAGTTTGACTTCAAATCTACACTAAAGACATCGAATTATCTCCCGTTCACCGTAAATTTACTCTTACTCGGCTAGGTCGAATATTTGATGTTCGACTTTGTATGATACATGCCATGTCTAATAATAATTTCTTAATTTTATATGAATAATACATAATTATACGGGTTGTTTTTAATTTAAAAAAGACTTATTTCTACATGTAATTTTAAATTTTTAAATGAGTTTATGGACCATTACAGTTTTTTTACCAGTTCCGAATTTTTACTACTGTAGAAACCACTGTGGCTGTGACAGTGAAATTCTCTTTATATCCATAGAAAATCAAATAAATTTGAATAAAGATTGATATTTTTCACTTACTTGTACCTAGTCGTATTAATTTATATTGTATTTAATTTTTTGTCAATAATTTATGTTGGTTTACTATTTTTGGTAATATTAAATCCTAGGTAAAGATCGTTAATTGTTTTAAAATTAAAAATAAATATACTGAAGATAAATGTGCGTTTCCTGTACTTTTACCGTAAACAATGTAACCAGAGGAAATGTTTTCCATCAATAAAGTTCGATTTCTTTATGCTACATGTGACGGGTAACACTGCTTTAACAATTCATGTATAGTTGTCACGTTATCTCCCCGTACTCTTCAAAGGCCCCCTTATTCGGAAGTGGCAATTCCATTCGAAACTAGTAAAATGGCTGCCGATTGTTTTCGCTAAACCGTCGTGCTTCCTTGGCAGACTTTAAACAGTAACTTAGCATGATCGGAATCAGTAAACATTTGTATAATTACACCATATAAATTTTAATTCCTCTGCTTGTCGATGACGTCGGCAGCAGCGCTTATATGAAACCCTGTTCGGAACTGGTAAAACGACTGTAGTTGTAAAATCAGTGGGACAGTTGGGGGGGGGGGGGGTTCTTTAATATTACTGGGTACATATATTTGCTTCATGTCGCGTTCCAATATGTGTTTTCTTTCCTACCTTGTTTGACTGTTTCTTTCATATGACTGATTTGTATTTTGTCGTTCTCTTGGTTGCGTTGGCTGCTGTCAAATACAAATATATGTATAAGTTTTCAGTCTTCTGTACTGTAACAACTTCATTGCAGCATTTCGACTTTATAGCAACTTATTTTTATACCCCCGCAAACTAGTTTGAGTTGGGTATATAGGAATCACCATGTCTGTCTGTCTGTCCGTGTAAAATCGTGTCTGGACCATATCTCATAATTTGTTTGGACGACTATCATAAAACTTCCCATGAATAATCATCACATGATCCAAAGGTGCGTCATGACCTTGAACCAAGATCATATCGGAAAGGTCAAGGTCACAGGAATAAATTGAATGTTTGGGGCGGGGGTATTTGGCTCCGAAGTTCTAGTTGGTCTTATGGTATTGAAATCCTTTTTGACAGATAACAGCTTCGATTACATGTTTTGGTCTTCAAGATAGTTTGATTAAAGTTTGAGTAGTTACTCTATAAACAAAATACAACTGGGTAATTAAATCCAACAACAGCGTCTGTGTTTTCCTACTGATATATCGAATATCAAATAATCATATTAGAAAAAATACCATGTGTGTTTTAATTTCATACTGAAATATCGAATACTCAATTATCATATTAGAAAAAAATACCCCGCGAGTTTTAATTTCATATTGAAATATCGAATACCAAATAATCATATTAGAATAAAATACCCCGCGAGTTTTAATTTCATATTGAAATATCGAATACTAAATAATTATATTAGAAAAAATACCATGTGTTTTGATTTCGTACTGAAAAATCGAATACCAAATAATCATATTAGAAAAAATACCCCACGAGTTTTAATTTCATATTGAAATGTCGAATACCAAATATTCATATTAGAAAAATGCCCTGTAATTTTTTGTATAGTTTTTGTAAGAAATAAAATTATTGCTTTAGCATTCTGAAGGAAAACAATCTGCCTACTGATGGAATTGACTTTATACCATTATTCAAAAGTGAACTATCGGTTGTGTTGGCATCAATTTATTGGAATTTCCCTCACAGAGAGCATCGAGAGTGACATAAATATTATTATTTTAAATAAATTACTTTAAAAGCTACCAATTTCATCAGAAACGGAAGCAAAGGATAGTTTTCAATAAATTAAAATGTCGGGGTCCACACTACATCACAAAATTTCATTAAATATAACAGCAACATGCAACACGTGTTGATTGTGTGTTAAAACGGAACAACAATACAGGCCTGTCGAAAGTTTTACTTCAAGTTATCGAAAAAAGTGCCTAATTGGCATCTCATCTCCGTCTTTTGTTAGTTATATTTCAGCAGCTGCTATTAAACTCTCTGCAGCTTTTCGGCAACCAGCTATTAATATCTTGGAAGCCGAACTTAGGACTATTTTCTTTACCTCATTGTTAAACTTTCGACAGGTCTGTACTATAAATAGTGTTTAAATCGATATCACGCTACTATAGATGTTTGTTTGTATTTAATTGTAAAAAGAAACTTTAGTTGATTAAAAACCCTAATGCCTTGGGAGATGTTAAACACACTTCTTGGCTGTGCTTAATTACATACTGTACATGCGTAATTTACTGTCTTTATTTGCATATGTAATAGTTGTTTTTCACCATGACCAAAACAATCATTTAATTATGACAAATCCATTATACCATCCTCAACAATATAAAGAAATGTTTATAAAAAGACCTAATTACCAAGGCCAATTAATATGGAATAACATACCCGCTAACATACAATATATACGAGTTCAGTTGAGTAATGGTGTTTCACGTCCCAGTCAAGAATATTTCACTTATATCGAGACATCGCCAGCTATAGGCGAAGTTGCAGACATTTTGTCTATGCGTTGCGCTAATTGCACTATACAGCAGGGTTCTTTATCGTGCCAAGCCCACAGCGACACGGGACCACGTTTATTTTAAGTTCCCATTCGAAAGAGCCGTGACTTTCACGTGGTAATGCCGAGTGCTTGGCGAAAGAACAGTCACAATTCACTTTGGGTCAGACCCGGTCGGATTTCGAACCAACGGCCACCCACTTACGGAGCAAGCACTCTCCCAATTGAGCTATAGCAGTGGTACAATATGTACGAGTATTTTCACATATAACGAATTGAGCAAAACCAACAGGAACACGCTATTTCTGTGTATATGTCTTGGATACTGTATTTAGGAATAGAGACGGGGGTAGTAGAGTAATGACGTTTTACCACCAGTCAAATTTCTTTCATTTATATTGAGGTGGTCAGTTCTGGGATGGTGGAGGTACTTGGAGTGCCTGGATAAAACCAACTAGGTCTTATTAAACACTTCCAAGTCACAAAAGATCAAGTGACCCTGGTTCCAAATAGTACCTGTAAAGCATTGGATTCCTAATATTTAGGGGTAGAGCTGATAAAATCTGATACATCAATCGTATTTGTATAAACAGCATGCCATTGGAAATTAGAAAATACATCAAACAAAAGTGCTATAACAACAATTAGGTAATGCTAAAGGTATATGTACATTTTCTGTAGTAAATTGGTGGATAGGATCAGGGTTAGGTTTCAATAATCACAAGCAGGAACAACGTGTTTACCACGTGGTTCGCATAAAATTCCATTTAGCGAAAAAATTCAACCGTGATGGCACCATTTTTACAACTGATTATTGAAGTGTTTTTTATTTCGCTTCAAGTGGTGTACCATTTAATATGCCTATTCCGTACAGAGACACACAGTGACGTCATAAAACTGACCGATTTAACATGGGACACTATGGAAAATGCCGTAGTGTTAAATGAGACCCTATTTTCGACAATCGAAATGACAAACTTTCTCGCACTAGGATCTGCAAGAGGTGGCTTCAGATTTAAGCAGTTTAAGGCACTGTGATTTGTAAGCGCCTATGACCACCACTGAGAGAGGAGTGATCTAGATTTTTATCTTCGATTGATGAGAATTATAACAAAATGATACAAAATTACGCAACAGATTTGGTTATAACGGTAAAATTTAAAGAATGATTCCCAAAACGCCGAGCTATCCGCCTATAGGAATAAATACGCAAGAAACTAGGTTACACCTTTTTCGAGCCTCTATAGGCGTCATTACTTGAGGCCAAATATAAATAAATCTATGTGTAAATATATACGTTGCATATGAATAACATTTTTCCTTCCCTTTTAATAATGACGTGCCTTATTTGACAAAATGTCTATTCTTGCCAAGTTTCGTAAGGGAACTTTTTCTTTGAAAATAAAGCAAATGGCATTTGATTTGCCACAACTCAAAATGAGTAGGTCTATACATTCAGACTTCAAGTCTATTGGAGGAACCACAGGCTCATGCTCTTCAGTCTTGCTCAGCTAGTGACATTTATCACATATGATACCCACTTATGATTGCACTTTGAACAGTTTAAATAATGTTTTGGCATTTTATTTACTAGTACGTGTTCATCGTTCAGGAAACACACGGGAAATGACACGTGGCCTGAAACGGGACTGTAATATAGTTGTATGTTATATTTTATATTTGTATTAAGCAAATGTATGTACATGTCTTTATTTCTTTTTTGTTATTTGTTGCAGAAATAAATATTTCAATTCTAACACAAAGTAAGATAAAAGAAAGAAATAAAGCCGTAAAATATACATTTTATTAAAAATGAATTAAGATAAAAATAAAATGTCATTTTGGGTATACGAACCCACAACACAAGACATAATAGTCCCTACATATATCCACTACACCACGCAGGCAATTGATGACAATGAGAGTTTATTAATATCAAGTACGAGTATAGTACAGTATAGTAAGAGGTTATATTGGGGTAACTCTCTAAACATTGATTTTTGCAAAATTCACCGTCAGCGCATACCTCTCCATTAACCATACTTTGCAAACCTAACAATAAAATAAGGTAGTTTTTGTATTCAAAATATCTTTAATGGAGAGGCATGCGCTCTATATGTATTTATTAAAAAACGTGTTGATTTTCACTGACTTACTCCATGTTTGTATAGAGTTATACGGAGACAAAGCTAAAAGATTTCATGTGTTAAACATATAATGCAATATTTTACTGAGATTTTTACCAAATAAACTTTTACAAAATGATAGTAGCTTTATGTTTTTTCACTATAAACATGTTTATAACATACTTTTAAATTTTGAATCCTATAGGCGGATAGCTCGGCGTTTTGAGAATCATCCTTACCAATCAACATCTGTTTTCCATGCAGATAAATACGTACCCTAAATAGAACATTAATACAGTAGCGTTTGAAAACAGAAACAAGGTAATGGTTATGCATCAAGTATTCAGTAATTCAGCATATCTATTGTTGTTCTGTTTGATGGGATCATCTAAATTATTATGTGATTCAGCTTATATAGGAACATGACAAAACTACAGATAAAGTCTGTCGGACAGATACAAATTATGTTGGTAAATTTGTTTTTATAAAGAGATACAGATATAAAAAGAGTGGTGATTCTTGTTGGCCGAATTATCTGCCTTAACGATGGTATGTTATTTTATGATTTTGCAGTAGAAAAAATAACATATCATTGTCATTAAGATGGATAATTCGTCCTATGGATCTTGGAATCCGTCTGAGAATTAATTCTAATTCTAACAATGTCGCCTTTGATCTATGGGTATGATAAATTGTGTTCGAAGATTTGTCAGTTTTCATAGATGTAAAAGTCAACAAAACCAACCCATACAATCACTAAAGTGGTCGTCATCATCACGAAATAAGCCGATTTAGGACGGATATACATTGTGTAATTTGTACTAAATACAGTCCAAGTGAATAATTTGGAATTTTTTCTCTCTAAATTTGCAGTAATTATGGTATAAAGAGTTAACCCAGCAAAATCTATTGCTGAAAAGATATACAGCCAAATCTGTTCTAAAGAGCATCTCTATATATAGAACCACCTGCGTTTAAAGAACAGTAAATTTAATCCCCATTGCTCTTTATTTATGTTATTTGAACCTTTATACAAGAACCATCTGCTCATAAAGGTCACTTTTATTGGTTCCCTTGAATGGACATTTCAGACAAGTTTGACTGTACATACAAAATATTTAGCATATAGCATGTAAAATGGGCTATGTGTGTAAAATATATCCAGACGTGTCACATTAACACAGAAAAGGTACTTACTTATACCATTGAGCCTGTGAAAATACACAAGACAAGTGACAAATCCGTGGTTCCTACACTTGAGTTGATTCAAAATTCCCTGACAGAATTCCATTTTCCCTGACATTCCAACGTACTTCAAAAATAGGCAAACATGATGTTCTTTACATTTTAGCGAGTAAAATATTAGTAAAGATGGCAATGATAGCAAAGTACAAAGGGATACAAGTATTTAAGTTTCATGTATATCACATGAAATTGGAATAATTACTAAGGTCATAATATTTCTTGTTCTGGCAGGTAGTGTGGAGATGTTAGTTATACAAGAAAAAACATGATTTAAATTTCAACGAGACACCACTCTTGAGAAAGAAATATAAAATTATCTGACATTTTCTCAATTATTAAAACTTTTTGAAATCCCTGACCTTAAAAAAATGAAAATTTTCCTGATGTGTAGAAACCATAAAATCTCTCTCTATCCCTCTCTTACATATAAATTTATATGTACATGATGGCCTGTATATAATTATATAGTATATAATATGACGTGTATGCATTTTTCAAAAATACAATATTGATAAACAATTGCCACCAATTAGGAAACAGATCTGAACATCTTTTTACGTTAAATGAGCACGGATTGATTCACATGAAACTTGGCAAAATACATTCAACTCTTTAAGGTTCATCAATAAACTGTATGTCTATAGACTTTAACCTTATTACAAGTCATTGTCTACACAATGCATGCAGTATCAGAAAACAGCATCAATACCGTAGTAATTGAATGTCTTAGTCTGAATTCTCAAAGTGCTAGTTATTGAAAAATTGGCCACATTATTCCTAAACGGTTTCTATAGACGCGTCTAATTGATTGGTCTTTTTTTTATCGCTATCTTATGCCATCTAGAAAGATTAAGTGTGTTTTAATTGGATAAGATAAATATAGTACCTTATATGTTGTATTTATAAGAACAACAATTATTTGAAACGTTTTATTGGAAAAATATCAAGGTCAATGTTAATTACAATTGTCTAATTATTTGTCAGTTGTGCTCAGACCAAAATTGTGGAAATCAAAATATTTATAAGATGTTGAAACAAGAAAATAAAGACCAATTTTTGAAACTAAATCCACCTAAGGCAATACTTTGAACGTTAAAGCATAGAGTAGGTATTTTTTTAAAAAAAAAATAATTATGACACATTAGGAATTTTTTACTTTTCCGAATAAAATATTTTTAAAAAATATGACAGTCATACTAACTGAGTGCCTTGGGGTCGGAAACACGTGGTCAAAACAAAATTAATTGGAGTGAAATAAATTATGTTGCAATCAACAACAAAGATACTTATCCATGTCCAAATAACAAAACAAAGTAGAAACCTTCAAACTGGCAATATAAGTTAAACATTATAAATTACACCAGGGAAGTAAGGCCGGTTGCACTAGAAGGTCAAGTACCTGCTGTTCAGGGAGTCATAATTGAGAATGAAAGGAACATGGAACTATAGTATGTCAAATATATCCTTGGTAATTTTGAATACAAAGACATCATACTTACCGTGATGACGACCATAAGTTTTTTGAGGACTTTAAAATTAATACATATTCATTGAAAAATATCATACCTACAAATTGACGCCACTAACAACAACAAAAATAAAAAAAAAACAGAAAGAAAAATAAGAGGTAATAAAAATCGAGGATGATTTGTACAATGGGACATTGACAATGAAACAGCCGAATTTATACGGTGACGGGCATAACGACATTAGAGTGTTCAATGGTATGATTCAATTCATTTTTTAAAACAATTTTTTATAGTTCGTAAGCATAAACTTATAGGTTACATAAATATCTACTTGTAGGATACTTGGATATTAGTTTTGTAAGAACATAAAGATAAATTATGTTGTTCTTTAATGTCATGCATATTGTAGACTCCTTTTTCAGTTTAAGTCAATATATTTAATTAATACTTTATTGTTATGTATTAACGAAATCCCTGTTTCAGTATAAAACATGGTAATATTGTTTTTATTTACATGTAATTTATTTAGTTAATGAAATGATGTAAAAGAAATAACAGTAATGGGAATTTTCCACTTTCTAATCGTTACACAGACAACAAAGTTATTTAAATGTATTATTTATGGAAATATTTTACAATGCGTAATATAAATTTAATGGAGAAAAGTAATTTATACTGCAAATCGTAAAATTCTCTCAAATAAATGAGACTGCAGTTTTAAAGTACTCGGGGGTATAAAATTATCGCGTAAGTACTACAGTAGTCATTAATTTATAAACCACTGTATTAAGCACCTGCTTTATCAATTAGTTTTGGAGTTTCGGGAATGTTGAAATAAAAATGGAAATAATCAAATGACAAATCTCTTCTGACAATTTCAGTTTTTTAGTTTTACCACTTTAGTATCAATCTTTCAAGAAATTCTTCCCAGAATCCTGATTTTCAGGCATACGAATGTGATAAAATTGAAGTTGGGTAACAGTGTGTGTAGGTATGGCACGCCAAATGGTAAAAGAAAATCAGCAAACCCTAGGGTAACTCAGCTATTAAAATGAGCTTACTTATCCATGTCCAAATCGAAATCACAAATAAAAGTAAAAACTTTGAAAACTGGCATATTAAGTGAAACACGTGAACTTCTACCAGGGAATTGAGACCGGGTTTTAGGAAGGCTAAGCACCTCCTGTTTAGCTAGCTACACCCGCCACGTTTGAAATCGAAATGGGACATCAAATATATGCAGGATAATTCTGGATACAGAAACATCATACTTATCAGCAATACTGTGATGACGGTCACAAAACCTTTTAAGGCCTTCACAAGCGTGAATCAAGAATTTATTTGTAAGCAGCTTGCTTCCTTGTAGAAAGTTCCTGTAGTGAGACCGTGCTCTACCATAGGGTATTCATTGTGAAACAAATACACTATAAAATTAAACAAGAGACTCAAGTAAATTGCTCCATAGAAAAGAAAAGTTGACAGAAAAATAAGCAATCACGATTGCCATACAACTTCACATGTAGACCTTCATCAGTGTCATAATTGAGGTATAAGTCTGAATATATGAAACTGATTCTTCAAATTCTGCTTCATATTTGAGACCTTATATCTTAATAATATTGTAGTATTTTTCAGCTTTTTTGGCACGGCAAAGGAAACTATAGCACTATAAACGCCAAGTCTAGACAATTCAATGCTTAAGTAACATCGTTTTATGGATAGTTGCTCTTTTTAAGACTTCTGGTTAGACTTAGCAGCTTGTCATTCACTGTTCCTTCATGTGACATTCTCCGATGCACCAATCCAAGAATCTGATAGCGTAATGATATGTTTTCTCTGTGACTTGACAGTTGATTTCAATTTGTGACATAATCACAATTTGATTATCTGGGCACACGGTTAATATAAATCGTAACGTTGAATTAGGAACTATCACATTACCGTGAAGAATAATAACTTGTTGACTGTTGATGTACAGTACAGACCTGTCCAAGTTTAACACTAAGCTAACGAATTGATGCCATATAAATAGCCAATCTAAGCCTTAAGCTTTTCATCACCACGGTAGCTCAGTGGTAGAGTGCTGGCTTTGTATGTGGGAGGTCAAGGGTTCGAACCCCGACCGGGTCTGACACAAGACTTGTAAAGTAGGTAGTCATTGTTCTTTTGCCAAGCACTCGACATTATGAAATAAAAGTCTCGGTTCTTCGGATAAGAATTTTAAATAAATGAGGTCCCGTGTCACGGTAGGCGTGACATGATAAAGAATCCTGCTGTATTAATTTTCCTGATGCGTCGGAACCACGGAATCTCTCTTTATCCCTCTCTTACACATAAATTTATATGTACATGATAGACTGTATATAAATATATAGTATATAATATGACATGTATGTACTTTGAAAAATACAATATTGATACTAGTATACAGACGGTTATTGGCATACCAATTAGGAAACAGATCTGAACATCTTTTTACGTTAAATGAGCACGGATTTATTCCCAAGACATTTGGAAAAATACATTCAACTCATTAAGGTTCATCAATATACTGTATGTCTATAGACTTTAACCTTATAAGTCATTGTCCACACAATGTATGCAGTATCAGGAAATATCATCAATACCGTAGTAATTGAATGTCTTAGTCTGAATTCTCAAAGCACTAGTTATCGAAAAATTGGCCATATTATTCCTAAACGGTTTCTATAGACGCGTCTAATTGATTGGTCGTTTTTATCGCTATCTTATGCCATCTAGAATGATTAAGTGTGTTTTGAATTAGATAAGATAAATATAGTACCATATATGTTGTATATTTCACAACAACCATTATTTAAAACGTTTTATTGGAAAAATATCAAGGTCAAGGTAAATTACAATTGTTTAATTATTTGTCAATAGTGCTCAGACCAAATTGTGGAAATCTAAATATTTATAAGATGCTGAAACAAGAAAATAAGGTCCAATTTTTGAAACTAAATCCACCTAAGACAATACTTTGAACGATAAAGCATAGAGTAGGTATTTTTTTTTAAATAATTGTGACACATTAGGATTTTTTTACTTTTCCGAATAAAATATTTTAAAAAAATATGACAGCCATACAAACTGCGTGCCTTGGGGTCGGAAATACGTGGTCAAAACAAAATTGATTGAAGTGAAATCAATTATGTTACAATCAACAACAAACATGCCAAATCACAATCCCAAAGCAAAGTATAAACTGTGAAACTGGCAATTTTAGTTAAACACTAGAACTTCATCCAGAGAAGTGAGGTAGGTATATCATGTTCAGCTAGTTACACCCGCCACGTAATCAAAATTGAGAATTAAAGGTACGTGTATATATCATGGACAGTTTTGGATGCAGAGACATCATTTGTATCAAGGGTATTGTGATGACGACCATAAAACTTTTTGAGGGCCCTATGTTGCCTGACATTAATTGAACCCACAAAGATACGCCACAGCAACAACAAAAATAAGAAGAACTAAAACACAAGGATGATGAGCATACGTGGAGTTATTAATTATAAAACAGCCGACTATAAACGGGCATAACAGCATTAGAATGTCCAATGGTACGATTCAATTCAATTTCTATATTTCGTAAGCACACACTTATGGGTTACATAAATAATTACTTGTAGAATACAAATAACTGAATACTTTTATTAGCAAGAACCTAAAGATAAATTTTGTTCTTGTTTAATGTTATGCATATTTTAGACTCCTCAAAAGATTGCATTATTAGTTTATTGTTATGCATTTATGAAAACTCTGTTTCAGTACAAACCCTGTTAATATTGTTTTTATTCACATGTAATTGATTCGATTAATACAATAATGTAAATGAAATAACAGTAATGGGAATTTCCCACTTTCCAATCGTTACTCAGACAACAAAATTATTTAAATGTATTATTTATGGAAATATTTTACAATGGGTAATGTCAATTTAATTGAGAAAAGTAATTTATACTGCAAATCGGAAAAAAACAATACACTCTAGTAAATGAGACTGCAGTTTTAATGTACTCAGGGCGGAAGTAGTAGTCAATAATATAAACCTGTGTAAGAAACACGTGCTTTATCAATTATTTTTGGAGTTTTAAAGTGATTTAGAATGTAGAGATATTGAAAATGGGAAAAAATCAAATGACAAATTTCTTCTCGCAAAATACTTTTTTTTTAGTTTTACTACTGTAGTATAAATTTTTAACTAAGAAATTCTTCTTAGAATCTCGTTGTTCGTGCGTGGGATTGTGATGATATTGAATTTGGGTAACAGTGTATGTAGTTATAGTGCGCCAAATGATACAAAAATAAGCAAACTCTAGGATAACTCAGCTATTTATAAGACCACTATTGTAACTTGGTGGTAAAATTCAAAACAAACATACCAATCTATGTTCAAATCACAACTAAATACAATATACACATCCATGTCCAAATAAGAAATCCCATTATCAATGTAAAATCTTTGACACCTAAAAAAACACAAGAAATTCCATTAAATGTAACAGCAACATGCAACACGTGTTTACTGTGAGTTAAAACGGATCAACAGTACAGACCTGTCGAAAGTTTAACTTCAAGTTAACGAAAAAAGTGCCTAATTGGCAGCTCATCTCCGTCTTTTGTTAGTTATATATCAGCAGCTGCTATTAAACTCTCTACAGCTTTTCGGCAACCAGCTATTAATATCTCGGAAGCAGAACTTAGGACTTTTTTTTTTACCTCATTGTTAAATTTTCGACGGATCTGTACTGTAAATAGTGTGTAAATCGATATCACGCTACTACTGGATGTTTGTTTGTATTTAATTGTAAAAAGAAACTTTAGTTGATTTAAATTCTTGATGTTAAACACACTTCTTGGCTGTACTTAATTACGTATTGTACATGCGTAATTTACTGTCTTTATTTGCATATGTAACAGTTGTTTTTCACCATCACCAAACCACTCATTTAATTATGACAATTGCATTATACCATCCTCAACAAAATCAAGAATAAGTCGCCATTACCAAGGCCCACTGATATGGAATGACATACCTGCAAACATACAATATACACGAGTATTTTCACATATAACAAATTGAGCAAAGACAACAGGAAAATACCGTTTCTGTACGATATGCTTAAATACATTATATATAGGAACAGAGAGTGGGGGTAGTAGAGTAATGGCGTTTTACGCCCCAGTCAAAATTCTGTCATTAATATTGAGGTTGAGGTTGCAGGTTTCTCCGCCAGGTGTTTCTTGGTTGAGGTAATTGCAACGCCTGCAGAAAACCACCTACTTTCGACAATCAAAATGACAAACTTTCTCACACTGAGATCTGCCAGAGTGGGCTTCAGATTTAAGCAGTTAAAGGCGCTGTGATTTGTAAGCGCGCGTTTGACATCGAAAGGGGAGTAGAATAGATTTTTATATTCAATTAATGTGTATTATTTGTAATTTGTATATCAACACATCAGAAGAATCATAAGAAAATGATACAAAAATACACAAAAGCAAGTATTCAGTAATAACCATCAATTCATTTGGATTTACTAGTAGATCTAGTGTTGTTCTGTTTAATAGGATCGTCTAAGTTATTATGTGATTTAGCTTATATAGGAACATGACAAAACTACAGATAAAGTCTTCCGGACAGATACAAAATAATTATGTTGGTAAATTTGTTTTGATAAAGAGGTATAGATATAATAAGTGTGGTGAATCTTGTTGGCCGAATTATCTGCCTTAACGATGGTATGTCATTTTATGATTTTACTATACAAAAAAAACATACCATTGTTATTAAGACGGATAATTCGTCCTATGGATCTTGGAATCCGTCTGAGAATTAATTCTAATTCTAACAATGTCGCCTTTGATCTATGGGTATGATAAATTGTGTTCGAAGATTTGTCAGTTTTCATAGATGTAAAAGTCAACAAAACCAACCCATACAAGCACTAAAGTGGTCATCATCATCACGAAATAAGCCGATTTAGGACGGATATACATTGTGTAATTTGTACTAAATACAGTCCAAGTAAATAATAGGGATTTTTTTTTCGAAATTTGCAGTAATTATGGTTATAAAGAGTTAACCTAGCAAACTCTATCGCTGAAAAAATATACAGCCAAAGCTGCCCTAAAGAGCATCTCTATACATAAGACCACCTGCTTTTTAAAGGCCAGTAAAATGTAATCCCCATTGCTCTTTATTTATGTTATTTTAACATTTATACAAGAACCATCTGCTCATAAAGGTCACTGGTTCCCTTGAATGGCCTTTTCAGACAGGTTTGACTGTACATACTAAATATTTTAACATATAGCATTTAAAATTGGCTATGTGTGTAAAATATATCCAGACGAGTCACATTGACACAGAAAAGCTACTTACTTGTACCATTGCGCCTGTGAAAATACACAAGACTAGTGACAAATCCGTGGTGTCCACACTTGACTTGATTCAAAATTCCCTGACAGAATTCCATTTTCCCTGACATTCTAACGTACTTCAAAAATAGGCAAACTAGATGTTGTTTACATTTTAGCAATTAAAATATAAGTAACGATGGCAAAGTACAAAGGAATACAAATATTTAAGTTGCACGTATATCACATAAAATGGGAATAGAGTCCAACCTGACTTAAAAACCACATCTATTTAAAGACCACCAACTTATAAAGGCCAGTAGAATTGTATTCCATTTGTTCTTCATCCATATCAATTGAACTTGTATATAAAGGCCACCTGTTCATAAGGCCACTTTTACTGGTTCCGTTGGGCGGCCTTTATAGACAGGTCTGACTGTAATTACCAAGGCCATTATATGTCTAGATCTGGGAGGTAGTGTGGGGAAGTTGGTTATACAAGAAAAACATGATTTAAATTTCAACGAGACAGCACACTTGAAAAAGAAATATAAAAACTCTCTGACATTTTCTAAATTTTTAAAATTTCCTGACACTTTTTGAAATCCCTGACATTAAAAAAATGAAAATTTTCCTGATGCATGGGGACCACGAAATCTCTCTGTATCCCTCTCTTACATATAAATTTATATGTACAAGATAGACTGTATATAATTATATAGTATATAATATGACGTGTATGCACTTTCAAAAATACAATATTGATATACAGACGATTATTGGCATACCAATTAGGAAACATATCTGAACATCTTTTTACGTTAAATGAGCACGGATTTATTCCCAAGACATTTGGAAAAATACATTCAACTCATTAAGGTTCATCAAAATACTGTATGTCTATAGACTTTAACCTTATAAGTCATTGTCCACACAATGTATGCAGTATCAGGAAATAGCATCAATACAGTAGTAATTGAATGTCTTAGTCTGAATTCTCAAAGCACTAGTTATCGAAAAATTGGCCATATTATTCCTAAACGGTTTCTATAGACGCTTCTAATTGATTGGTCGTTTTTATCGCTATCTTATGCCATCTAGAATGATTAAGTGTGTTTTAATTGGATAAGATAAATATAGTACCATATATGTTGTATATTTAACAACAGTCATTATTTAAAACGTTTTATTGGAAAAATATCAAGGTCAAGGTAAATTACAATTGTTTAATTATTTGTCAATAGTGCTCAGACCAAATTGTGGAAATCTAAATATTTATAAGATGCTGAAACAAGAAAATAAGGTCCAATTTTGAAACTAAATCCACCTAAGACAATACTTTGAACGATAAAGCATAGAGTAGGTATTTTTTTTAAATAATTGTGACACATTAGGATTTTTTTATTTTCCGAATAAAATATTTTAAAAAAATATGACAGCCATACAAACTGCGTGCCTTGGGGTCGGAAATACGTGGTCAAAACAAAATTGATTGAAGTGAAATCAATTATGTTGCAATCAACAACAAACATGCCAAATCACAATCCCAAAGCAAAGTATAAACTGTGAAACTGGCAATTTAAGTAAAACACTAGAACTTTATCCAGGGAAGTGAGGTAGGTATATCCTGTTTAGCTAATTACACCCGCCACGTAATTAAAATTGAGAATTAAAGGTACGTGTATATATCATGGACAGTTTTGGATACAGAGACATCATTTGTATCAAGGATATTGTGATGACGACCATAAAACTTTTTGGGGTCCTATGTTACCTGACATTAATTGAACCCACAAAGATGCGCCACAGCAACAACAAAAATAAGAAGAACTAAAACACAAGGATGATGACCATACGTGGGGTTATTAATTATAAAACACCCGACTATAAACGGACATAACAGCATAAGAGTGTCCAATGGTACGATTCAATTTAATTTCTATATTTCGTAAGCACACACTTATGGGTTACATAAATTAATACTTGTAGAATACAAATAAGTAAATACTTGTAGAATACAATGTACTTTTATTAGCAAAAACTTAAAGATAATTTTTGTTCTTGTTTAATGTCATGCATATTTTAGACTCAGTTCAAGTCAATATATTTTATCATTAGTTAATTGTTATGCATTTATGAAATCAGTATAAAACATGTTAATATTGTTTTTATTTACATGTTATTTATTCGGTTAATACAATAATGTAAATGAAATAACAGTAATGGGAATTTCCCACTTTTCAATCGCTAAACAAACAACGAAATTATTTAAATGTATTATTTATGGAAATATTTTACAATGCGTAATATCAATTTAATGGAGAAAAGTAATTTATACCGCAAATCGGAAAAAACTTCAGACACTCTAGAAAATGAGACTGCAGTTTTAATGTACTCGGGGGTATAAACTTATCGCGGAAGTAGTAATCAATAATATAAACCACTGTATGAAACACGTGCTTTATCAATTATTTTTGGAGTTTTAGAATGTTGAGATATTGAAAAGGGAAAAAAATCAAATGACAAATTTCTTCTTGCAAAATACTTTTTTTTAGCTTACTATTGTAGAATCAATCTTTAACTAAGAAATTCTCTCTAGAATCTCTTTGTTCGTGCGTGGGATTGTGATGATATTGTTCATGAAAACTATTGACGTTCAGTAACAGTGTATAGATGTATGGCACGCCAATTGATGCAAAAATCAGCAAAGCATAGGATAACGCAGATATATATAGGATCGCTATTGTAACTTAGTGGTCAAATAAAAAAAAAACCAAACATACCAATCAAAAACAAACATACTAATCCATGTCCGAATCACAATCCAGAAGCAATATAAAAACTTTGGAACTGACAAGTTAGGTTAGACACGTGAACATCCACCAGGGTGCTTCGGTAGGTTAAGCACCTCCTGTTTAGCTAGCTACACCCGCCACGTGTGTAATCAAAATTGCGCGAAAGAAACATGGAACTATAGAACGTAAAATATATCCAGGGCAATCCTGGAAAAAGAGACATCAAACTTATCAACAATACTGAAATGACTGCCATGAAACGTTCTGAGGGCCTTAATAAGCCTAGGCTTGCAATATCCACGAGTCAACAGTTTATTTGCAAGCAGTCTGCTTCGTTGCACAAAGTCCTCGTAGTGTATATGAAGCAGGACTTGAGGAATAAGTCGTGTCTTTTAATTCAAACTCACTAGGAGAAATGCCATTGACATAGACTCTAAATTTAGGATTGTTAAGAGACAGAACGTCATCTATATATCTGTAGGTTGAATTGAATGATTTTGCGACGGTCTTTTCACCAGATTTAACAAGGTTCTGCATAAATTCTGGTTCGTAAGAATAAAGAAACAAATCAGCAAGCAATGGTGCACAGTTTGTACCCATTGGTATACCGATTGTTTGCTGAAAAACTATATTACCAAACACAACAAATATGTTATCTATCAAAAGCTCCAACATTTTGTTGATGGTATCTTCAGCATATTTTTGTTTGGAATTTTGCTTGACAAAATAACCAGAATCCCTGTTCAGCACCAGATATTTGTATCTTGGCTTGGTTTTTGTTAAAGAATGACAAGTAAATAATTTGTTTTAGACGCTCTTTCAATTTAGAGTGAGGGATAGCGATGTATAGTGTAGAAAAATGAATTGTTTTTATACTTTTTACATGAGATAAAGTTTGAGATGCAAGATGTTCAAGTACTTCTTTAGAATTTTTGAGAATCCACATTTGGTTGATTCCAGATGTAAGATTTACTTTTTCTGAATAAGACTGAAAACCATCTTTGACGATTGTCAAAATTTGTGTTAGAGTTACCGATCATGATTTAGTAGCACATTTAGATGAACCTGATACATATCTTTCCTTGTATGAATTTTTATGGAGTTTATGAATCCAATACAGGTAACGAAGATCAAGATCTTCTTCTTTAAGATTGATACCGAAAGACTAGAGAACTCCCCTATGGTTGGAAAGAACTTTATCTTTGGTAAAATTAGTTCTAGTATAAGTAACATTCTCCGATGTGCTATCTTAACCGATCCCCTTGATAAAACATTCAGGATTGAATCTCTTACAAACGAGAATAATGTTGTTGGATGCCTTATCAGCTGGGACAACAACATATTTGTTGTGTATGTCTGTTAGAATTGCCTTAATTTCTGGGTCCTTTAGTAACGAAGATGGTTTAGTACTCATAGACCCTTTAACATCGGCGATCCTGGTTTTGACGAAAGATCTCACAACCTTTCGGATAAGGTATCAAGCTCCACGTCTTCTAATTTAGCCCAACGGCTGGCGTACTCTTCAACAGAATCCAGGACAAGTCTGAAATTCTGTCCCCAAGTAAAAGGTTGGGCTTTTCTATATTTAGGACCTTTTGAAAGTAAAAATCTTAATTTAGTGTTCTCATTTATATTGAGATCACCTCTTATCACATGTCCAGCTGGTCCATAAATATAGGGAGAAGACGAGCAAGAGCAGGTAGGTGGAGTAAAATCATGAAAGTTCAAACACTGCAATGTTTGTTTATAATTAAAAAAAAATGGATGCAATAGGTTTATTGTAGGAGTAGGAAACTAGAGGTGGCGAAGTAATTTTGAAATAAGCAGGAACTTTAGATTGTACTTGTTTATTTTGAAGAATATTGGAAATATGTATAGCATCTATGCCTTTGTTAGCATAGTGTAACCTAAGATATTTTCGTTGATCATCGTTCTTAATATCGTTTTCTCGAAGAGGTTTAAATAATCTGTAAAAAGCAATATCCAGGATGATAGCATTAAGCTTATATTCTGGTGTATTAGAATCTATAGTTTTAGATGTGCATTCTTCTTGTAACTGTCTAAGACGAGGTAGTGGTATAGAGTAGAGTTTAGTAGTTTGTAATCCGAGAGGTTTCTGCAGGAATGATAAAAGATAAAGAAAACTAACATCATGGATATTGGGTTTGTTGTAACGCTGATGTCAATGACTTCTATTGTCACGTGTAATCCATGTCAAAATTACAATCCCACAGCAAAGTAATCAGCTTTGAAACCAGAAAAAATTAAGTTAAAAACGAGACCTATCACCAGGGAAGAGAGGCCGGGTGTTCCGGAAGGGTAAGCACCTCCTTTTGTGCTAGCTACACCCGCCACATTTGGAATCGAAATTAAGAATGAAAGAAACACGGAACTTTTGAGCGTAAAAAATGTGCAAGACAATTTTGGAGACTGAGACAGCATACGTACTGTGATGGCAGCCATAAATTGTTTGAGTTCCTTGACAATCGAGGTCAACAAATTAATTTCGTATCTTGAAGTACCAACAACTATCCTGTTGATAGTTGAGCCATCCAAGGGTTTACATGTTTTTGAGCTGTCATATTTATAAGCTAATCTATCTTCTAGATTCATGTCTTGTATAACACACATGTTAGTGACAATTTTGAAACTAAGTTCCTACACACATATCGTCATGCTAGGCGTCTGTCCAAAACTGGACACTTCAAATTAACTTTCTATCTACGTGTGTATTTCAGGCGACATTGTTAGCAGAACGGATCACAACGCCTCTCACAGCGTTATTTGGACAGATCCCAGTGTGTGGGAAAGGTTGTCAGGTGTCATGTCGAAAGTAGGTTTATTTAGCACTCGGATTTCCTCTAACAATCTCTATATCAATATAAGTGGAAAAAATTGACTGGTCCGCAAAACACTTACTCATCTTAACTTAGCACGGCTTATTTAGCTGTTTATATGTTATATAATATAAAACTCTGTTTGAGACCAAATTATAACATTAATTATGTTTGCTAAAATGACGTCGCTCCTTTCTTACTTATGTCTGTATGCTTGATGTCATAGATTGTGTGTTTTATCGATTGGAAATGCATGTCGTACACGAAAATATTTTTAATTTATTTCAGAATTTAAAACCAAAATTAATTAGATTTTCAAAAAAATTATTCAGCTTACTTTGCATGCTAATGGAAACTATAGCAACCATATACACCATTTCTAGACAGTTCAATGGTAAAGTAACATCATTTTACGTACGGTGGTTCTTTTTAAGACTTCATTTAGTTTTAGCAGCTTGTCATTCACTGTCCCTTATTGTAACAATCTCCGATACACCAATCTAAGAATCTGATAACATAATAGTATGTTTTATTTGTGACTTGACAGTTGAGTTCAATTTGTGACATAATCACGATTTAATTATCTGGGCACACGCTTCATATAATTATAAATCGTAATGTTGAATGAAGAACTATCACATTACCGTGAAGAATTATAACTTGTTGACTGCTGATGTACAGTGCAGGGCTGTCCAAAGTTTAACACTAAGCTAACGAATTGGTACCCAACATAAAGTTAATCTCTTTTCCCATATCTTGTCAGTTTTTCAGCAGCTGGTACCTGTCTCCTGGAAGCTTTGTTTATCACTGGCTTTACAAAATTCGGCAGCTCGGAAGTCGTGCCTTGGCTCCTTTTCGTTGGAAAGTGTTAAAATTTCGACGGGTCTGTATTGAATGTAACATTTTCTGGAATGTCTTAAAACATGAATAAAATCAATAGAGAATTGTGAGAAGATTATTTTCTTCTGAACGATCAACTGCACAGACCTGTCGAAAGTTTAACACCAAACTATCGGATGAGTACCGAGTAGCCAGCTAACTCGGTTCTCATTAGCTCGGATGTTTTCGATAGCTCTCTACGGGTTTTCAGCCACTGACAATTCATATCTCTTTCACTTAACAATCGACCTTCGACACCTATTCGTTACTTCGGTGTTAAACTTTCGACAGGTCTGTACTGTATCTGTTAAACGGTTCAGTATCTTTATGAAATAGTCAATGATATACAGAATAATGATATATTTACCTATGCTATACATTCCACAATAAATAAATCAATACAAATAATATCATTTCGGGATTTTTATTCCTTCAACATGAAAATTATTCCGAAAAAATATAATTGATCGACAAGCATACCAAAGATAACACTAAGATATTTTGCAACTGTACTCAAGTTTTAAATTAACTATAAACTAAGTTTTTGATGCATCTAGGCAATTATTTAATTTGATTTCACACGCAACGAGTGTAGCTAGCTAGACGGGAGGTACACACACTTCCGGAGCACCTGGCCTTGCTCTCCTGGTGGAAGTTCACCTGTTTAAATTAATTTGACAATTTTCAAAGTTTTCACTTTGCTTTAGGGATTGGTATTGTACATGGACCGCGTCTTGATTGATTTTTTTTGAGCGTGCGAGTTATGTAAGCCAGGGAACGCCGGAAGTTTAAGATACATTCTAGGCGTTCGAGATTAGATTTCAAGAACGTAAAGGGCAAACCCACAAAAACAGCCTTTGTGTCTGATTATGGTAGATTTAGACTTGGAACATATTTGTATCATATTGTCATTTTCTAAATTTTATATTTAACATTTGAACAATATAGTCAGGGGGCAGATCTCAAAAAGTAGCCTCTTTATTGACCCCCCTAAACTTTTTTGTTAAAAGCAGGAAACATGGTGGATCTTATTGCTCTATATGTACTTAGTTAGGCTAGGTATGTTTCCACCTTGACTTTTTCCGTTTAATGAAAATATTGCTGCCAATCCAAGATGGCCGCTAAAAAAGATGTTTTAAGTATAAAAATTCAATATCAAACCAACCACTTAACCATTTAAGTTGAAATTTGGTATTTTATCAATTAAATATTTATACAATGTACTAATTTTCTGTGAATAATTATTGGTTGTAAAATTTAATATGGCCGCTATTTTCAAGATGTCCGACGTATAATCATTGTGCTGCATTTTAAATCAAATACAACAAAGGATGTCATTATTTTATGACATAAAACCAATATATTGTATTTAATATAATGTACTTAGTTAAATTAGGTTTGTTTCCACCTTGACTTTTTCCAATTAATGAAAATATGGCTTCCAAATCCAAGATGGCCACCAAAAAAGATAATTTTAAAATTAAAAATCAATAACAAATCAACCGCTTAACCTTTTGAGTTGAACTTTGATATTTGATCAATTAAATATTTATACTAATTTCTCATGAACAAACTGTGGTTGTTAAATTCAATATGGCTGCCATTTTCAAGATGGCCGATGGCCGACTTATAATCACTGCGCTGCATTGTTTTAATACAATAAACCAATATATTGAATTTGTTAATATTATACTAGTTAACTGACTCTTTCAAAAGCTTTTACACCAGCATGATTCACATCCACAAACAACTGTGCAGTAGAATGTGTTTTTCACAATAATTAAACTGCACAAACATCACAAAGATTCAACAATTCCACATTCATAAATATTGTAAGTCAATTTCCCAACTGCTCACAAGAGTTAATGGTAGTTAATGTGCATGACCGGAACACATCTTGTAATGTGGCAATGACGCAACATATGACAGTGAAGTTCATGAAGGTTTTTGTTGAGGGTTGGTGGTTTGAAATAGATTACGAACAAAGGAATCTACAATTGATAACAACATTGCCGACTTTATCGTATATTCATAAGCTTTCAGTTCAGAGTTTTCAAGCTCTGTAATTTGTTTGAACACTTCCCATGCTGGAAGCTCAACTGTCTGTTGATCAAATACCAACAGATCTAAATGTTTTTATCTGATATTTCTTATTGACTCCTGGTTTCTGATTTGTTCTAGTACCCACTTAAACCTTACTGTTTAGTTGTGACACAAGAGAATACAAACATCTGGTCATTTTCCGTTATTCTATCCATCTCACTCGGCATAAGGAAAAAGTCTTGAGTCTGAGTGTTTATGGTTTGCACAAGGACCTGATGTATCTCGCCCTGAACTCGAGAATGTAGTATTTGGATCCGCAACCCTCCAATAACCACTGACTCCTTGCCAGGTACTTTCTTGCTCAACTCATTTGATATAAAACTAGTCAGTTAGGCCTTATTCTCCTCCATATTTATAAAATTGTTCAAATTCTCAGGCAACATGGAATTCCATCTCTCTTCTGTATTCTTTAAATCTGTTTATACAACGGTGCAAACTGCTAACAAATGAATTGTTGATGCAGGGATAGCGCAAACCTTGGCATATTAAGGTCACTTGTTCTGACTTCCCTGGTGGATGTTCCTGTGTTAAACTTCATATGAAAGTTTGAAGATTTTTACTTTGCTTCATAATTGTGATTTTGACATGGATTGGTATGTTTGTTTTGAATTTATTCTTTTCGTCTGGTTCAAGCCTTTATAAAAGCAAACAATCTACTCTAACGCTATTTTCTAAAACGATACTTTGTGGTTGCTGAGAGACAATCTTCAAAGTGCATATTGTGGTTTTCCAATGCTGTTAACCAATGCCATACCATATATTATCGTACAGGTCTTTATATTTTTTGGTAGCGTTATGGAGTTTCAAAAATCAAAACAATAATTGCTAAATAATATCATTGTGCCAGTGATAGCAGGAAGAGGTAACGGTGATAGTGATATACTGGACAAAAAGATGTAAGTGTAGTTTAAGTAACATCATCAGGTAGTTTACGACCAATCAACAAACATTTGATGTAGCCACAGGTTGATGATGTCATCCAGAAATACAGAAAAAGGTATAAAGATTTGTACCATAATACAGAGTATGACATTGGTTAACAGCAATCGGAAAACGCCAATACACAAACCTTTGACAACTTTGTAGATTTGCAGATAGAACAAAATGTCATTTCAGGAATAGTGATAGAGTAGATGTTTTGTTTGATTGATATTTTGAGCATTCTATAAAATCTGACAAGAAAACAAAAAAATCAAAAACACAACAATCCATCTAAAAATCACAATCATAGAGCATTAAAACCAGTAAGAACTAGTAAGAATAATTCGATTTAAAGAATAATACATGCACTGCAGAATAGAGATGGAAAGTTGAAAAATGGAATAATTCAATAGACATAATATACATATGGACGAGAATAAAGAATGAACCCGATTCTTTTAATTTTATATCAAATGAGATAAACAAAAATGGTATATGGCAAGCAGTTAATGGTTCGGTTAGGGTTTTTTGGATGCGAATACTACATTCTCGAGCACTGGCCGGGGTAAATCAGGTCTTTGAGCAAATCATAAAGAGGCAGACTAAGAATTGTTCTTTGTGCCAAAGAAGCCAAAGAAACAGATAATGGTCAGACGCTTATCCGTTGTAGCCATGCAGATGTTTTTGTTATGGTCTTGGTTTTTGTTTTACAATTAATGTTTTGGAAATAAAAGATTGTTATTCAATCCTCTATTTATTGCTGTTGAATTGTTGAACCGGGGAAATATGTTATATTCTGATTATACTTATATAACAAACATAAGGGATATACGTATAGAATATATTGCTACAAGGTGCTTGTGGATGTTAATCATGTTGCTGTTGGACCTCTTTGAATGTTTGAATAAGCGAGAGGACTATTTTTTATTGCAGACATCAAAAGTCATAGCTATTGAATTAATTCAAATGATAATTATTGAAAACTTTCGGCTTCGTTATTTAAATTAATTAATTTACATAAAATAAGTTTAAAGAGCAGTACTGATATTATTTTCACATAATATGTAACATACACACATTAGTTTTATGTCATAAAATAATGACATCCTTTGTTGTACTTTATTTAAAATGCAGCGCAACAATTATAAGTCGGCCATCTTGAAAATGGCGGCCATATTGAATTTTACAACCAATATTTATTACTGGAAAATTAATATAAATATTTAATTCTTAAATACCAAATTTCAACAATAAAGGTTAAGTGGTTGATTTGATATTGAATTTTTATACTTAAATTATCTTTTTTGGTAGCCATCTTGGATTTGGCAGCCATATTTTCATTAAACGGAAAAAAGTCAAGGTGGAAACAAACCTAGCTTAACTAAGTACATATATATTAAATACAATACATTGGTTTTATGCCATAAAATAATGACATCCTTTGTTGTATTTGATTTAAAATGCAGCGCGATGATTATAAGTCGCCATCTTAGAAATGGCGGCCATATTGAATTTTACAACCAATAGTTATTCATGGAAAATGAGTATAAATATTTAATTGAATATATACTAAATTTCAACTAAAAAGATTTAGTGGTTGATTTGATGTTGAATTTTTATACTTAAATTATCTTTTTTGGCGGCCATCTTGGATTGGCAGCCATATTATCAATAAACGGAAAAAGTCAAGGTGGAAACATACCTAGCCTGACTACGTACATATAGGGCAATAAGATCCACCATGTTTCCCGCTTTTAACAAAAAAGTTTAGGGGGTGTCACATTTTTGGGATCTGCCCCCTGACTAATATAAACACCACCTTCACCACGTAAATCAAATTGCCTACATTACTAACGTACGTTAATCGGCACCTGCTTTCAAATCCGAGTAGAAATAGTCTATTTTGTGTCTTCTTTTTTCTTATTACTAGTACCCAAGCTCCGAAACAGCGCCCACCTCCTAACTCCGTATGTCGCGAGGTCATAAAAGAGATACGAATGTTGACCGCTATCCGGAGCTTGACTAGTATCATTCTAAAGTGTTTTGTTAACGGACTGTCATATAAACGTTTGGCCTCATTGAAATATATTACACGACTGGCTAACTGAATATCTCAGTATTTGTACATGTCCGGAACCGTATAAATATTGTCATATAAACGTATCATCGGTTATGGTTTACCACTGAGAAAAAGTTTACTTAAAAAATAAAATACATTGGATATAAGATAAAGCATCAATCCCGGACCAACATGGAAAGAATGGACAAATGTATGTTATCCACAAACATTACAATCACTTAGTATATACCAGTCAGTCTTAATTTTACAGCACTAGACAGTCGTTTCCTGTCAATAGTGCTTGGACCAAAATTATGAAACCAAAACAAAAGATGTTTGAAAAGAACCCCAAAGGACCAAAATATATTTTACCAAAATCAGCGAAGGAAATACTTTTCATGAGGGAGTGCAGCTTAGTTTTGGGGAATTTCAATTTTAACTAGCAGCAAATTTAGACAATAGTATATTTCTGACAATAATACACAATTATTGCCTACTGAATTTGTGAGTTTATATACCTGAAAACAGAATTATTGAAACAATTATACACATGTATATGATAAAATAAATGCAAACATAGCTCCAAAATAGCATGGTATACCGTGAATCACTTTGAAATTCGTAACATTTACGGCATAAAAAATTCCCTGCTGTTGAATGCGTTGCGCAATCGGCATGCAATTTAGTACTTTATTAAATATTTCACACTTGTTTTTCATAAGTGATATGTCGCGCATACCAAGAATAGACTAATTATAGTATAACAACCGGTGTTCACTAAGAGATAGACACAATAAGCTTAAAACGTGAACTTTACAAAGAATCAAGAACACGAAACAACAGAAAACAAGACAAGACAAACCCCATGTGGACCACTATTAATGAAACTTAAGAGTTCGAACGCCATTGGATCCAATGATCACTTGGTAACACGTGGAGTATTTTAAGTATCTCTGAGGCCCGGACATAAAATTCCACCCCACGTCAGTTTCCAAAACCCTATCCTACGTAATTAGGCAACCAATAGACCACACCATTATATATAAAGTGTTTTATCTATCATTTCATAAGATACTCGTTAAAATAACATCAGTGAAAGCTGATTTATGTCTACATAAACTCAACAAAGGGCGTGTTCCTAGGAAGTTATGTAATTCATAATTGAAATGAAAAATTTTGAACAGCTAATTATAATGCAAAGAGATCATTCTGGACTGAAGGAGAAATACATTGTATTTGTTTTAAAAAGAAAATGTTAATGTATTGTGTGCAATGTAAAATGTGGTTATTCTGTCAATCGTCAGACTTCTCTTAAATTAAATAGTTTAGTTGTCGCTCTGACTAACAAATTAAGGAGCCACGCAGTAATTACCTTGTGATGAGCTTTGTTTTCCCGGTAGCGTGTTAAGGAACCTAGTTCATTAAAGTATATTGAAATTCACGAAGCCCGTAATCCCATAAATATAGACTTATGTTTAATGAAGATTCCGGTAAACTAATTCAGATTACAGACTGAATTGAAATCTAAAATATTCCGTGCTAAGATACTATTGTTGTTGTTACCATGTGCTTATTTCGAATGTCTCCGTTTATGTAATGTAGCATTATACATTTGCACCAACTGTCTTATTTAATTTTTTGCATATAAAATAAAAAACACACAAACTAATAAATGTCCGAATTACAATCCAGAAGAAATATAAACTTTGAAACTGACGCGTAAAGTTAAACGCATGAACTTTCACCAGGGAAGTTAGGCCGTGTGCTCCGGAAGGGTTAGCACCCCTGTTAAGCTAGCTACACCCGCCGCGGCCATATCAAATATAAAATTGAAGTTCCAGCTGAAAGTAATAACAAGTCCATTAAAAGCACCAATAATAAATTATAAAAGGTTATTTGAAAGACAAAGGAACATAATCATCTTATCGTATTTAGTATTAATTGGTGTTTTTGTCATATGTTTACAGTTCGCGTGTTGCATAATGTATTTTTGTGCAAACGAAATAAATAATGCTCATGTCAATAATGTCCATGTATATTAAGGTAGTTAGTTCTAGTGGAGGAAACTTTTAAGTCTAGTAACAAACTCTGATAAACCAGATATAAAAAGAATCTTTTAGTTTAGTCCATAGAACTTTCCATGTTTCTTTCTCCCTTAATTTTATTTCACAAGTGGCACAGTCGTTAGTTGTACAGGATGCTCATACCCTCCCGGAGCAACAGGCCTTGTTTCTCTGGTGGAATTTTTATGTGTTTTTAATTTTTCCAGTTTAAAATCTTTACTTTGCTTTTGGGATTGTGATTTGAACATAGACCGGAATGTTTGTGGTTAATTATTGAACATGTTATTAAATTGCATTTATACTCATAATATTTACCATACGTCGTCATGATGATTCAGTATATAAAGTCTAATATACAGACACTTACCCTTCCAGAATACCCGGTCCCACTTCCCTGGTGGAAGTTCACGTATTTAACTCCACTTGTCAGTTTCAAAGTTTTTACTTTGCTTTGGGATTGTGATTTGGGCATGGATTGGTATGTTCGTTTTTACTTTGCTTTGGGATTGTGATTTGGACATGGATTGGTATGTTCGTTTTTACTTTGCTTTGGGATTGTGATTTGGACATGGATTGGTATGTTCGTTTTTACTTTGCTTTGGGATTGTGATTTGGACATGGATTGGTATGTTCGTTTTTACTTTGCTTTGGGATTGTGATTTGGACATGGATTGGTATGTTTGTTTTTACTTTGCTTTGGGACTGTGATTTGGACATGGATTGGTATGTTTGATTTTACTTTGCTTTGGGATTGTGATTTGGACATGGATTGGTATGTTTCTTTTTACTTTGCTTTGGGACTGTGATTTGGACATGGATTGGTATGTTTGTTTTTACTTTGCTTTGGGACTGTGATTTGGACATGGATTGGTATGTTTGTTTTTACTTTGCTTTGGGACTGTGATTTGGACATGGATTGGTATGTTTGTTTTTTATTTAAACAATTTTATGTTTATTCCGTTTCCTATTTAATGATATTTCGTGATGTAATAAAGTAAGTTGGGAAAGATTGCTATGGTTACGCAGCAACTAAATTCTATTCAGTACAATACGGGACTTTTAATAGTTCCAATGCAAAACAGACGTGTTATCAACAGAGGGAAAGCAGCGCACTGCATGTGGTGATTTACACCTAACGGGAAAAATGTCTGTAAAAACAAAACCAAAATGAAAATTATTCTGAAGTCGCTCAATAAGGCCAGCTGGCCACATCACAGTCCAGCGGGTGGGATAATCCTATGTTGACTGGTCAAATATTTCTATATAGCAATTTAAATTCTATAAATTGTATATACCAGTTATAATTTTACAGCACTAGACGACCGTTTCGGAATTTAATTCCTCATCAGTAGTGCTTGGACCAAAATTGTGAAACCAAAAGGTTTTTTTTTCAAGATCTTGGAAAAGATACCCAAAGGAAAAATATATTTTACATAATTTAGCTAAGGAAATACAATATACTGTGATAATGCAGAAGTTTGATTTGTTAAACCTTCGACATCAGTCAAAATTATAGTATCACTTGATAAACTGCCAGTATAGTACCTTATTAAGACCTTTTAAAGTATTTATCACGGTGCCAGTAAAGGAATGTTACACACATTGTTTCTAACAGACCCAATGGCTTTGATTTCATTCATCCAAACATTTGACTTCTAATTTATTGTCAAATGAACATTGAATGTCTTCTAGAAGGATTGGGATTTTAAATCTGATTCAAGATATGATATGACTATGGTTATACGATTTAATTGAAATGTGTAAGATTACGGAAATTTAATTTTGTTTCATAGTTAATGCCGGGATTTTAAGGTAAGTACGTATTTTATGTGATGAATTTTTACTTGCAACAACAAAGCATGAACAAAATTAATCATGTAATGAATTCTATCTCAAACGATTTGAGGGAGATTTTGTGTTTTATTATTGATAGATTGGAAATGTTATAACCATTCACCAACAGAGCATTCTAACGATATTACACGGATTCTTATCACTGGTCGGCATTAATAGATTCCAGTTTGGTGTTACGCAATGTCGAAATCATATTAATTGTATCTGTCATGTTGATAAATTGACTTCCGTATGTGTGCCGTTTTTCACTTGGCTTCATACCTCCATTAGCGATTTAAACAGTTAATCAAACACGAGCAAAAAATGTTGAGTGCATAAATGTGATGAAAATAGAGTTGTAAAATTATACATTTCTGGCATGCTTATGCTTTTAAAAGTACAATTACAACTGCACTAAATGTAGTTTTAGAGGACAATTTGAGAATATTGCAAATATCGCTATAGTCATTTTTATTTTTCGGTTATAATTAGAATGAATTATTGTATAAATAAACGAGCATTAAACTTACCGTTTCTGGGTTTTATTGGAAATGTTCATCTAAACAATCATTTAATTATTTTCAGTGCACGTAACTAGAATTTAGATGATAATTCGAAATAAAAAATTCAATTCCAATTTGACACCGATTGTTTGGAGACAAACAACTCGATTCCAAAACTGACTGACTGCGCAAGAACAACGTTTTACGAAAATGGACTTCCCTTTACTAGTACTCCAAGAGATCATGCACTAAAATCTGGCCGAACAAGACCAAAAGGTCTAAAGGTTTATTTTTGTAGGAAATATCTCTAGTTACTTCTTGTCAATTTGTTTACAATTATTCAAATAGAAGCAGTTTTTGTAGAAATATTCGTGGAAATCATAATATATTGGAAAAAAAGTAAGATTTTGAAGTATTCTGTGGCAAAAACCAAATGATTTTCATATTTTGTATCAAATTAGCATCTGTGATGAAAATAAGTTCAAGTCTAACAAGCCTTGTCTTGTAGAAATCTTGAAAATATTGAACCATTTAACCGTAGCAATTAATCATAACCAATATAACATGATAAATTTCGAAAATTCGGTTTTTGCCCATTTCATTTCACAGTGTATGAACGGAACTGTACGCAAAAAGGTAGCTACTGTTCGTCGAAGCGAGAAGAAGGTGTATCGAGAGACACGAGGTTGTTGATTATCTATCTTTCTAGCTCAATTTTAATGGATTTAGTTTATCCCTTTTATTTAATCCATCTTCACTATATAAAGCTTTAGTGGTAGCCATATGCTCTCAGAAAAGTGTCAACTTATACAATAAATATGATGATGAACATCATCAAACGTCGAGCCGTGGGCTTCTCACTTCTAGTTAAATGATGTAAAAACGTATTATTTCACATTGTATGTTCCATTTTCAGTACCTATATGTAGAAAAATATTCATAGATTCCCTAACTCATGTAAGAATGTTACAAAACTCGTATTTACACTGAAAATAGCAAGTTTTCCTTCCGTGGTCGAAAGTTAGAACTGTACCGGTAGTTTTCAACATCTGTATTGTTTCTGTACCGGTAGCTACTTTTCTCTTCCACGTCATCTATGCGAGTTTGATGGAATTTTCAGTTTGATACTAGAAATTTTTGTAATTCAATTATAAATTATAAATCATGCTTTTCTATTGAAGCAAAATATGCTATGGACAATATTAAAGACCAATAGCCCCTTACTTATAGTACATTTTGCAATTGCATTAAAATATATCGTATACTGTAGCATGTTTTGGCAATTTATTACTCAAATTTCCATATTGCAAGAACTGAGGGGCGATAGCTATAATATAGAAATATTATTAAACGTAAGCTACTATTCGCGACGAGAAAAAGATTATTACCCTCTGAGAATTAATATATGTGCGTGAGATTTGCTAGTGTGTTTTCTATTAGCAAGGAATTTAGCTGTATGGTCATTGCAAGGATTAAGACAGGAGTGGACAAGAGACTCGGGAAGGAACATGCAGGATTTAGACCAGGGAGAGTAACAACAGAGCATCCTGAGAAAAATACTGGAACAAGCAAATGAATTCAGAACTCCAATATACACATACTTTGTGGACTTTGAAAATGCATTCGACTCGGTGCACAGGAGGAGCCTTTGGACTATAACGAAGAGCTATCGGATTCTAACCAAAATCACTAATGCTATAAGAGGGATGTATGAGTGATTCGAATGTTCTGTCATTGAGGAAAATGAAACATCAGAGTGGTTCGCTATTAAAAGTAGTGTAAAACAGGGATGTGTAATGTCAGGGTTTCTACTAGTTATAGATTGGATGGTAAAGAAAACAACAAATGGTGTGAGAAGAGAAATAAGAAGTGACTTTACAACATTATTGTTAGGTCTGAGGTTTGCGGAAGATATAGCACTGATAAGACTAGGAAAACGACTGAAGAGGCATCAAGGATAGGGCTTAAATTAAACTCAAAGAAATAGACTTAGAAGGAACACCAAAAATATTGGAAAAATACAAAGATGCACCTATTTAAGACCTTAGTAGTACCAGTATTGTTTTATGAAAGTAAAACGTGGAAAAGAACGAAGAAAGATTAACACCTCTTACAAACGGCTTCCAAACAAAATGCCTCAGAAGGATACTAAGAATAAGATGGCAACAGAAAATACCTAATGAAAAAAATATTGAAAACAGCTAGACTTAACAACATAAGCTATGAGATCAGGAGAAGAAAGTGGAACTGATTCGGACACATACTAAGGAAAGAGGGAACAAATGACTAAAAGACAACACTAGGATGGCAGCCAGAGGGAAAAAAGGGAAGACCTAAGTCCACATGGAGGAGAACAACGAAAAGGGAAAGAAACACTGCTGGATGGAGTAGATGGAACACAGCCAAAGCAGCAACGAAGGACAGACAAAGATAGAAGGATAGCGTTGAGGCCTTATGCGCCTTCTGGCGCAGAGAACATTAAGTTAAGTTTATGGTTTTCATTGTACTAGCGCACACTCAGGCGACTTTAAGGTGCGAGTAATTTTAAACTAAAGGTCAAGCTCTATGTCGTAAAATATAAAAATGTATGAAGACTATTTGCAGTAACAACAATGGTAAGAAACCATCTTTGTAAATGAAAGTATTTTATTTTACGACAATCTTTTTTGGCCAAAGCAATATCACAAGTTTAAGAGGAGTTGAGTTGAGTAAATGTGTTCTACGTCCCAGTCATGAATATTTCACTTATATCAAGAAATCGCTAGCTATATAAGGTGAAGGTGCATAAGTTTTGTCTGTGCGTTGCACTGATGGCAATTTACAGCAGGGTCCTTTATCGCGCCAAGCCACCATGGCACGGGACCTCGTTTATTTTAAGTTCCCATCCGAAAGAACCGTGACTTTCATTTCGTAATGCCGGGTGCTTCGCGAAAAAACAGTCACTTCCCACTTCCAAGTTTTAGGTCAGACATGCTCGGGGTTCGAAGCAACGACCTCCCACTTACGGAGCGAGCACTCTACCAACTAAGCTACCACAGGGGTTATGATCAAAAGGAAGTGGTGGCTGTATTACCATAATACATATACAACTAATTAGATAAAATCATATGGTAGCATAATAAGCATAAAAGTACTAAAAATCTCTGACTGGAAAAAGAGAAATTACCCCAGTATCCCAGAGAGACTGAAGTTAAAGTATCACAATAAAAACTACCGGTACAGTGTTTCTTTTACTAAAAACTTAACTACCGGTACAGACAAAAAATTAACTACCGGTACAGTAACACCTTGTCAGTTATGTCGTTTGAATCAGTATTTTGAATGTTTCTGTGCCAAAGTAGATTTTGTAACTATATAGACTGATTGAAAAAAGGTTTGTTTTTATCATGTATTTTAAAATTCTCTGATATTTTCGATTAAATGAGCATAAATCTACATTTTAGATAGGTCCAGCGTTGCTCAAATACGTGTTCATGACTGTTCTTAATGGAATATTGAATTTATTTTGAGATTCTAAAACATACAAATACGCCAAAGAAGAAGATAGAGAACAACTGCTTATTTACCTTATTTGATTTCGAGTTGCTATTTACGCAACAAGAAAACAAGAAACAATTTACTCGTTGACCTCATTGTCTCTCGCTTCGCTGAACAGTAGCTACCTTTTTGCGTACAGTTCCGTTCATACACTGTGATTTGGCCTGCAAGAATTGGTTTATGACATGTAATACTTGGTTTGTATATTTGTATTTTCGTATCCGTTGAACGACCGAAATTTTTGGTATACATGAATACATAAATTCGCTTCATGTCGTTTATATCTCTGAAGTATATTTATTCCAAGCAGAAATGATTATCTTCTATTATTTCTGTGTGCTATTGTATAGATCTATAGAAGATGCATTGTTGTATATATATCAACAAACGTCTTCCTTGATTTGAAGACTTGTTTTTCTCTTTACAATAAATAACCTTGATCAATAAATCTGTATTACATACATGCATGTTTAATGTTTGTATTGCGAAACCGAGTGGTTCTTTTTTGTCTAAAGTCAGCTGAATATTGTTATACGGCATAGAAGTGCAGCAGCGCTAGTGGAAAAAAAAAGAACTCAATTTTTATATCACACACACACACACACACACACACACACACACACACACACACAGAGTGGCACACTGGAATAGTCGAAAAAGTTCTAAGAAGCATACCTTGTTTTCAGCAAATGACATCTTACTTTTGTCTAGATCTGTATGGAGGATTAATAGAGACTCAGACATTTCTAACTCAATAAATAACCCCAATGAAATAGGAGAATTTGAGATCATTCACTCATTCATGATATTAATGTACCATTTAATCCAGTACCAGTTGAAACTCGGGAAATTTTAATCATTGTATGTTCTTGTTTGTTTGTTTGTTTTTTATTAGCTTTTATTGTGTTGTGATTTTTTTGCATTGGTTTTATACATACATTTTCAGTTTTGAATTGCTTCTACTTATTCTAAAAGTTACATTCAAGTACAATGTACAGAGGCTAGTGTATTCTTCCCTATGTATACGGCTACGGTAGCTCAGTTGGTAAAGTGGTCTCTCCGTAAGTGGAAGGTCGTGAGTTCGAACCCCAAAAGTGGATAGTGACTGTTCTTTCGCCAAGTACTCGGCATTACGAAATGAAAGTCATAGTTCTTTTTGATGGGAACTTGATATAAACGAGATCCCGTGTCACGGTAGGCGTGCAACGCTAAGGAACCTTGCTCTATAATGCCATCAGCGCAACGCACAGGCAAAATTTCTGCACCTTCGTCTAAAGCTGGCGACGTTTCGATATAAGTGAAATATTCTTGACGGGGAGGTTAAACATCATTACTCAACTATCAACTCTTCCCTACATACACCGTTTTTTGCATTTTAATAAGACATATCAACGTATCATAGTCAAACTTGCCTGAAAGGCCATCTCTATACAAAGGTCTTTGTTTTTACAGGCCAGTAAAATTGCATCCCAATTGTCATTTATGCATGTTATTTAACTATATAAGACCCACCTTCTCATGAAGGCCCCTTTTACTGGTTCCCTTGGGTGGCTGTTATAGACAACGACGTATTTCTATTTATGCTTTTAATTCTTAACTTAACGATTTTGCCAATCCCGTTACATTGCCTTGAAAAATCTATAAAGAAATGAGTTTCTTAAACAGTTCCTTTGAACGCTAATTTGATTATTTAGCAAACATTGTACTATTAATAACAGAACATTGTTTTAGTATAACGTAAAATTGAGAAACCTTAGATGAAATGGCATAATAACAAACCTTAGAAATTTTATAACCAATTAAGCCTTTATTTGTAATCAATATCAGCAAGCTAGTAGTTTTTACACGGGGATTTATCTTACATTATCACTGGATATAAAAAATAAGCAGGCATCTTAAGGTTCTACGAAGATGTTTTTACATGTGACATCACAGCTAATGATTGATTTGCTAGCTTTAACATACACTGTCATTTTTGTTTAATCCTGTTTCATTTTATGTGTACAGTCAAATCTGTCTATAATTGCCACATCACCTATGGGTACCAGTAAAAGTGGCCTTTGTATAGAGGTTAAAAAAATATGAATATGAGATCCATGAATTTTAGTGGCCTCTAACACAGGTGGTCCTTTTATAGAGGTGGCCTTTAAGACAGGCATGACTATACTTCAACTGATCTGGCTATCTGACAATTTTCTATATTGCTATTTTTAAATTATAATTTTATCCAATGCACATCGATGACATCATGATATTTTGTATTCTATTACGTTTAACAATATAAGTATGTAACATTTGGCGTTTCTGCTAATTTGCATAAATCAAAATATGAAGGTCATTCATAATAATAAAGAGGATATTGGGCCTTAAGCAGCAAGTTTTATTTAAATTAGCACAGCTACCAAACATTTTCACCATGAAAACCAAACTTCTTTTACATATAATAATAACAGGAATGTTAACTATCGTCAAACAACATTAAAGAGTCGTAACAACACAAAAGAAACGCAAATAATAATAATAATAATAAAAATTATTAAGTATAATAAAAAAGATATGGAGATTAGGAGATGAAAAATGACGAATCGATATTCTATAATCTGTTTTTAAATGCAATTTAATAGAATTTCTAATCACTTCGATTGTCCTTATACCAGGATGTATTAAATCGACGCTGATCTTATGATTAGACTCACAAACGCTGTTAAACCAATCAAAAACTAACATACTAACCCATGTCCGAGTCACAATAAAAAAGCAAAGTAAAAACTTTCAAAACAAAATTAATTAGAGTGAAACCAATTATGTTGCAATCAACTCCATGTCCAAATCACAATCCAGAAGCAAAGTAGAACATTTGAAACTGACAAATTAGGTTAAACACGCGACTTCTACTAGGGAAGTGAGGCCGGGTGCTCTGGGAGGGTAATCAACTTCTGTTTATCTAGCTTCACCCGCCACGTGTGTAATCAAAATTGAGAAAGAGAATATGATACTACGGGACGTCAAATATACCCAGGGCAATCCTGGACACAGAAACATCAAACTTATCAACAATACTGTTTTGACAAAGAAATGTCGCAACATCACAAAGGAATTAAAGAAAGATATTAAGATCAATGAAAAAGCTGAAGATTTTGACTGGAATTTACTATAATCTGTATTTAAAGAAATGCCTTTAGCGACCTACAGGAGCAAAAAAATCAATTAACAGTGAACGGGAAAATACTTAGGCCGTATAACTAGATAAAATAGAGTTACTGTACTTTAATTGTGACAGCAGCTACCAAAATTGTAGACATAATTTATTTATCCCCTACCGAACAATCTGAAATCTGTCATTTAACAAATGGTCTCAGACAAAATTAGCCAAAATAAACGCCAAAAATGGATTGATTTATGTCACTTAAACAAAACAGTTTAATATCGATTATAAGGATGGATAAATTTTTGTTGTGCCACAGACTATTGAACACTGTTAATGGCTAAATCAAGTACTCTTTAATTTAATAAATAATAACTCGTCTCTTATAGTGACAAGGGTAATTAAGTTCTTAATTTATTATAAGAAAAATGTTAGGTTCTACTGCAGTTTTTAAATGCACTTTTACTAGTGATAACTGACGAAGGATACAATCTCTAATAAAAACAAACGTATATCAGTCATGTTCAAATCACAATCCTGAAGCAAAGTAAAAACTTTGAAACTAACAAGTTTGGATAAGCACGTAAACTTTCACCAGGGAAGTGCTCCGGAAGGGCAAGTACCTCCTGTTCAGCTAGCTACACCCGCCACATGTTTAATCAAAATTGGGTGAAAGGAACATGGAACTATGGGACGTCAAATATATCAATGGCAATCCTGCACACAGAGTCATCGAACTTACAAACAATTCTGTGATGACTACCATAAAAGTTTATGTGGGCCCTGATAAGCATAGGCTTGCAATATCCATTGGTCAGCAATTTATTTGTAAAAAACTTGCTTCGTTGTATCAAGTTCTCGTGATTTATTTATTTATCCCCTACTGAACAATTTAACAAATGGTCTCAGACAAAATTAGCCAAAATAAACGCCAAAAATGGATTGATTTATGTTACTTAAACACAACAGTTTAATATCGATTATAAGGATGGATAAATTTTTGTTGTGCCACAGACTATTTAACACTGTTAATGGCTAAATCAAGTGCTCTTTAATTTAATAAATAATAACTCGTCTCTAGAAGTGACAGGTCCCGGTTTCACAATCATTCCTCACTTTTTCTTTTACTTTAATTTAGCAAATTTTTGAAATTATTTTTTTAAAACTACTAATATTTTCCCAGACTAAATGTAAATATTTTAAGCTAAACCAGATTTCAAAATATCACCTTCAAGAAAATCCCGAATATCATAAAAATTAACAAAAGTAAAAAGGTCTGAAATTTTGCCAGATTTTAGCTACGAAAAATCTTAATTAGGGGTACCCGGTAATTGTGAAAGGGGAACCACCTACTTAGTGACATGAACAATGTGAAGTTTTACTGCAGTTTTAAAATGAACTTTAACTAGTGATAACTGACGAAGGATACAATTTCCAATAAAAAAACAAACATATATGTCATGTTCGAATCACAGCCAGAAGCAAAGTAAAAACTTTGAAACTGACAAGTTAGGATAAACACGCGCACTTCCGCCAGGGAAGTGAGGCCGGGTGCTTCGGAAGGGTAAGCACCTCCTGTTTAGCTAGCTACACCCGCCACATGTTTAATCAAAACTAAGTGAAAGGAGTATGGAACTATGGGACATCAAATATATCCAGGGTAATCCTGCACACAGAGTCATCGAATTTACAAACAATACTGTGATGACGACCATAAAAGTTTTTGTGGGCCCTGATAAGCATAGGGTTGCAATATCCCTTGGTCAGCAATTTATCTGAAAGCAGCTTGCTTCGTTGTATAAAGTCCTCGTTATTTATTTATTTATTTTTTTATCTATTTATTTATTATCCCCTACTGAATAATCTGAAATCTGTCATTTAACAAATGGTCTCAGACAAAATTAGCCAAAATAAACACCAAAAATGGATTGATTTATGTACTTAAACAAACAGTTTAATATCGATTATAAGGATGGATAAATTTTTGTTGTGCCACAGACTATTGAACACTGTTAATGGCTAAATCAGGTGCTCTTTAATTCAATAAATAATAACTCGTCTCTAGCAGTGACAGACCTCGGTTTCACAATCATTCCTCAACTGTTTTCTTTTAGTTGAATTCAGCAAATTTTGGAAATATTTTTTTTAAACTACTTATATTTTTCCAAAAACTAAACGTAAATAGTTTAAGCTAAACGTGATCTTCAAATTATCACCTTCAAAAATTCCTGAATATCATTAAAATTAACAAAAGTATAAAGGTTTGAAATTTTGCCAAATTTAAGTTCAGAAAAATCTTAGTAAGGGCTGATTGTAAAAGGGCAGCCAGGGGGTAATTACGTAACTAATTAATGACGGGAAGAATGTGAAGTTTTACAGCAGTTTTAAAATGTACTTAAACTGGCAACAACTAAGGATGCAGTATTCAGTCAAAAACAAATATTCAAATATTCAAGTCATGTTCAAATTACAATTTAAAAAGTAAATTTTGAAAACTGGGAAAATATAAACATGAAAGTGAGAACGGTTTTTTCAAGAAGGTTTAGCATATACTGTATAGTAGCTACATCGGTTATGAGTGTAATCAAAATTCAAAATCAAATGGACATAGAACTGTGGGTCGGCAAATACACTAATTAAAATAAATAAATTGTTAGATTTTAAGTGTATAAAAATATGGCACTTAATCATTTAAAAAATTGAATTCTTCAGCCGAAGTTTTGAAAATATCACCAATAACATTAATATAAATTACAACTTTTTGTTCCCGCATCAACCATGATTCTTGTCCCAAGCTGAGTTGGCTTAAACTAAAAATTTAATTTATTTCATGAGAACTGATAAGATGAGATGATTAAAACCAGAGATTATAAATTTTGTTAAATATTATCGGACATTATATAATTGTGATCTGTAACTTTCTCGGGAAAACGATATTGATAACGATGGTCAAAGCCAATATCTTAAGTTACACTATGCTAACAAAGGCATAGATGCTATACACATTTCCAATATTCTTCAAAATAAACCAGTACAATCTAAAGTTCCTGCTTATTTCAAAATTAATTCGCCATCTCTAGTTTCCTACTCCTACAATAAACCTATTGCATCCAAAATATGTAATTATAAACAAACATTGCAGTGTTTAAACTTTCATAATTTTACTCCACCTACCTGCTCTTGCTCGTCTTCTCCCTATATTTATGGACCAGCTGGACATGTAATAACTGATGATCTCAATATAATCGAGAACACTAAATTAAGATCTTTACTTTCAAAAGGTCCTAAATATAGAGAAGCTCAACCTTTTACTTGGCGACAGAATTTCAGACTTGTCATGGATTCCGTTGAAGAGTACGCCAGACGTTGGGCTAAATTAGAAGATGTTGAGCTTAATACCTTATCCGACTGGATAAAGGTTGTGAGATCTTTTGTTAAAACTAGGATTGCCAAACTTAAAGGGTCTATGAGTACTAAACCGTCTTCAGTACTCAAGGATCCAGAAATCAAGGCAATTCTAACAGACATACACAACAAATACGTTGTTGTCCCAGCTGATAAGGCTTCCAACAACATTATTCTCGTTTGTAAGAGATTCTACCTTGAATGTCTTATTAAGGAGCTTGGTTTAGATAGTAAATTAAATAACCCTGCATATACTAGAACTAATTTTATCAAAGATGAAGTTCTTTCCAACCATAAAGGAGTTCTCGAGTTTTTCGGTATCAATCTTAGAGAGTAAGATCTTGATCTTCCTTACTTGTATTGGATTCCTAAACTCCATAAAAATCCATACAAGGAAAGATATATAGCAGGCTCATTTAAATGTACTACTAAATCATTATCGGTAACTCTAACACAAATTTTGACAATCGTCAAAGATGGTCTTCAGTCTTATTCAGAAAAAGTATATTCTACATCTGGAATCAACCAAATGTGGATTCTCAAAAATTCTAAAGAATTACTTGAACATCTTGCTTCTAATACTTTATCTCATGTAAAAAGTATAAAAAAACATTTGATTTTTCTACACTATACACCACTATTCCTCATTCTAAATTGAAAGAACGTCTTAAAGAAATTATTCACTTGTCTTTCTTTTACACAAACGGTAAGCCAAGATACAAATATCTGGTGCTGAACAGGGATTCTGGTTATTTTGTCAAGCACCATACGGATTCCAAACAAAAATATATGAAGATACCATCAACATAATGTTGGAGTTTTGATAGATAACATATTTGTTGTGTTTGGTAATATAGTTTTTTAGCAAACAATCGGTATATCAATGGGTACAAACTGTGCACCATTGCTTGCTGATTTGTTTCTTTATTCTTATGAAGCAGAATTTATGCAGAACCTTGTTAAATCTGGAGAGAGAACTGTCGCCAAATCATTCAACTCAACATACAGATATATAGATGACGTTCTGTCTCTTAACAATCCTAAATTTGGAGACTATGTAAATGTCATCTATCCTAGTGAGCTTGAAATAAAAGACACGACTGATTCCTCAAGTTCTGCTTCATATTTAGACTTATACCTGAATTATGAAAGGCACACGAAAGGCTACATTTGAAACTTTATGACAAACGTGATGACTTCAATTTTTCTATTGTCAACTTTCCTTTTTATGCAGCAATATACCTGCTTCTCCTGCTTATGGTGTATTTGTTTCCCAATTATTACGCTATAGTAGAGCTTGTTCCCACTACGGGGACTTTGTACAACGAAGTAGCACGAAGTAGGCTGCTTGCAAATAAATTGTTGACTCGGTAATATTGCAGGCCTAGGCTTATCAAGGCTCTAACAAGTTTTATGGCCGTCATCACAGTATTGTTGATAAGTTTGATGTCTCTGTGTCCAGGATTTCCCTGGATACATTTGACTTCTCATAGTTCCGTGTTCCTTTCACACAATTTTGATTACACACGTGGCGGGTGCAGCTAGCTAAACAGGAGGTGCTTACCCTTCCGGAGCAACCGGCCACACTTCCCTGGTGAAAGTTCACGTGTCTAACCTAACTTGTCAGTTCCAAAGTTTTTACTTTGCTTCTGGATTATGATTCGGACATGGATTAGTATGTTTGTTTTTAATTTGTTTTCCAAATTATTTATAACCAAACTCAATTATTTGATACAGTGTGTAACAAGTAAACATTTTCCCGTTCATATAGTCCGACAGAAACGAAAACACAGGTAGATAGCTTCCGGTATTTCCTTACCTCGCTTTTTCTAGCAGCATGGGGCACTTCCTAAAACATTATTCTACCGATTCATACTCGACTTGTAATTAAAATTCATCGATATCAGTAGAAATACATGGTTTTCTGGCGTCTCTTCAGCTCCCTGTCACGTCCGCACCGTGAAGACATAACTGATCTGCACTGACCAATCAGATCGCGTGTTGCATTTGGACAGTTCTATCTGTAGAAAACACCTGGCGATGTTTATTTACATAAGTTATTCGCGTTATTAATGGAATCTATCTGCGCGTGTTTTCGTTTCTGCCGTTTTCGCCAGAAATTACAAGAATTTAATAATGGAAGCTGTCAGACCACAAACCCCCAACATATCAATAATTATAATGGGGGTTAAGTTGCCTGATTAGTCGGACTACCGTGCATAGTATTAGTTCAGGTTTTTACATAACCGTAGCTAATACCAAATTATTTATATTCATATGTAACTATATTAAAATTAAACTCGGGTTCACATTCAATTTCCATTCGCCAATCGGGGCTGTACATTTCACATGGTTTTTATATACTAGCGTTGGTGTTTTCGTTTTTGCAGATTATTGAACATATGTTGTTGGCGAATTTTATGGTTAATGATGATATGAAATTCGAGACAATGAAAAGACAGATTATTCTTTGGGATATGAATTTGAAATAGTGTCAGTGGACCATAATACTTTTGGAAACTACAATTTACAATCACTGTGCTATATATGTAAGTTATTTGATTTGATACCATTTTTTTATTCTGACATTACATCGGTTTTCAATGTCATTCTTATTCTATTACCAAACACAACAAATATGTTATCTTTAAAAAACTCAACAAATATGTTAACTTTAAAAACTCAACTTTTGTTGATTGTAATCCGTATGAACATAGCGCTGTTGCCGCATAAACGTGTTCCAACACGTCAACGTCAACACCGCTATGCGGCGTTAAAATACTTGACAAAATAACCAGGTTATTGATTTGATACTGTTTTTATTCTGACATCACAGTGGTTTTCGATAAAATATAACCGTCTGTTCTATTTCCCAAATATTCCTATCATTCCTTTTTGAACTTTCTAAAAATAAGTAATCACACTGCAAAATAGCCTGATGCCAATTGTCTATTTATGTAATCAGCAGAATTCCTTATTATCGAGGACCAATGCTAAAGATATTGTGTATATTTTCGTAAAAGAGGCCTAAATATAGCAATGAAGGTAAGATATAATAGTGATATGAATCAAACAAATTAGCGCCAGTATACTAATGTGAATTATCCATGTGTTTCACACAATTTTTTTTAATGTTGTACAAAATGCTAAATAATGTGTTACAAAATCAAGTACAGTCAAACCTGCCTAAACGACAACTTTATATAGAGACCACCTGGTTTTTAAGGTCAGTAAAATTTTGTAGCAACTGGTCTTAATTCATGTTATTTGAACCTGTATATAAGAGTCATTTGCCTATAACTGCTATTTTACTGGTTCCCATCGGTGTCCTTTATAGAGAGGTTCAACTGTATTGTTTTTTATTCATTTATTTGGTAAATCTGCATAAACGTCTCCGTGTTTAGGCTGTTCACAGCGCGACAGCTCATTCGTCATCCTCCGAAAACTGAAGTATTTATTGGGCCGCTTTCGGCTTTCGTAGTTTTTATAAAAGGCTTATATATTTGTTCTCATTGAGTCAAATATTACAGAATCCCATATTTTTGTTCATTTATAACTAAACTAAGGGATTCAAAAATAAATTTCGCAAAAATCAACATTTTAAGAAAATGCTATCATATTTCAATTAAGGATTGAATGTCACTTTGAATGCTGTCATCGAGGTATGACTGCATCAGCTCACGTTCAAAGTAAGTGAATCGCGAAGCGATTCATGTTAACTTTGAACGTGAGCTGATGCAGTCATACCTCGATGACAGCATTCAAAGTGACATTCAATCCTTATGTTTACATTATTTTGACCCACAAAAAGGTATTATTAATTTTCCGAAAGTCGGTGTATTAATGTCGTTGGGACACTTAAAGCGAGATAACTCTTATTGTAGAACCATATAAAGAGAACAGCCATGTTGATTTGTCTCGTTGCTTTGCGATCGTAAAATATAGTTCCGTAAAACACAGTTTGAAAATTAAATTCGATTTCTCCTTTTTTCACTAAACAATAATCTGTTTGGTAAGATATTACCATGAATATAATTATTTAGTCGAATAACAAACAGTTGTTCATAATTTAAATGTGGTGTCCTCGGACTCACTAATTTTTTCACTTTGTATCTTTATAGGCCATGGGAAATGGTCATTAATCATTAAAAAATTATTTTGATATAAAAAGACAACAAATATTGTTTTTTTTTTATTCTTTTTTATTTTTAAATCATTTTTAAAATTGGTGCAGTATGACAAATTTCTACGTTTGTTACCGCTCGTAAAGAGCGTCCCTGCAGTCACCGGATAGATTTATGAATGAACCCGCAGGAAATTATGAATGAATAAGTAGTCCCTTGGTGGTATGTATTCCTCCGCTGTACATCGAAAGCGGATTGGCTGAAGATATTAACTGACGTATCGCTTTACACAGAGCGCGCGACACACTGCTGTCATCGAAAAATTAACGCAATGGTTCCAAAGAGATTCATATAAGGCAATGCATTTGTAATGTAAACATATGTATTTATTTCGAAGTTGATATGTAACACCCTCAAATAATCAAGTTTTATATGAATGAGTTTGCGTGGTTGATAGATTTTGTGGTAAAGCATGAATTTGCATGAATACAGATTTATGTTTTTAAATATCGATTTGAAACCCGACAAATATGCAAAAGCAACTAGCTGCGTTTTTCTGACGATGCTGATCGCGCCATTTTTGTGCGGAGGGATATATTACGCAAGTGCGGAAAGGCGCACGAGTGTAATGTTTCGTGCCCACAAAAAAACGAATGTGGTCGGTATCGTCAGAAAACACACGATGTTGGTGTTGGATTTGAAAACATATCCTCTAGTACCACTTCCTCATACATTTTAAAACTTGATTAGCTTATGATACACAATCATGTATAATGGATAATACGGAGAGGTCTGGTCAAAAGGAATATAATGACTGATAAATGTTTATGAAAATATTTCGCAAAATAATAAAAATAACAAAAAATTAAAATATTCACCATGTATCAAAGTTAAGACGTTTCATAATTATAGCAAATCAAAACATGTCTGAATCAAAGTAAAAAAAATTGAAACTGACAAGTTAGGTTTTATGATAATTTAATTTCGACTGATGACTTGAATTTATTTTTGCAAAACGCTATTTCAGTTTTTGGCATATGGCGTATTTTCATAACGTTTTCTTATTGAATCATTTTCAACTTTTTGCAATTAGATGAAAAGCTGGAATTCTGAGACAATGCTTGTCATCTATTGTTTTAAAAATAACAGTGTTCTGTCTTAGAAATAATAAAGCAATAAATAAGTTGGCCAATAACTGTACCACTTTGCTTTATACGTTTAGAATAGTCACAATGAGATATATGTCATTCTTCATGCCGTATGTGAGCAATATTACATTGCTGGTCTTGCTCTATAGACAAAAGTTATTTTTGTATTCCGTATTTTTCATTTGACCCAAAATTACATAACACTTTCCGGGGATGTACATCGAAATCAAATCAAATCAATTTTTTGTATAGACAAAAGTTAGCCAGGCAACATTTGTTAGTCATATGAGGTGGCATCATCATGTTGGTTACAAAGGCACCCAATGTTTGAAATTTTGTACATTTTGAAAGTACATGGTTAATTTTTTCTCATTATATTATTACTGATGGTCTTGAATGCGATCATTGTTTAAAACGAATACATCGTGTAACATTGCATCTTCGGGGCATATTCGCCAATACTAAATACAAGGCTTCAAACATTTTTACAATTATCATGTAGCGATACACATCATTAGAATGGTCAAAGACACCTGTTTCCGACGTCTTCATTAAAATCACCATGTTTATCCAGGACGTAGTTGACTGGATAATAATATCGTTTGTTTTCAATTGATTCATCAGCGGAAGTCAGAAATGTCAAATTTCGTATCCGTGGCATATGAATGAATCAATGTTAATTTCAGTTGTGTAGCAATTTGGATACTTCAACGGTCGTTAACGTTCCGAAATTGTTTCTAGGACATAGTGGAGTTTATTACACAACCGCACACGGAGTTTGGGGTATATAGGAATCACCATGACCGTCTGTCCTCCCATTCCAGCTCCAACCTTTCATGTGTATGAATAGCATTTGACCAATCTTGGCACAATTATAAACCAACATAAGACGACGTCACATATTAAATTTAGTTACATAGGTCAGGTCGTAAGATATTGGGGTCTTCATGCCCTCAAACGGAGTTTAGGATATGTCTATCTGTCATCCCGTCCCCACTTCATATCTTTCACGTGTATGTATAGAATTTGACCAATTTTGGAACAGTTTTAAACCAATGTGAGGCGTTGTGTCGCATACCAACGTTATCTGCATAAGGTAAGGGTTAAAGTCTCAAGGTCAATGTTGGGAATGAAAGGGGAGGGGTGGGGGTATTTGTCTCTCAAGAGACTGCTCTAGTTTTCTATAGTCCCATTACAAACAAATAAATAGTTATGGCCCAATTTTAACACCGTGCTTAATGGGCCATTCAGCATGGTTGATAAACATTTTTCTCGGTCCCCAGTCACATTAAGTAGAGGATTTATGACTGAGTTATTATGGTTGACAAAATATATAATTCCTCAGCATTCCTAGTATTAATTAGGTAAAAACAATAACGATCCGGAGAAGCGTCAGCCATTTTTATGATTAGATTTATGAATTATAGGTCGTTTAGCAGATGTAATGGATGACGATGTTGTTGTAAAATCTAAAGATTAAGGCAAACAAAGTTGGCCTGTCTGCTTGACCTTTCATTAAAAATATTTAAATAGAAGAATCCACCCAATACATGGGTAGTGTTAGTTACTAATGAAAAACGTGTGTTTTAATGTTTCTTATTATGTAGACGAAATAAACACGTGTGTTCTCCCTATCTATAAATGCACTCGTCCACAATAAATATTTAAATTAAAAGGTCAAGCGGACATGTCAATGTTGTTTGCCTATTATTAGATTAGAATGCAATGTCATCAGTATTTGGTACTTGCTTCAGGCAGTTTTACTCAGTTTAAGGTAATATCTCAAAAATAACATTTGTAAAAGTTATTAGCTACCGGCAATACGTATAAATTATATTAACCTTTTAAAAGTAGAAAGGTTTTTAAAAGTTTAAATTGATAAATATTCTTCATTTGGAATAGAAAATGTACTTTTTGGGTACAGGTTGAAACTTGAAATAATAAACAAACAGCATCACCGGAAACAGACGACTGACACATTTACTCTGAGAACTTCACTTTACGGAGTGAATATCACCCGTAGCTTATTACCGGCGATGATAAGCATAGGGAGTAGGTGACATATTTCACTAAGTTGTCCTTGAAGGCTGTAGTATTCGGACTTCCAGTCTCAGTTTCACAGGGTATAGCCTATAAGCTATGACTTCGAACAATATGTCACAGTTTGACAGGAAAAGTGTAAACTTTAAAACTGGTCTATACAACATTAACATGATAAACCCCGACGACCATTCAATCAATGTCTAACTAATAGGTAATTGACCACTGCTGAAATAGTACTTGCTAGTAAATATTGGAGCAAAGCCTAGCCGATATTAAATAAAAGTCACAGCGTTACCCCATATTATTTTTAATAACACCGAGACTATGTCATGTATATGCTATGTTCTTTTCGTCAAAAAGTAATATATAAATTCTATGATGTGTAGTATTTATTATTTTACAATGCGATTCCCACTATATGTTATAAATATCCGTGTAGAATATTTTAGAAAACGATTACGTCAACAATTCCCGTAATAACATATCTTTTTACGGGAAAATGTCAACTGGTATGCTTGCATATCAATTGAAAAAAATGGTGTTCGCCAGCGTACCACGTGATCAATTCCCATTTACGCCGGTTTGTGCGGAACGTTTTGGAAAAGGTTTACGTCGAAATTTCCCGGAGTAACGCCATTTTTACATAAAAACGTTAACTAAAGCGATTCCATCTACAATGGAAATAATTGTTCCCCAGAAAAGTTATGGGGTACCACTTGGTAAACTGGCGAACCCCATTGTTTAGCACACTTTTTGAGAAATAAACTGCAACAGTCACTGGTATGTGGCAATAGTTACCAGATAACAACCAGCTTCCACACCCTTATGATGATGCTTTGTTTTCACGAAGAACGCCAGCTATCCTTCAACTTTTAATGTCTGCACTTACGATATTCATTTACCTCAAGATTAAAAACAATCATCGCCATCAGCATTTCTCTAAAATTTATCACTCTATTAAAAGGGTACTTTTTATCTATGGATAGTACTGACGCGTGACGTCACCTGATAGATTAAAAACGCAGAGTATGACGTCTCTAAATGATGACCGAGTGACCTTGATGGTCTTACTATGCTCATTTGTTCCACTTGACTCCTCTAGACTAGTTTTCTATATACGTCATTTATTATTATTATTTGTGTATCGTATTTTCCATCTTTTTCTCCACTATTAAAATTCATACCGTTTTTATAGTTAATGTCTGTGACGTCATACCATCTTATTTAATATTCATCTATGCTTAACACTAAAACAAAACATACCTCACATAAATTAGAAATAGTAGAAAATTATAGTCTTACGTAGTTTAAATTCAGCTGTTCGAGCATTATTTACAGTACGACTAACATTTAAAAGATCTTAAATAATGTATACCCTAAAGTGTATATAGTCTTCTCAATGTTAATACACGAGAAATATACACACGCGTCTCTTGAAAATTACAGTAAATTGAACTTTTTGAAAAATTACATATTCTTGAAAGCAACATTTAACATCTATATAGTATATTTTAGTGAATACAATGGACATTTATGTCAATTTCAATATTTGGTTATGATAACAATGTCGCTAATTAATTTTAACCAAGACTTTCATCCAGACACCTTTTTTTGGCTTTGGATTCCGGATCAAAGCCATCTTGAAATGACGGTTTCCGCAAAAAAGGTGAAACTCGGTCCCAGTTTTATCTTAAGAAATTCATTGACGTTCAATACGAAACCTATTGTTATGTCAACATCGCCTCTAATGAAAGACGCTGATTTTAAACTAAAACTGCCCCAAGTCTTTTTGATTGTTTGATTGGCGAAATAGTTGTGGGACGTCATCTTGAATCATACAAACTGTAAAAAAACATCATTTTACATTGATGCTGACTTATCCTACTAGGATGTTGAACCAGTGGAGCAGCAAATCATACGATACCATCTTGGTGACTGGCATAAAGTGGGCACTAGAACAAATCGGGCATATGCACAGACAGTCATGGTTACGTAGGGGTAGTCTAGGGAGATCTGACTAACACAACCACCAAAGTACAGATTCATATGGATAATTCACACAGCCAGTCATACCGGGGTAGCCTTGCATAAGCACCCCAACACAATCAAAAACTGCCGATTCAAGCCTGTGTGTATAATATAGGGAATAGCGAATAGTGAACAAAATGGCATATAAATATGATGTAAAGAAACCTCTCATGATTTATCAGAAAGAATGATTTCTTCTCTATTATACTATATTCGACAAAGTATAAAAATCATCATACTTAACATGGAAAGGTCAATTTTAATCTCCCCATATGTCACCATTACTTCATAAATTTTCACAGTAGAATGGCTTAATCCGTAAAAAATCACCGTTTGTTGTAAATTTGAAAAAACGTACATTTCTAAATTGTATATTTTATCAAAATTAACATATATAAAGAAAAGCAAATCATTAGTTAATTCGACATTACAAGTTGATTGTCAAAATTGATTTATCTGAAAATCAACAGATGGCAAGTGTATACGAACTTGCTGTGATTTCAGTTCAATATATTATTCTGTCTCAATAGCTTGACTATATCTTTATTGCAACTGGTTTTGTTTCGTATCTTGAATTTCTACATCTTGCCGATGCAAAATGTCTGACCTAAATAAACAATCGAAAACTATTTTACTTGATGTGAAGAACTAAAGTCTTAAATATTTCAGTAAGGTCCAAGCCTCCAATTTCACAATCATTCTTTACCTAGTAAGATTTTCTTATCTGAAGTCCAGTTTTTGCTTCGTTTAATTGTACTCCATACATCGTACAATACAGATGTCATTAGAATAACATCTGGTACCTTGACAACCTTAATATCTTGAAACCTAACAAAATAACAGTATTTTAGATTTCAAAAAGTCAAACCTGTCTATAAAGGACACATGGGAATCGGTGAACGTGTCCTTTATTGGGAGGTGGCTGTTATATACAAGTTAAAATTACATGAATATAGAGCAATTGGGACGGGATTTAACTGGCCTTTAAGGACAGGTGAATCTGATATAGAGGTGGCATTTAAGACAGGTTTGACTGTATGCCAGATTTATGTTGAGGAAAATCATACTTCAAGTTTTAATCAACATACATGTACTTTTAAGTTGCTTAAAGCGTCTCATTTTTATCCCCCCCCCCGCAAACTAGTTTGAGGAGGTTATATAGGAATCGCTATGTCTTTCTGTCTGTCCGTCAGTCTGTCTGTCTGTCTTTCTTTCTGTCCGTGTAAAATCGTATTCGGACCATATCTCAAAATGGCTTTGGACGACTGTCACAAAACTTCACATAAATACTCTTCATGGTCGGCCAAAGATGTGTCATGACCTTGAACAAAGGTCATATCGGAAAGGTCAAGGTCGCGGAAAAACGTTTAACTTTGTAGATGTTTGTGGCGGGGGGATATTTGGCTTTCCAGAGACAGTTCTATTTTTTTTTTACATAAAGATGAAATGAAGAAGATCTAGATCTAGATATTGTAGTTATTAGGTACAATCCCGTTAACTTCAAAATCACACAGTCCCCAAAGCTAAGAAAAACAGATAAATCAACATAGGAAAGATTATCTGTTAAAATATTCACGATATAATAAATGCTGAAATGCCATCATGCTCTTCAAGCATCTGTTTTATACCCTCAAACCCCTGGAGTTTGACATTCGGGAGTTTAATGGTCAGTCAGAGGATGTTGTTTTACGGTGATGTGGCTCAAACTTTTCCCATGTGTCCAAAATATTTCAATAATCTCAAATCTTCTATGCTTTATGTGGCATTTAGCAACACTAAAATGGTCTGCGAAACTTAGTTCATATTATCATAATTCACGAAATTAAAGACCCACAAGGCAATTCTTGTTGGTGTCTGCCAGATGCTACTGTTTTTAAGTTAGATAAACCAGAATGTAGAGTAGGCCATTGAGGCGAAAGGTACATTCATCTTTGACGGGGTACATGGGGCTTGAAATTTGAAACATACGCAAGTCACACACAAAGTTAAAGAGATCCAACTGGTAACGCTCTGAAGGGCGAAAAAGGGTTATACAGGGCATTTGTGTGACTTGCATATGCTGTTGCCATGTTTGTTTACCGTAACTAGACGTCCACGATGTACGAGTTACTTCCCTTTTACCGCTAAACGTCGCGCATGTTCATGTACCCTGGCAGATTTCCGTACCCCGGCAAGTTAACCAATCAGCACGCGAGAAATTTCTTTGAAGGGTGACAAGATTAATTGATTGAATATAGTTTTATCTCCCAGTCAGAATATTTAATTTATATCGAGAGGACATCGATTATAAGTCAAAGGGCGATTTTGACCTTTACAGTGCGCTAAAGGCAATGTGCAGGGAGGGTTCTTTAACTAGCCATGCCTGTCGAGACACTGGTCATCATTTTAATGCCTCTTTGGAAGGGCTATGTCACTATTGATTCTAAATATCGAGAGCTTGGTAAAAGAACATTCACTTCCTCTTTACAAGTCTTGGTCAGATAGACTAAGGCATTGAAAATATATGAGATACTTAGTATCAAACGTGTTGAAGCAGAAAATCGAACGTAAAGTTTTTGCTCAAGTCATCTTAAGTGCTCAAATTCAATAGAAATGATTCGACACTGTTGTGTTTTAACACATTTATAAAAAACAATCTGATTTGGTAAGTTAATGTCGAAATGCCACCATATGTCGCTTATAAATCAAAAGATTAGAAAATAAAAAGATGATAAATGTACTAATTTAACTATTAACGTTGTTTTTATGTGAAAATTATTCTAACGGAGCAACATGTTGGTTTGAGTTCAGTTCAGTTTTGTTGGCAATCAATCAAAGCTTTAGGTTTTATTGCCAAACTTTATATACTGATCTAACATGTTTTGTCACAGAGATCATTAAAAAGATTAGTAAACTATATATAATATAAAATATAAATTTTACTAACTTCACACCGACATACCGGCGACTCTAATATTACATATTGTGTATGGAGTAAAATAATCCAGTAGCAAATTGTTTTCTTCAAGTGCATTGGTGTTATGGACAGTTTTAAGCTTGAAAGTATCGCTAAAATAATGTGAAAACAAGACATTTCCAGGACTGGTAAGAGAGATCAAATAGAAGAAAGTAAACAAAACACATGTACATGTACTCGGCAACAACCAAGATGATAAAATAATACCAGTGCTATGATTATACAGTCAAACCTGTCCATTAAGCCCACAAAAGGGAAACAATAAACGTTGCCTTTATGGATAGGGTCCTTATATACAGGTTCAATAACATTACTAAAGAGAAATAAGAATAAAATTTCACTGGCCTTTAAAAGCAATTGGGCCTTATAGAGAGATGACCTTTACGGAAGGTTTGACTATATTATAAAAAAAGAAGGCATTTCTAGCACTAGTAGGAGTGATCAAATAGAGGCGGTAAATATGTTACGGAAATACATGTACCTGGCAATAACCAATGCAACTAAGAACAAAACACAAAAAGACAACTCAAAAGACTACCATTTATAAAATTCTCATTGAATTCAATGATAAAAAATATCGAATGCCCCGGGAGAGCGAGACGTTTTGGAACCACAAAATGTCTTGCTAACAAAATGTGATCAGGGAAACTATAGCTTAACTAAGAATCGGAAGAACAGGCTGTAACTAGAGATTACTTCTAGTTCTAGAATCCTGTAACTGCTTAATTTGTAGTATTGCTATTGAGTTGAGTAGAGTTGAATTGAGTTGAGTAATGGTGTTTTACGTCCCAGTCAAGAATATTTCACTTAAATCGAGACGTCGCTAGCTATAGGCGAAGGTGCAGAAATTTTGCCTGTGCGTTGCGCTGATGGCATTATACAGCAGGGTTCTTTATCGTGCCAAGCCTACCAAGACACGGGGCCTCGTTTATTGTAAGTTCCCATCCGAAAGAACCACCGTGACTTTCATTTCGTGATGCCGAGTGCTACGCGAAAGAACAGTCACTACCCACTTTTAAGTCATGGGTCAGACCCGGCCGGGTTCGAACCCACGACCTCCCACCGAGCACTCTACCAACCGAGCTACCGCAGTGGTAGTATTGCTATTGTTATAGTAATTGAATAAAAACTGTTTGAACTTATTGATAAACCATGTGATACTGGGTATTCCCTAACTAATGCTGGGAGACAGCGTTCAGGTGAAACTGACATTTGTGGGGACTTAATAATGGTGCTTGTTTTTTTTCATTTATAAAAATGCATTAAGGTACAACATGCACAATCAAAAACGTAAATGTAAACATTGAACTCCGACACTCACATCGTGGTAGAACGGACACATGATAAGTTCTCCGTCTGTCGACAACTGACATGAGCTGCATTTAAATTTATCATATAGGCCTAAAGTTTAATTTACAAGCTATGTTGTTATGCTCCAGGAAAAATGGATGTCCCTCAATTTTTGTTTTACAAGTCCGTCCATTACCCTTCAAGAACTAAACAACAAGTAGTCAGTCTAAACAGGTTTTTAACTGAACCTCTTGAAAAGAAATAATATTATTAAAAGTTCCATTGCTAGTACTATATAGTGTCATTAAGACATGTACATGTATAAAACTCGTGACAAAAACAAATAAAATTTTAATATGGTACAGGTACAGGGAAACCTGGAAAATAACGAAGAACGACGAATACCTCTTAGAAATCTACCAAACAAAATGTCTAAGAGGACTTAGACACCTTCCAAACAAAATGTCTGGAATATTAAGAATATGATGACAACAGAAAGTCCCAATATTGAAACATCTAGCCTTAACAACATAAGCTATGAGATCAGGAGGAGAAAGTAGAACTGGTTCGGACATATACTGAGGAGAGAGAAAGAGAGAACAAATGACTGCAAGGCAGCACTAGGGTGACAACCAGAAGGAAAAAGGAAAAGGTGAAGACCTAAGACCACACGGAGGATTACAATGGGAAAGGAAAGAAACGCCGCTGGATGGACCAGCTGGAACACAGCCAAAGCAGCAACGATGGACAGAAGAAATGAAAGGATAGCGTTGTGGCCTTATGTGCCTTCTTGTTAGAAAAGCATTAAGGTTAAGGTTAATGTCACAAGCACAGGGGTTTTTGATATGTCCAAACTACCATACTACTAGTATTTTTAACCAGATAAATATAATAAATAAATAAATAAATAAATAAATAAATTTTGTTTAACATTTTACTAATCAGTTAATCAACATTTGTAACTTCATGTTGATTTATATAATGTAATATCTTATATTCAAGGAGACTGGTTTATACATGTATAAGAGTTTAACTCTTGTTTCGGAATTCTTTATTGTTTATATTTGTGATTTTGTATCATATGTTATCAAATAAATATTGTTTAAACCAATCAACATGCGGCATGTATTCATGTATTTTTTCAATGAATATTTCCGAATTTTGGCACCAAGTACAGTGTATATATTTATATATACAATTGAATGGTGGCCGTTATTATTCATCTATTACGTATCATTATCTAAGTGCAATATTTAAATGATCTGTCAGCGATGTTACAAATATTGTCGAAAGACAGAGTATTTTTATATAGCCAATATCAGATCAAAAGTGCAACTCCATTTATATCGGTGATAAAATCAAAAAAAAAACTCGGAGAAATTTTTATATAACGTTCCGATGTTTTTTGTAGGGAACTCTGTGAGTTATGGACGTGTAATCAGCTTTGTAAATAGAAGAACAGCGAATGGGATAGATTTACCAACATGACACGCAAAAACCGATAGAAAAGCAATATATATTGCCGAAAAACACAGGCAATTAATATCAGAGTATGTTATATAGCCAGATTGCACGCCAAATGCTAACGATAAAAAATGTGTTTTATGTTGATGGAAATACAACGAAAAGTATAAAAAAGAAAATAAATTTGAAATATCTGGTATTAGATACCAAGTAACATTTCATTTCAGATATGATGTATAATATTGAAATTCTATCATTTGCACGTAGAAGCAGGAACTAATTTATCTTTTTTAAAATTGATTTTATTCTACATGCATTATATAACATTTTAACTCTAGCAGCTACGTTTGAAAGATAATGTATTGTATATTGGTTATACATAAACAGCAAACAGCCACGTGAACGCCAAACATGTGAAGGGTGATATTGGGCATTTCAGAATTGTAGCCGAATATGTGGAGGGTGATATTGGGCATTTCAGAATTGTAGCCGAATATGTGGAGAGTGATATTGGGCATTTCAGAATTAAAGCCGAATATGTGGAGGGTGATATTGGGCATTTCAGAATTAAAGCCGAATATGTGGAGGGTGATATTGGGCATTTCGGAATTAAAGCCGAATATGTGGAGGGTGATATTGGGCATTTCGGAATTAAAGCCGAATATGTGGGGGTGATGCTGGGTATTTCGGATTCCATGAGTGGTGAAAGCTGAACACGTGGAGGTGATACTGGTCATTTCGGAACTAATGAGTGATTAAAGCTGAACATGAGGAGGTGATACTGGGCATTTCAGACCTGATGATTGACGAAAGCTAAAATGAGAAGGTGATACTGGGCATTTCAGAACTGATGAGTGGTAAAAGATGATACTGGGCATTTCGGTACTGATGAGTGACGAAAGCTGAACACGTGGAGGTGATACTGGGCATTTGGGAACTAATGAGTGATGAAAGCTGGACATGAGGAGGTGATACTGGGCATTTCAGAACTGATGATTGACGAAATCTAAAATGAGAAGGTGATACTGGACATTTCAGAACTGATGAGTGGTGAAAGGTGATACTGGGCATTTCGTTACTGATGAGTGACGAAAACTGACAGTTGGAGGTGATACTGGGCATTTCGGAACAGATGAGTGACGAAAGCCGAACATGTGGAGGTGATACTAGGGCATTTCGGTACTGCTGAGTGGTGAAAGATGAACATGCGAGGGTGATAATGGACATTTCGGTACTGCTGAGTGGTGAAAGCCGAACATGTGAGGGTGATACTGGGCATTTCGAAACAGATGAGTGACGAAAGCCGAACATGTGTAGGTAATACTGGGCATTTCGGTACTGCTGAGTGGTATTTCGGAACATGTGGAGGTAATACTGGGCATTTCGGTACTGCTGAGTGGTGAAAGCAGAACACGTGGAGGTGATACTGGGCATTTCGGTACTGCTAAGTGGTAAAAGCCGAACATGCGAGGGTGATACTGGGCATGTTTGTACTGCTAAGAGGTAAAAGCCGAACGTTTGAGGGTGATACTGGGCATTTCGGTACTGATGAATGGTGAAAGCAGAACACGTGGAGATAATACTGGGCGTTTCGGTACTGATGAGTGGTGAAAGTCGAACTTATGAGGGTGATACTGGGCTTTTCGGTACTGCTGAGTGGTGAAAGCCAAACGTGTAAGGGTTATACTGGGCATTTCGGTACTTCTGGGTGGTGAAAGCCGAACATGTGAGGGTGATACTGGGCATTTCAGAACTGATGAGTGGTGAAAGCAGAACACGTGGAGATGATACTGGGCATTTCGGTACTGATGAGTGGTGAAAGCAGAACACGTGGAGATGATACTGGGCATTTCGGTACTGATGAGTGGTGAAAGCAGAACACGTGGAGATGATACTGGGCATTTCAGAACTGATGAGTGACGAAAGACAAACATAAGAAGGTTATACTGGGTATTTCTGAACTCATGAGTGGAGAAAGCCGAACATGAGAAGGTGATACTGGGCATTTCAGAACTGAAGAGTGGTGGAAGCCGACCATGAGTAGGTGATACTGGGCATTTCGGTACTGGGGAGTGGTGAAAGCTGACCATGTGGAGGTGATACTGGGCATTTTGGTACTGATCAGTGGTAAAAGCCAAACATGTGAGGGCGATATTGGGCATTTCAGACCTGGTGAGTGACGAAAGACAAACATGTGGAGTTAGTACTGGCCATTTTCGGATCAGTTGAGTGGCAAAAACCAAACGTGATGAGGTGATATTGGACATTTCGGAACTGATGATTAGTGAAAGTCAAACATCTGTTGTTTAAGACTGAATTCGATCATTTCATTATTTACTGTTTTGTTGTTGTTATTGATTATATATGTTTTAACTTAGTGGATGCGATTCTTGTTATTCCCTAACTAATGAGTAGATACAGCGGTTGGGTGAAGCGGGCATGTTAGGTGACCGATCACGGGTGCTGATTTTTTTTTTTTTTTTTATTAAACTTGCATTAAAGCAAAGCATGTCAACTTGCATTCTTTTAATAAACATTTAAAAAATAGCAGAAAACTATGTCTTTCGGAACTAATAAGTCATTATTTTCTACGAGAATACCACCAGAAATGATTAGACAAAAATGTCCTATCGTGAGGTAGAGGTGGAGGGGGGGGGAAATACATTTTCCGATTCAATATTATGTTAAACAATAGAAAATAGCAATGCTATATCGAATGTTCTAAAAATGTTCCAACATCATTATGTAGATTTAAATTTCCTATGCACGTGTTAAATAATTTTAATGATCAAAATATAACTGTAGGCATTTGCTTATTAATATGTTTTTCATGTCTTTATCTTGGATAATATGCAAAGATAACGACGTGCATTGGGTCATTAATTTGACATGCAGTTGCATCGACGTACACGTGGTTATATATCGCTTATGAAGGCCAATGTCGAACTAACACAAGATAAGGAAATGCTTCTTTAGTGTTGTTTTTATTTTCGTGTCCGTTATTTTTTTTAGTATTGCCATGGTTTTTTTACGGTAGGGTCAAAGGTCACGACAATTCTATAACCTCCAGCTGAAAAACACGTTTCCAGTCATTTTAGTCAGTAACACGACACAACAGCAACGATGACGCCGCCGCCGACGATGGCAACAACAATAACAACGACGATGACAACAGCAACGGCGACTACATGTACCCCGACAACAACAACAACAACGACGACGACAATAAGAGAAAATATGAATATTAACCACGTCCCTTGTTAAAACGTGACTTGGAGTGGAGTTGAACAATATGGTTTTACTTGCCTTTTAAACTTTGTTTTAACTTATTTCGAGATCTAGTCAGTTTAAGAGTGTTGGAAAAAACCGGAGTACCTGGAGAAAACCACCGACCCCCGGCAAGAAAACTGACAAATTTTCTCACACCAGGGTATGTTGCCCAGGTCCCGTTAAAAAGTGAATTAGAGACCACGTAGTCAAACAACTCTCCGGTGTATGAAATCTACAAAGGATTTCCCATATTGCTAACAAGATATGCTTCTTGTCAATCCTAATGCTAATAATCGTTTTTATGATTGATATTTGCATTTTGTAGATACGCTTTTCCTTGAAATTACTGAAGTATTGGATAGTGTTACAATATTTCATTCTACAATGCATTCAACAGAACAGGAAAAAATTGATGAAACGAAGTGTGAAATTTGACACTAATGTGAATGTAGAAAAGGAATAAAGACAATGAATGTCAAAATTAAATATGTTGTTTATATACCGTGATATTTATATTGCTGGATACGTTCCCTTGAACTTAAATACAAGGTTAACTGTTATCCAAGGCCAGCTGACTAATATTTGAGAGAATGAAATGAATCCGTGAATAAAGAATATAAAGTTTGTAAAATTGTACACCAAAACAGAACAGGCCTGTCGAAAGTTCAGCTGCCAGAAAGTTGTCGAAATATAGCTTATTAGAGTCTGCTGATCTGACACTAATTCGATTTTTTTAGTGTCAAATTTTCGACGAGTATGCACTGTAGATACTAGTCTTTTAGTTATAAGTCTGAAATTTAAAAAAAATATCTTCCAGGTTGGCGTATGTGTTATGATGGATTTATTTTCAATCAGATGCATAATTATCATAAAATTTTAAGAATAACAAGCTTCAGAAATAGAAACACTAATCTGGACAAGAGGAATTATGAAATTTGCCACTTTTTATGACCCCCGCAAACTAGATTGAGGGGGTATACAGGAATCACAATGTTTGTCTGTTTAAAATTGTGTCCTGGTCATATCTCATAGCTGCTTTGGATAACTGTCATTAAACTTCACATTAGTAATCTTCATTGTCCGAAGATGTGTCATGACCTTGAACCAAGGTCATATCATAAAGGTCAAGGTCGTGGGAATAGTATGTTTTAAAATCGTGTCCGGGCCATATTTCATAGCGGCTTTGGATAACTGTCATTAAACTTCACGTGAATACTCTTCATGGCCCGTAGGTGTGTCATGACATTGAACCAGGTCAAAGTCATGGAAAAACATTAAATGTTGGGGAGGGAGATATATTGCTCTCAAGAGACAGTTCTAGTTTTTTTTTAAAGCCGTTTCCAGCAGTTTCAGAAAAACAAGGATTTGTCTGTGGCAGGCATTGTCTACATTGATATTATATATTGTCAAATTGTCACGGCAGATATATAGAAGAGTACGTTTGCGAATCGACAACTGTGACAGAAATCAAATGCTTCGTGATTAAGATGCTGTTTCTGTTTATCGTGAGACTGACAATTTTAGAGAGACAAGGTAATATCCTGAGTATCTGATAGATAAATCTGGATTTTGATTTTTATAAATAATTTAATCAACACTACCTCCGGCGTTAGTAATTAATTACGGATTTCGTGAACGACTAGACATATTAACTCTAATAATAATATGAATAAGGTATGTCAGTTTGTACTCTTAGTATTCAACAATTCCTAAGAGACAAACGTTACCGTCTGTTACGGCAAAAAATGCAGTCATTTAACACGGTGTCTACAAGTGACGTATTAAATTTTTTAATATTCCTTTCAGAAAATTCAAAAATAAAAATTATAAATAATAATAATAAATAATAAATAAATAAATAAATAAATAAATAAATAAATAATGATGATAATTCAGGTATGGCATAAGCAACGATTGTTCTAGACTGAATTATTTCTGTCGTAAACGACCCTTTTTATCGGTGGTATGGCCCCATCAATAAAACGAACCGTTTAAGACAGAAGTAATTTTAATCTACGATTGTTCTTGTCCCGAAACTTACAAATTCAAACAGGTCACTCTACTTGAAACTTCAAACATGGCGATAACAACGTATATTTGAAACATTTTTCGGTACACAGCATCAAACGCATTTTGATAAACTATTTTCAGGTCACATGTCATAGGGGTAAAGATTTTTGGATCGTCAGAATTTGCTTCGAGACGAAACCGTGTCATACATTGCCAATTGGCTTTTTTATACCCCCGCTTAAAAAGTGGGGGGGGGGGGGGTATATAGTGATAGGGGTGTCAGTCCGTCCTTCTGTTACACCTTAGGGTACCTATCTCTTATCCGCAATTCCTCCTAAACCCTTCAATGGATTTTCATGAAACTTTCACACAATCTTTGTGATATAATGTAGATGTGCACCTCCTATTTAAAAATTTGATCCGATGGATTTTTTTAAGTGGAGGGAGCGGGGGGGGGGGGTATTTTTTCTAGTTTATATAAATTTCGATGCAAAATGTGTATATTGATATTTGGTGAGAATAATTGAAGCTGTACCAATGAGTTTTATTGATCATGATCACTGTATTTTATCAATCTCTTGGTGTACAAACTATGTCTCTCAATGTCAATTTTACCATCAGTTTCTCTTCACGTTTTAGCGTCTTTCATCCATAATATCTAAAATTATATTGGCTTTCCTTATAACACACACACACACACACACACACACACATACACACACACACACACACACTCTCTCTCTCTCTCTCTATCTCATTTATTGATGATAATGATATGTATGCCATCAAAGTTACAATTCACCACTACGGTAGCTCAGATGGTAGATTGCTCACTTCGTACATGGGAGGCTATGGCTTCGAACCCCCGTTGGAGTCTAACCAATGCTTGAAAATAGGTTGTGATCGTTCTTTTGCAAAGCACGCGGCATTTAGAAATAAAAGTCACGGGGTGCTTTAGAAGAGACCTGAAATACCGATGTCCCTTGCGTGGCACGTTAAAAAATCTCCCGTGAAAATTGCTCTGATAGACAGTTTTTACCACTTCACTTAAAGCTGGTGATGTCTTGGTATAAGTAGAATTTTCATAACTTGAACGCTAATTTCAATCAATCAATCAATCAATCAATCAATCAATCAATCAATCAATCAATCAATCAATCAATCAATCATAATGTATAGACAAACCAATATGGAAAGGACGCTTACACAGCTGTAATGTTTAACCTGCGCCTAACTCCATTGAATAATGTACTTAAATATGTTTAACTACCAAAATGACGATGTAATAAGTTTGACAAAGTATAGAAAAAACACATCTAAGCGCTCGCCTCCGTCTCGCTTCCAATATGATAAAAAGAATTTGAACACAGATCTCTTGTAAAAAAATATACAGCAAGACTTCAACGTTATTGTAACATACATACATGTATCGTAAAGAAATTAAATTAAGTACATTTTATAGGTTTCTCTACATAGAAACTTTAAGTGAAAGCTGACATATTTATGCATGGTTTAATTTGAATTTATCATTAATCATGCTTGGGTTGCAAGCATTTACTTTCATACTTTATGTGGCAAGTTTTAATGTAAATAGCTGCATGTATTTATCTATTTATGTTTATATACATTGAAATGAAATGTAGATCTGTATAATGCCTACATTATTAAGAAATAATTTAGTCATTTGTCATTGAATACAAACAGAAAATTGTTGTTTTTATCAATGTCGTGAAAAACGAAAGTGTAGTGTATCTAGTTAAGACATTCAAACAAGGATATTTTTCTTGTGTCATTAGTCTTCACGACATTTGACACAAAAATAGCTTTATACATAAGACAAAAATCAGAAGTTGTCAGAAGACCAGCATGGCTCGATTACACATTGAATCCACCCAAGAATACATTGCTTATGTTGACAATGACGCCCGTGAACACCAGCCATCTGTAACTATTACATTGTTTATGTTGCCCCGTGGAAACCAATCACCCTGAAGATTATTGCATCGCTTAGTTGACAATGGAGCCCTTGAGTTCCAATCGACTGCACACTAATATACAACATATGTTGACAATGACGCCCATAACCGCATATACAAAAACACTGCTTATATTGACAACGACGCCCGTGAACTTACTTGCACACTAACTAACACATTGCCATGTTGCTATTTACGCCCTTGAACAAAGTCATTTGTACACCAAGGCATTGCTTATGTTGACAAAGACGCCCATGAAAGCCCGTCATTTGTACACTTTTACATTGCCTGTGTTGACAATGACACTCGTGAAAACAATCATTTGTACACTAATGCTTTGCTTATGTTGACAAAGACGCTAATGAGCACCAGTCATTTCTATATAAAGACAATGCTGATGTTGACAATGACGCCCGTGAACGACAGTCATCTGTACATAAAGACAATGCTGATGGTGACAATGATGCCCGTCAATGACAGTCATCTGTATAGAAAGACAATGCTGATGTTGACAATGACGCCCGTGAACGACAGTAATCTGTACATAAAGACAATGCTTATGTTGACAATGACGCCCGTCAATGACAGCCATCTGTATATAAAGAAATGCTGATGTTGACAATGTCGCCCGTCCATGACAGTCATCTGTATAGAAAGACAGTGCTGATGTTGACAATAACGCATGTGAACGACAGTCATCTGTACATAAAGGCAATGCTGATGTTGACAATGACGCCCGTGAACGACAGTCATCTTTATTTTAAGACAATGCTGATGTTGAAAATAACGGCCGTGAACGACAATCATCTCTATAGAAAGACAATGCTTATGTTGACAATGACGCCCGTGAACGACAGTCATCTGTATATATGACAATGCTAATGTTGACATTGACGCCTGTGGACGACAGTCATCTGTACATAAAGACAATGCTGATGTTGACAATGACGCCCGTGAACGACAGTCATCTGTATATATAGACAATGCTGATGTTGACAGTGGCGTCCGCCCGTGAAAGACAGTCATCTCTTATATAAAGACAATGCTGTTGTTGACAATGACGCCCGTGAATGACAGTCATCTGTATATAAAGACAATGCTGATGTTGACATTGACGCCCGTAAACGACAGTCATCTTTATATAAAGACAATGCTAATGTTGACAATGACGCCCTTGAACGACAGTCATATTTATATAAAGACAATGCTGATGTTGACAATGACGCCCGTGAACGACAGTCATCTTTATATAAAGACAATGCTGATGTTGACAATGACGCCCGTAAACGACAGTCATCTTTATATAAAGACAATGCTGATGTTGACAATGGCGCCCGTGAACGACAGCCATCTTTATATAAAGACAATACTGATGTTGACAATGACGCCCGTGAACGACAGTCATCTTTGTATAAAGACAATGCTGATGTTGACAATCACACCCGTGAACGACAGTCATATTTATATAAAGACAATGCTGATGTTGACAATGGCGCCCGTGAATGACAGTCATATTTATATAAAGACAATGCTGATGTTGACAATGACGCCCGTGAACGACAGTCATCTTTATATAAAGACAATGCTGATGTTGACAATGACGCCCGTAAACGACAGTCATCTTTGTATAAAGACAATGCTGATGTTGACAATCACACCCGTAAACGACAGTCATATTTATATAAAGACAATGCTGATGTTGACAATGGCGCCCGTGAATGACAGTCATCTTTATATAAAGACAATGCTGATGTTGACAATCACACCCGTGAACGACAGTCATATTTATATAAAGACAATGCTGATGTTGACAATGGCGCCCGTGAATGACAGTCATCTTTATATAAAGACAATGCTGATGTTGACAATGGCGCACGTAAACACATGTACAATCATTTGTACATTGCTCGCGTTTACGAAAGCGCCCATAAGCAATAGCATCTGTACACTTAAACTTCGCTTATGTTGACAAAGACGCCCGAGAACATCAGTCATTTTCAAGGGCGCCATTGTCAATATTAACAGTGCTTTTGTACAGATGATCATAGGCGTCATTGTCAACATTATGCTGTGTATTAGTGTACAGTCGATTGGTGCTCAAGGGTTCCATTGTTAACTAAGCGATGCAATAATCTTTAGGGTTATATATAAACGAATGCGCCCAGGAACAGAATTATTTGTAAACTAATGCACTGATTGTGTTGACAATGACGCCGTGAACATTGCTCTCTTGCACACTACAACTTGAATTGTACATAGATTTGATAAGTATATGACACAAAACTCCACGGGAATCTTGAGATTAAATCGGGTGCATCAGAAGATTAGACGTTCCCGATATCAAACCATTTATATGCTAAAAACAAAAACAAAATGTAATAAAAAACAAACCGACTATGTCAAATTTTAACTCTTTTTATGACCATTTTCTTGGTTAAAAAGTATTGTGCATATCCATGCATTATTATCATTATATGATTGAGATTTAAATCTTTCAGTTTACGATTTGTTGACATACCTTTTAAAATTTCAATGATGTACACATTAATCATGATTCATAATTTATAGGTCAAATAAATAACCATATCGTACATGTGAAGAGAAGTTAAATACAACAAATCAATGGAAAAAATCCCCCGATCATAACGTACCAACACGCACTGTGTATAACTGTATAGATTTACAACATTGACCTGTCCGCTTGACCTCAATATTTATTTGGAGCGAGTATATTTATATAGGGAACGCACGTGTTTAATTCGTGTACATAATGAGAAACACTTAACACGAATACTGGTCATGTATGAACTGCGAATCTTAATACTACCTATGTAGTAGATGGATTCTCCTTTTTGAATATTCCTAATGAAAGGTCAAGCGGACAGGTTAAACTTGACGCACTACAACTGTAACGGATTGTTGTACATAAAGAGACACTGCCGTTAAACATTATTGTTATTTTTACATGTAGATAGATATAGTATATATATATTTCTACAGGTAACCGTCCTAGGTTCTCCTCACCTGACGAAGGTGCCTGGGGCTAGGGTCACAGAGAGACAGGAATGATAAATGATATTAGTTTTGAGTTTTGCATATCTACTAGTAGTTTTAGCGGTTGTACATTACTGACATCTTGTATTTATCTTGAGAACTTATCTATCTATCTAATATATCATTGGTACTTGTGTATATAGATTTTTTTACCGTACTCGGACTTAATTTTGTAATATTTATCAAAGTGATAATACCGACGACGATGTGAAAGATAGTTGTTGGAAAGTTTTTATAATATACTGTTTATCTTCGTGATGAGTGTCAACACGTATGGAGGGATATAGAAAGCTATGAAATATTTAGTCAGCGGTTGAGAAAACTCGTTAGTCGACTTGTTATGAATAGCTTGAGGATGCAATGCTAGATTTTATTACAAATATGGATTAGTTAATTTAACGAACTTTAAAACTATACAGGTAAGTTTTAGATTTTTAATATTTATAATATTTATAATTTTATAAAATTTAATTCTTTTGTTATGATATTATTTTCTGCTGTGATATCTAAGACATAGCCCCAAGGCCTATAGATTCTGACACACTGTCATTTTTATCATGCGGTTTGAATAAAATATATATAAAAAATGATCTTCATAGAGAGAAATTATACTAGAGGCATGATAAGAAAGTATCTAATCGGCGAAAAAAGTACCTTGGAGGCAATAAATCGACAGCCTTCAAAAATATGGATCTTATTAATATCTAATCTTGTCAGATGAATCATATTTTATTTATAAAAATTATGAAAACATGTACAACTAGAAAAACTGTGAGCCACAAGCTCACAAAATTTACCCCCGCTCCCAAAAATCCATCGGATCAAATTTTTAAATAGAAGGTGCACATCTACATTATATCACAAAGATTGTTTGAAAGTTACATGCAAATCCATTGAAGGGTTTAGGAGGAGTTGCGGATAAGAGATAGGTACCCTAAGGTGTAACGGAAGGACGGACAGATACACGGACGGACACCCCTATCACTGTATACCCCCCCCCCCACTTTTTAAACGGGGGTATAATTAAATACTGTGCTATGAAAAATTAGTCTAAAACTTTAGAACGTGTGATTAAAAGTAAACTTGCCTCATACCAAACCTTTTCACCTGTACTATCAAAATTAATTTGCATAATATGCAGTGTTTTGGACGTAAAATAGTAAAATGTATGCCCTTGACAACATTAAAAAAAATCAAAAAATCAAAACTTGATTAACAATGTTAATCAACATATTGAATTTTGTCACATGAACGCTATCACTTTACTAATGAACTGTGTAAATTATACGGCTATTTAATTCCTTTATAGTGTAAAACCAATAACTGTTTAACCAGAACAAATAATGTAAACTTTACTGAACCCGACATTTTAATTTAGTTTTATATTTCCGTTATTTAGTTGTGTACTTTTATAAGAGAATATCAACAATCCTTTTACTGATTTATATTGTGATTACCGCGGGAACAAAAACACCTGGCCATTATGAAAGGGTTTTTTTGTGTTGAGGTTCGGGCTGAGTGTACCTTTGTAATAATGGACAGTGTATTGCTTTCAGTGATAAACTGATATTATGCCACGGAAGCTAATAGAATACATTGTCAATTGATACAGAATAGGTTCATGAATTCTTATATTAGCGTCTCCTATATGCAGAAGAGTTCAGTTCCGGTTGAATTTTTTTGCATGCATGTTGGGTTTTTATGGGGTCAAGGTGCGCTGAGCTGATATTGACTAAATACACATTCCCTGTTATTGTTTTAATGATGGTCCTTACTCTAGAATATTATTAAAAAATTCATTACACATAGAATTAAGTAAGCACTGCACGCACGTACATACACGCGCACACACATGCAAAAAATTGCAATGACATATTACTGATATGTGACTATAAATACAAAAAGGTTTGCGGCAATTTATGCATATGGTAATTATTTGGGTGATTTGAACCATAATTCACACATTGTAGTCACGTGACCATTTATCAGAGCATGATTGATGAGAAAGAACAAAGTGTTAAATGTAAGAATGATTTGTTATAAGTATGTTGAGCACATTTAAAATGTCTTCTTCACCTGGTCGTCTGCTGTTGTCATTTCAATATAAAACTAATTCCGGGGATACTTTACGGGTGTTATGTAAACATGGCCTCACACGATGCCAGAAAACAGATATAGTAAACTAATAAGGTAATAAATACAACAAACAATCTTATTTTGCTTCATATCGATCCGCTTCCCTAAACCATCAGAATTTCCATATAAAGTCCGATATATTCACCGCTGTCGAAAAACTAGATTGCTTTATAATTGGAATATTCCGAAGAATTAATTAGGAAAAGATTGTCGTTTTTGAGCAGTTTTCTAATATATTTTATTCAAAGACGGCTTGCCACGTTTCCAAGCATTTATTGGCTTTGCTGTCGAGAATCTGAAACTCTCCCCGGAAGTAGAATGGGAGGTAAATTAATAGGTGCCTAGAAGTCTAATGCTATTTTATTTAAGCCAGCTCACATATATTTTACTTATTTAATAAAGTGGCTAAATTTAGTACAATATATTCATAACCATATTAAAACTATTGTTGGTGGAATTTATCGTGTAGTTTGTTTAGCTATCAATCATGTTATAGGAGAACTTGACAGCAATGTAAATACTGGAGAAAATGTAAACATTGTTCACAACCTTAAAGATATGTGAAGTATTACCGCCTTCTCCAGAAATAATGACAATCTCTTGTACATACATACCATGTCCAAAAGCTTATTCATAAACACCAGCTGCACTTTTTTGACTTCATTTCTTATAAGTGTGTAAGTTGTTGTTGATCTGCTAATATAAGAGATGTTGTCGACCGAATTACAATGTCATTTCTATCACGGTTTGTCACTTAAAGATGTTTATGAAATTAAATAGCACATATTTGGCTTCAGTCGATGGTTTGTTGATTCAAATTCTTTCATTCTTAAAAGTGCTTCATATTATCCTTTTAGACGAGGTATAATATTGTTGATAAAGAAATTAGCATCATTAATACGAGACCGTAACTATAAAGGGGTTTATTTGAATAATCACTGTATATCCCCTTTTAGGGACTTCATTGGCGGAATAGTACAAAGCACTGACTTGCGGATTACAGTGCCTCTCATCGCCTAGGGTAGAATCCTACTGGGGTAGACCCTTTTGTGAGAAAGTTTGTTAGTTCGCTTGTTGAAGGACAGTGGTTTTCTCCAGACACTCCGGTTTCCTTTACCATATATGACCGTCACCGTGGCGGATAAATGTGAAAGAACCTTGCCTAGGACGTAAAACATCATTACTCCTACTGCACTCTATTCCTTTTCAACTGTTATACGATACAGACGAGGACCACTATAAACAGACAACGACCAACATTAGCATCTCTGTAATTATGACGTCATATGGTCTAGAATGCAAGTGATACATTGGCGTCGCAAAACTACAGACCCTATATATATATACCATATTGCGCCATTGATTAAAAAATAAGATTAAACGGATACAAGTTGTTTGACTTGCGTTTATTAACATTATTGCGTATGGTTTCCCAGAATTGTTGCTAGTCGCGTAGACACTACTTAGGCCGATATAGATAAATGCATAGCATTTCTTAAGACACCGAGGTTATGTGGCAATGGGATTTGACTGCTTTTAGCTGATGAGCTAGAACTTCCGATTGTGACTACATATGTATATTTGATACAAAGCTTAGAAGGATTGTCTTCTTTGTGTCTAATCCCTACTTGATCGGCTTGTATAATCTCTAACTGAAAAAAATCTCAGAGACAATAACATGGCTTATTTCAATAAGAAATCAGGACAAGGTAATGCCCTCAATCGGATACAATTTTTTTTTTATCTATATACATGTAGCAATTCAAATTTTATGATTTTGGTTTTGACATCTGAATTGAAAATCAATAGTAATTTACAAAGTTGCATATTCGTTTATCTTCATGCTGATTTTTTAAATCAGAAATCAATCTATTTTGAAATAAAAATGACTTCTAGGTATAATATTTTATGTAAAGTTATAAACCACGTAATATATTTATGATGTATATGAAATTTATGGAACAAAACATTAATAATTCTTTGTTGCATAGAGGAAAACAAATATTAGGCGAAATTGAATGGGAAGATAAATGTCTTTATTATGAAAATTATTACTGTAGTTTAGAGTGCTCGCTTCGTATGTGAAAGATCGTGGGTTCTAATCCACATCAAGGTAATGAATGTTCTTTTGTCAAGTACCTCGCATTTAGAAGTAAATGTAACGGGGTCCTTCGGAAAAGACTTTAAAAAACCAATGCCCCGTGTCACGGCTGGCGTCGCACCTTAAAGAGCCCTCCTTGCACATTGTCTTCTGCGCACTGCAAAGGTCAATGTTTTTGTCACTTTATATATAGCTGGTCATATCTCGATATAAGTGAAATATTCTTGCCTGGGACGTAAAAAACCCCTTTCAAGCGAGCAATTTTCATTAAAAAAAGGATAGTGAAACTTCTGTCAAGCTTTAATTAACATTTTTTCTGGTTTTCTTGGTTACAAGTAATGGTGAATAATCGTGTATGCATTTGATTTAGAATTTATTTTTTTGTGTTTGAGGTTTGATGTTAATTTTCTAGTTTTATCTGGAATTTGTCTTCATCTGCATACCACCAGTTAACAAAATGACACTATTCTTTAGGTCATTACAATAACCAAAGATCTGTAAACACTTTCTTCTTAGATAATATTTCATTTTGATGCTTCAATGAATGAATGATAAAAAACCTCTGGAAACGATTTCACTCTGGGAACATCTTGTTTCATATGTGCCTCAATGTTCCATGAAGTTTAATTATGATTTTTTAAATGTTACAAATGCTAAAAGAAGGGTTTAATCATCTTGACAGAAGTGCATATTTCTGGGTTGGAGGAACTACTGCGGTAACTCAGTTGGTAGAGTGGGAAGCTGTGGGTTCGGTCTGTGACTGTTGTTTTGCCAAGCACTTGCCTTACGAATGCAAGTCACGTTTTTTTCGGATTGGAACTTAACGGTAACCGTGTCACGATAGAGGTATATATTGCTTTATATTGCCATCAGCGCAATGCCCTTGCAAAATTTCTGCACCTTCGTCTAAAGCTTGCGACGTCTCGATATTAGTAAAACAAACTTGACTTGGAGTTTAAACACCATTACTAACTCTTACTTGGAGGGTTTTGTAGTGTAATCTATTGAATAATTCAAAGATTCTTTTCATTATATAACAAGTGCCAAAATGGTAGTGCATAATATTGTACTCTGATATCCATGGTGACAGAAATCAACATATTTTGTGTCGCGTGACTTCTGTGCATTGCCTGTATTTTGAATGAGGAACAAAAAAGTAAAATATTCTGAAAAATACAAGCCTCATGTTTATATGAAATAAATAGTATATTTATAAAACTTGTTAAATAAATGTTAATGTGTAACACAAGTCTTGATACTTTACAATTATTCAATGCAATAAACTTAGTATTACATGTGTACAAGTGTAAGAACCTCTGTGTGTCACCTGTAACAGCTGTTAGCATGCATGTATGGAGTGCAGGGAAACATGCTCTTTTCAGGCCTGTCGAAAGTTTAACACTGAGCCAACGAAAAGGGGTCAAAGTTCGGCTACAGAGTGGCTGAGATATAGATAGCCAATTGCTATAAAGTTACCCAGAAATTGATGGCACCTGCTGTCAGGATATAGCTAACGAGGGACTCGGATACACAGCTGTTTCGGCCTTGTTGCGTTAGGTAAAGCTAACTAGGGACTCGGATACACAGCTGTTTCGGCCTTGTTGCGTTAGGTAAAGCTAACGAGGGGCTCGGATACACGGCTGTTTCGGCCTTGTTGCGTTAGGTAAAGCTAACGAGGGGTTCGGATACACTGCTGTTTCGGCCTTGTTGCGTTAGGTAAAGCTAACGAGGGGCTCGGATACACAGCTGTTTCGGCCTTGTTGCGTTAGGTAAAGCTAACGAGGGGTTCGGATACACTGCTGTTTCGGCCTTGTTGCGTTAGGTAAAGCTAACGAGGGGCTCGGATACACAGCTGTTTCGGTCTTGTTGCGTTAGGTAAAGCTAACGAGGGGCTCGGATACACATCTGTTTCGGCCTTGTTGCGTTAGGTAAAGCTAACGAGGGATCGGATACACGGCTGTTTCGGCCTTGTTGCGTTAGGTAAGTGTTAAACTTTCGACATGTGTGTACTCTATATATATATATGGTAGTATTTTATTGTTATGTTCTGTATTGATAGATGATGCTTCAATAGAATATAATTTTATAGTTCAACCGACATACAGGGATGTATTAAAATTAATACTATAAACAGGCAGTTCGTTAATATGGCTATCCAGCCTTTAATTGCTTTGAAAACTAAATTTGCTATTGTGACGAGAACAAGAACACGGCATCAAACCACGCAAGCGTAAAAAGTAGGTCAAGTGTCATAAGGTCATTTGAAAGCCAAAAATGTCATAAGCTAAAAGATATCCAAAGCCCGATTTTCAATTGCCACCAAAGTCCTCCATTTGGCAATGTGACCAGTTACAGTAGAAATAAAATGACATATACACCAACCAGCAAGAAGTATCACCAAGATCAACCAACTAGTGTTCAAGAAAAGTTAATAGCAAAAATATGATGGGAAGTTTTTTTATTCCATTAGAATACGGCAAAGAAGTTCCACACTTTTAAAATTATTCTAAACTTTTTAAAATTACATGTATATCTGTTTCCAAAATTATCCTTGATATATTTCACGTCCCATAGTTCCATGTTACTTCATTCTCAATTCTATTTACACACATGACGGATATACATAGCTAAACAAGGTCTTGCCCTTCCGGAGCATCCAGCCTCACTTACCTGGTGGACGCTACATGTTCAACTAGATTTGCTAGTTTTCAAAGTTTTAAATTGTAAATTTAAGATGGACAGGTATGTTTGTTTTTGATTTTATAAAAAAGATGAATCTATATTTGAAAAAGCTGCAAGATCCGAATGTTTTAACTAAAAGAACATTTTGACTTTCAATATATAACTATATACAATTTCGTCATGTGCTGCTTCAAATTAAATCAAAACGATCACATGGCATTAGGTGTACACCCAGGACATTTACAATATCTGGTGCATACTATAAATGCACGTATATCAGTGAATCTTTTACTGGTTAATGGTGGAACACTGGAAAACAAGATAACAGTATATCAATTGGCTTTTGAAATTTATCAAGAAAATGACATAAAAATTTATTTTTACTTTATAAGCAATATCTAGGAAGGATTTAATGATAAAGCCTTTGTTATTCATTTTTGTTACCTTGAAGCATAGAATTAAGATAGAATCATTGTTTTTATCTGTGTCCCCATACAACGATAAGGCTCATCAAAGCTCTGGTTGCCATGATCAAAGAAAAACAAGGGTAAAAAATGTATGTAAAGTAGTGATCGAAAATATGTTTTTGTTCTGACTAGAATGAGTAGAGTGTCTTAATATAAGTTCAGCATAGACCTGTCGAAAAATTAACACCGAGCTAACGAAAGGAGTCGAACCTTGACTGAGAACTGGATATACAGTAGCCAAGAAGCTGTCAAATGATACATTTAGATAGAAAAATATCAAGATATAGCCGACGAGAGTCCGAGATGATTTGCTACTTCGACACTTATTCGTTAGCTTTGTGTTAAACTACCGACAGGCCCGTACTGTAAGTAGAATACAATACAGACCTGTCGAAAGTTTAACATTGAACTAAAAAAAGGGAGACATAGCTCAGCTTTCCAGTGACTTAGATACAGATAGGTATAGGCAGCTGGAAAAGCTTCCGGGAGATAGAAAGTCGCCGCTGAGATATGGTTTACATAAGCCCGAGATGAACTGACAATTCGGCACTAGTTGGTTAGCTAAGTGTTTAACTTTCGACAGGTCTGTACTATATGCAAAGGTTAATGTACTAGTGAGATTCTGTTGAATAATTGGCGCCAACACTGTTACATTTAAAATTAAAATTTATGTAAAATACTTAAAAAGAGATAAGGTAGTTACATTTTGCTTTCTAAAAAAAGATAAAATGTTTTGTGTGATAATAATGAAAAACGATGGATTTTTTATATTGCACCATAAATAAAGATATTGATCAAGCTGCTGAGGAAAGATAAGTTAAAAAAAACTCACGATGAAACGTTACCGATTGCTATGTTACATAAAGTTGCCTAGTGTTGGGGGACAAAATGTTACCTGGTCTTATTATATATACATTGTATAAGTTTATTGCATCAACATTAAGTACATGCTATAGCATACAAAATTATATAATGTTACAGCAATGGCAGAGAACAACATCAAATATAGCCAGTAATAATAATAATAATAATAATAATAATAATAATAAATCATGTCATTAAAGTAGTTCTTATTTTCCATGCCTCTGTCAGATATTTACACAGTTTTGAGGTTAGTATTTCAGAATCTGCTTTAAGTAAAGATATAAAGGGCTTTACATTTGTACGGAAAAACATGAAAATAACGCGGTAAGAAGCTTGTTCTTATTGGACGTAACGTGAACTATTGCTATGGAACGGAACGTTAAAGTAAGTCTGCCTATTGCTATGGGATGTAACCCTACCTATTTCTGTATGGGGCGTAACATAACGTCTTCTATGAAACGTTACCAATTGCTATGAGCCGTAAAGTTACATATTGCAATGGGACGTAATTACCTTTCCTATTTATATATGGGACATAAAATTACGTTTTCTATCGGACATAACGTTACATATTGCTATGGGGCATAACACTACCTATTGCTGTGCCTGTTGCTATGGAGATAACATATTCGTTTCACACGGCCTTTGCAAATATATTTCGCTTATAAAACAAACGATGTTGGATAACATTTTTGACTGATTATTAAGTAGACACTGATTATTATACAATGATATATGACTTTGGATTTTGTTAGATGCCAAACAGTCAATTCATCATACCCAATTCAATTAGCATCTTAACGTTTATACTCAATGGAATGTGATTTGACTTGTTCGGTTTCTGTATTGGTACAGTGTAGACATGTCGAAAGTTTAACACTTAGAGAACCAACTAGTGCCGAATAGTCACCTCATCCGTGCCCTTCGTTAGCAATATCTCAGCAGCGACTTTCTATCTCTCGATAGCTTTTCTGTCCTTACCTATCTGTATCTCAGTCGCTGGAAAGCTGGGCTACGTCTCCTTTTTCTTTAGTTCAATGTTAAACTTTCGACAGGTCTGTACTGTATAACGTCTCTTATAATATCAGAATAAAGCTAAAAATTTTGTTTTTTATTTTTGGAATTCTCAGATGGTTTGACCATGATTAATATCAGTCTTATCATTTAAAAAAACATTCCATTTGCTTTTCTGATTGGATTCTATCAATCAGACATTGTTGTGTGAGTTAGTCTCACATTTTCTCATTTTTCGAATTTGTATTTTATCGATAGCTAGTATTGCCATTGGTAGGTTTTAGCAGATTTTTTTTTACATAATTTGCTAATGGTGTATTCGGGTTTTGCTTTTTTGTCGCTTGTTAAAGTTTAACCAGTGCGTATCCCCTGTGTTTTCTGTCACTAGCAGCTGAAATGAATATTAATAGTTTTTAACTTCCCAGTCAAGAATATTTCACTCATATCGAGACGTCGACAGATATAGGCGAAAGTGCAGAAATTGCTATGCGCGCCCGATGGCATTATTCAGCAGGGTTTATATCGTGTCATGCCTACCGTAACACGGGACTTCGTTTATTTATAGTTCCCTTCCGAAAGAACAGTGACTTTCATGTCGTAATACCGAGTGCTAGGCGAAAGAACAGTTACTACCCACTTTAAAATCTTGGGTCTTACTCGGATGGTTTACGAATTCAAGACCTCCTACTTAGTAGTGACGGAGCGAGCACTCTACCAACCGAACTACTGCAGTGGTTACAATGAATATAAGCATCAATCAACGAATTTACAAAATTCAAGTGCAGAAAAATAACCTTATCTAAAACAGACATCAGAATTGCCCAAAACCTTCCAGCTTATAACCTGTGAGAAACTAAGTAAAATGGGTGAAAATTATATTAGCAGGAACCTTTCGTACTGATCGAAAAGTCAAAATGCCCAAATTATACCAACATATGACCTGTGAGAAACTAAGTAACCATGGGTGAAAAATTATAGTAGCAGAAACCTTTGGTACTGATCGAAAGGTCAAGTCACAAGGGATATATGTAAAACTCGTTAAAAGATAACAAAACTATAGGAGACCAGTACATCTTATCTTTATGATATGTCGCTGGTTACATAAATTTGTTTTCTGTTAAACTACGAAAATATCTTCAATATATGTAGTCCGAAGCTAAACTAAAATTTCATTATCTTATTTCGGCTTTCATACAATTCCTATATCAGAATCATATTATTGACACCTCGTGTATACTTTTGTGTTGGGCATATCGTTGTTTTTAATGAAGTAAAACACATTATGTGTTTTCCTGTCAGATAACCACGAGATTCTGTGTGAAATTCCAACAGGTCCATGCCGCTATCACTCACTATGTTTTCATTCCTGGTAGTAAAAAAACAGCAATTGAGTATTAATTTTCGAGAATTTAGTTTTATAAAACCAACATATTTAAGCAAAATGAAAAAGTTTCATCTTTAACCAAGTTGTAGATTGACTGCTAATGATTTTTAATTTGTGGGAGCCTTGCTTGCACGGATTTAAAACTGATTCTAAAATGCCCTTTGTTACGCTGATGTATGCTTAAATGCGTATAGTCTTTTCCGAAGAGACACCGAGTGTTCAGAAACAAAACATGGCTCAATTTTTAATGAAACCCTGTTTTGGGGAAATATAAAGGATACCAGTTTTATATTGGCATTAAACACCACGAAACAATAGAATGTACTTAATATATTTAGTTAGAATCAAACAAGCTTTCAAAAAGCCCTAAATCGTCAATGTGCCAAACATCGTGAATGGAGTTAGAAAGCATACCACGTCACAAATACCCCTACCGGGGAAAATGTTAATTATAATATATTCAATTCTACATGACCGAGTGCCACTGTCACTGGATTTTGAAGTCGAGGGTTGTGGGTTCGAACCTCAGACGGTACTTGGACATTTTCTGGAATGATTTTCATTTCCTGACCATACTAGAGCTGTAAAAAAAAACTCATTACTAGAGTAGTCTTTCGGATGAGACTCAAAACCGAGGTCCCGTGTCTCGGTGCACGCTTAAGAACCTCTGTAGAGTTCGAAAAAGATAATGCCACCTGTGGCCGTTACAGGGATTGCTTACAACTAGAGGCGATGGAAATATTAACTTTGCAAGAACACAATTGGGAATATTGTGGTATGCTGTCGAACTCTATTCTAATGTTATATGAACTGAATGTTGTTTGCTTGAAATATGACCGCTGCGAATGTCAAAACTGTCTGTAATACTGAATACAATGTAGCTAATGTTTTATCAATAGCAAATATCATTATCTAAATATAGGTTTTGTCAGGAAAAATCATTTTAAGAAATCAATACAACAGCTTTATCAAACAATTTCAATTAATATGGTTGCATCACGGTGATCCAAAAATAACAAACCACAGGTTAAATTAAATCCTGAACATTTGATTGCAAACAATTTCAACCTGTAGTTTTTGTTTGGTGAAATCAAAAGCTTACAGCGCTGATTTTGATGGGAAAAGACACATGTAGAAATTGTTACAAAATGTATACTGCTTGTTTTACTATACAGTATAGACCTGTCCAAAGTTTAACAATAAGCTAATGACTTCGTACCGAATAGGCAGCTCTCTAAGTCTGAAAGTCTAGACTTTATAGGGCTTCTGGACCTCATTGGGCGTTGACAATTTCGACGCCTAATGAAGTGCAAAGATTGAGGATCCAGAAGAAAAGTCTTTTTGGTATTACAAAATAAAATTAATCTCAAAATTGAACATCTGTATCTGACTTTTCGTCTGGAGCCTCAATCTTTGGATAATAATTTCGACGCCTAATGACGGACTTCGCTAGGCGTTATATTTTCGACGCGTAATAGTCTGGACTTCATTACGCGTTGGCCTTTATTAAGATTTACTACACAGCTTATTTCGGCGCTTAGTTAGCTATATCTCGCTAGTAGCTTTGTATATATCATTCGGCAGATTTTCGGTCACTAGCTATCCATATTGCAGTCACTTAACAGCCAAACTTCGACTCCTTTTCGTTAGCATAGTGTAAAACTTTCGACAGATCTGTACCGTATCTTCAGTTTAACTCTCCTACAGTTTTATTTGTCCCGCGGTTATAATAAATCAATATAAATATGTTGAAACTGTCTAGATAAAATTGCTCCACGGTGGCACTTAACAAAAGCAATTTTACCATCTTGTGTTTCTGAATTTAAAAGATCGGATGAACAATGATTCCTTTTACAGGATAAGCTCTGCCATTCGACAATTTAGCCAAGTACAAATGTACTAAATTTCACAATTTCTGACTCCAAAAAATAGCTTTTGGCTAATATGGTTTTCTCCAAAATTGTTATCAATTCCATTATGAGACAGACAAAAATCACAGTTTTTGTTTTGTTTTTTATCACAAGTCCAAGTCTGAAAAAGTCAAATAAGTGTCACAAACTTAATCGTTACTTCAGATTAGAAGAACTACATTTCAATTTTTTTGGTTTTTAGTAGACTCCTGAATTTTTACAATTGGCTAATTGTTTGGTTCCAACTTTTTTTGAACCAGAGCGCGCTAAAAAAAACCTGTTTTAGTACGTCATTTGTCTAATGAAAAAAAAAAAAAAAAAAAAAAAAAAAAAAAACAACGGCTACTTTGTTGAATTTATTCAGAAATTGAAACAGTGAACCAGAAATCCGGTATCCAATATAAGAAAGAAAATGCATTGTATTATGAATGTTTGTAAAAATGAAATAAATACGATTATTAGATGGGGTTTTTGGTGAAAGTAGCTACCCGTTTTCTTCAGTTTCTCGGTAAAGACCCCACCCCTTTTATGAACGTATTGGTAATCTATATTCTCTTAACTGTACATTTCTAACGTATGCACAAACAGCTAAATATACTTTATTACACCATACGCTAATAACTCCATAACTATTAGTTTCATTCCTAAATTCATTTAGTGTCATTATTTTCTACAGCTTTTTGCAAAGATTTTCTATTGACTAGTTCATGAAGCCACTCAATTAGATATCCCTAACCTGATTTCGGAAATTCTGCCAATGGCCAAAACATCGGTCAACCATGAAGCTTTGGCATCCAGGAAGAGACGGAGTGTTTACCGGTACTGAATGTGCTAACTAAGAGTAATGTCTGATACACCGAGGTGGAACCAATATTTATAAGAAATTATGTCTAGACGGAGAGCTATGTGCTATATAATTCATTGATGATTAACAGACATCATTCAAACCATCTACCCTTAATTGAATCGAAATGAAGAAATTAACTCCTATGAAAATATCCATGATTTATTTACTTAATAAATAAATGTCTTAATCATTGGAAAATGATTTATTGGACAAACAAACTATTTAATTTACACTAGACCCCGGAGGAAAAACTTGGTAAAAAGTACGCCTAACGTCAGAATTATAGGTAATGTTGGAACACATTTTAGATCCAGTGGAGTAATTTGGTGTCAGAAAGTTTGCTAGTTTATGTAATGTTGAAACGCATTTTAGATCCAGTGGAGTAATTTTAGTGTCAGAGAGTTTGCCAGTTTATGTAATGTTGAAACAAATTTTAGTCCAATGTCAGAAAGTTTTCCAGTTTACGTGGTGAAAAGTTGTGGTTTGTCCGACTTCTTCGACTTTACCACAGCCGATCGTCTAATGATATAAATATCAACAAAATCAACCTTGCCTATCTAAATATGATAAAATTGATGATGCATACAGAAAACCACAGTCCAACTCTGTGTAATGATATCGGCAGATATATCCATTGATTTGAGTGTTAAAAAGTCAAGGTCTGGTTCATTATTTGCTTCAAACGATAAGAGAATTACAGAACAATTGTAGTTATGAAAAACCAATCTACTGTAATATTATTCAGCAAGTGGTTGTTCAGACGTACTTAAGATGGTCAAATGATGTTAAAATGATCTTGCCTTAAAGCTAAAGACAATGACTGTATAACGATTTCTGTAGTCAAACGCCATTGACCTGTCCGCTTGACCTTCGATGATACATCCTATACATGGGTGGTGTTAGGATTCGCAGTCAATACGCACACAATTCATGTTTTCCATGCTGGAGACGAAATGGGCGACTATGTACCCCAACGTAAATGTACTGGATCGCTTTAAATTTATATATTAAAGGTCAAGCAGACATGTCAATGTTGCTTGCTTACAGTTAAGTTTGTTTTTGACACTGTATATTATTTTTAGTTATGCGAAAAAATTGTCTTTGTTTGACCATTGGTCAGTGTCGCCTGTTTTACGATTAGTGACAATTGTTTTCTTGATGTGCTGCTCAGCTATGCTCTAAAACAAACTAAAGTACTTATAATCAATACCACTGATTAAAAGCAGAAAAAAATACTCAACCAATTTTAAAGATTAATCCTTGAAAGTGTATCTGTCTTGTAACCTGATAAAGAATGGAACAATCTAGAGGATAGTGGCGATTTTTTTATTCGGAACATTCTCTGATTGTACATGTCAAATGATAAAGGCGACAACTTTTCCTTTTTTGCCATATAACCTTACATGAATATTTTGCTTAGACATTGCATATTACCATTACATATTATCCAATATTCTAATACATACATATAAATCTATGATCGGTAAGTAAGGGTTGTGACTTATATATTCCTATAATATAATCGGACATTGACAGCTATTATATGTTTTGTAAAGACATCCATTACTCGTTTGCTCATGTTTCTATGACAAAAACATTAAATCAGCATGTTACGGTAATTTAACGTATGTAAACAAGGTCTCGTTTCTTGGTTCCCCCACTTTACTATCTATCAATAAATTTGATATGCTTTATGTGTTTTATTCCTGACTAGGTGTGTTTCTGTGTCTTTATTTATCTATTAACTAATAATATACTACTAGTAGTATAAAACGGAAAAAGCTATTGTTATAGATTTTTTTAAAAATAATTTTTCTTTTATTCTGTAAATAAATTACAACTTATTGGATTTACTATATACATGTACATGATATTATAATACAAAAATGTTCAGTGAATACAAAGATCAGTTTTCAAATAGTGATGGAAACACGTGATTTGTAATCGGAGTGTCCTGTGCCTCTGTATTTTGTCTATATATTCAAATAGTGGTGGAAACACGTGGTTTTTATTCCAGTAACATTTTGGGAGTTTCAGTTGGTTCCAGCAATGTTCTAGTAAAGTAGTGATTAAGCATTGTTCTGTGCTTCTGTATTTTTGTGTGTTTGTCGGATGGATATTTATTGACTGACTGACTGAATGGCTATATATTAATATTAATATATGAATCTATCTATAAAATGTGTAAGAACGCGAATAAAATGCTGAAATAGGACATTTATAATAAAAGTAAAAACCTCATCAACGTTTGGACATAAAAAAATTGGTCTGCAAATGGTATAACACAGTAAAACATCACTGCAATATAGTGTTATGTGATAATATGATTTTATGTTGATCACAGTTATGTTTTATTATATTGGAAAATGGATAAATCGCTAAATGGCTCTGTTACATATATATAGATATATAGATGTATATTTGAGACTGTATTCATGGAAACTGTTCGATAATCATGAATTGATATTATTAATCGTTGAGGACTCATCAGCATCTATTCAGAAAACTCAAAGGTATGTGTGTACATGTTCATGTAAATAGTGGTATGTAATATATACTAATATTTCTGTATTTCATAAAATAAGTCTCAATATATTGTTTTTATATTATATACTGTTCATCACAGTAGTGTTGATAAGTTTGATGTCTCTGTGTCAAAGATTTGACGTCCCAGTTCTATGTTCCCTTCACCCAATTTTGATTACACAACTGGCGGTTTTAGCGACCTAAACAGGAGGCGCTTACCATTCCGAAAAACACCAGGTCTCGTTTCCCTGGTGGAAGTTTACGTGTTTAACCCAACTTGTCAGTTTCTAAGTTTTTCATTTACTTCTGGATTGTGATTCGGACATGGATTAATACGTTTGTTTTTTATTTGGAGTTTGCTTTATGTTTTGTTCGAGTTATTGTCCGTCCGTTCGTTTTATTGTTCTGTGTACGATTTTATCACATACCCATTGAATCTTACTATAGCGATTCATTACATTTTCTTGCCATGTGATACAAAGGTCCGTATCGCACATGTGCAATACAATATTCCGTATCACCATGGTAGCCGGAACTACTTTTAGTGGAATTCACTTTTCCGACAACAATAATATGACGTTTTTCGATGGTATTAGTAAAATGTTAACCAATGATGTTTAAACGAAGAGTTATCTGTTGTTTTTAATTACTTCTTTAGCAGTTTTTTCAGTCAGGTATCAGATTTTTCGAATCAGAACAAAAATCAATATAAAATAGTTGATTGTGAATTCATTGACAGATTAAGCCAAAGAAAGCTTTTCATTTAGTTTGGTAGGGTAAACCACACATATGTGGTTTTCAGGCGTAGCTGATCGCACTCGTTTATTGTGCGACCACTGCGGTAGCTCAGCTGGTAGAGTGCTCGCTCCGTAAGTGGAAGGTCGTGGGTTCGATCCCCGGCCGGGTCTGACCCAAGACTTGAAAGTGGGTAGTGACTGTTCTTTCGCCAAGCACTCGGCATTACGAAATGAAAGTCACGGTTCTTTCGGATGGGAACTTAAAATAAACGAGGTCCCGTGTCACGGTGAGCTTGGCACGCTAAAGAACCCTGCTGTATAATGCCATCAGCGCAACGCACAGGCAAAATTTCTACACCTTCGCCTATAGCTGGCGACGTCTCGGTATAAGTGAAATGTTCTTGACTGGGATGTTAAACACAATTACTCAACTCAACTCGTTTATTGTTGCGGACGCATACATTACACAACGTGCGCAGAGCGCACTTGTGTAATGAATCAGTCCGCACAATAAACTCGTGCGATCAGCTACGTCAGAAAACCACATATGTGTGGTTTTGCGTATGTATGAGCATTTCAAAAGCTCTGTATCCTACTTTTTAAGTTACATGTCAAAACTTTTGTAAAGTGAATTAGGACTTAAATAACCATGAAATAAGACAGCTGGTTATAATACAACTTCCTACTTGCAGACCACCACTGCGGTAGCTCAGTTCAGTGTTTGCTCCGTAATTGGGATGTCGTGGGATCGCATGCCGACCGGTTCTGACACAAGACTTGAAAGTGTGTAGTGACTGCTCTTTCGCCAAGCACTCGGAATTGCGAAATGAAAGTCACGTTTCTTTCACGGTAGGCGTGGAACGATAAAGAACCCTGATGTTTAATGCCATCAGCGCAACACACAGGTAAACCTATTGCACCTTCGCTTATAGCTGGCGACGTCTAGACATAAATGAATTATATTTGACTGGGACATTAAACACCCTTACTCATCATTACTCACCCTACTTGAAGATCCATTTCGATCAAGACTTTGATTGCGGCAGCATTTCCAACGTATTTTATTGCCAGTAATATTACATTGTCTAAAGTGCCAAGGAGGTAAAGTAGAGAGCACATCTTTATGTGAAACCATCAATAATAGAAGGAAAAATTATTTTTAAAAAAAATGTATAAGATTTATTTTGTAATCTTTCCTTAATTACGCGGAAATGTGTAGCCAACAAAACATTCAAAGTCATCAATTTATATGCTAGATAAATGGTATACAGTCCTTAAAATGTATATAACGTTACGATGAAACTGATCACTTCCTCAAGTTCATATACAAAACAAAATTATTACGTAAAACCTGTTGTTTAAAATCAATTTCAGTTTCCCAAATGTAATAGAATTCCTGTAAAAATGTTCATTTCATTGCATTTAAGATTGATTATGTTTCACCTCGTTTACAAGATTAAATCAAGTTTCCTTTTTTTCGAAAGTTTGAGAAAATTCTGATTATTTAAATGTTTTGCCAGATGAATCTTAATGAAAAATGGAAAACTGACGTATGCATAAATTCAACTTTTATACATTATTAAGAAAACCTCTTGAATAAGCACACACACACACACACACACACACACACACACACACACACACACACTTGAAAAAAATATTACAGAATCGGCGACGGTCAAAGACCATTATGACCAATGTTGTTCAGAGGCTGGCGGTAGATTGGCGTAACACGATGGGAAATATGTTCAGAGAGTTGGCATAAAAATGGCGAAAGTTGTTCAGTGGCGTAAGCGAATTGCATGAAAATAATGGCAAATGTTTTTCAAGCGCATAAGCGGCAGACATACCTGTGAAATTCCAAAAGAGGTTATTGACGGGCATAAAATTGCAGAAGTTTTCCATACAGTCTGATTACATTGTATGACCTAATGTTCCCTCAAAAAAGAAAAATTAGATCTGTATATAAAACCTGTGTTATTTAAAGTTCATCTTGCGAGTATTTTGTCTTTTTAACTTCTAGTTTCCTGGGATGGTTAATGGTATGGGGTCGTAACATAAATAACATTGTCTTCATCTCATTTTTTTCCAACAGTGACACAAACGATAAAAAAAGTCAGCGAAAAGAAAGATTTAGTTTTAAGTGTTAGAAAAACAAACAATTATTTCTGCCTGCATGTTGTTTAACCTTGATAGAACTTAGAATCTTGTATTGATCTTTGCTTCAAAAACGTTAAATTATTGCATGGCACGGCGGGTATTTGGTGGTTTAGACTAATTAAATTTCATCTTTCAGTTTGTAACGTGTTGTTGCCCATATTTCTGTGTTTATTCGTAATTTTCCAACTGCTAATGATTTGGTCACAACAATAATTCGTTTTCTAAGAAATAAATTCCCCTGTCAAGAAACTAGTTTGCCTAGGTTAATTGAAACGTATCAGTCTGCAATCAGAGTTATTGGTGATATTTCAGTTCTGGAACATGTTCTCCAAAAAACCAACAAACACTGCTTTGTTAGTAACATGCATCATGCGGATTACGAGGACTCGTAACAACTCCTAATGAAGTCTAACCCTATTGAAGTCCAGACTTTATTTGGCGTCGAAATAGCATCCAATAATGAAGTTGAATTATTGCATGACACAACAGGATATTTAGTGGTTTAGACTAATTAAGTTTCATCTTTCAGTTTGTAACATGTTGTTGTCCATAGGTCTGTGTTTATTTGTATTTAGACTCAAAGATAGAGGCTCCCAGACAAGAAGTCTTTTTCGTATCACAAAATATTGTTTTCTTAAAATTGAACGACTGCATTTGAATTCTAGGCTGGAGCCTCAATCTATGGACTTCATTAAGCATCGGAATTTTCAACGCTTGATGAAGTCCAGACAACATTAGAGGTTGTAATTTCGGCGCCTAACGAAGTCTGGACTTTATAAAGTCAAGTGGGAGTCTATAAAATTTTCGTTTTTGTCATTTGTGTGTATCGAAACAAAAATTGGTTTGTATGGATTCGTTTTTCAAGAATTCCATTTAAACAATCGCTTGTGTTTCACATAGTTTTGGATCGTATTTCCTACGACAACACCAATCTCTATCTCGAATTTTGTTATTTTACAAGTACATGTATATACTGCATGAACTGAATTAATACATTGTCTGGTACAGCTAGACTTCCAAAATAAGCAATTTCATTTCAGCTACATAGACTATGTAGACTTGACATGCAATACACTGTTAGACTACTATATGAAGACTTATCGGATTTGATATGCCACTGCTCATACCAATCAAGTGATCAAGTAATCCCTGGCCATCATTTAATGACAATAAATCGATCATTGTACGCTCTCACGTTAACTTTTAGACTAAACTATCTTATCATAAACCAGGTACAATACAGGCCTGTCGAAAGTTTAACATAAAGCTAACTAAGCTCGGCTGCCCAGTGTCAGAGATATAATTAACTGATGGCCGAAAAGCTGCTAAGAGACAGATAACAGCTACCTTAAAACTGTTGAGATAAAGTTAACGAAGAGCCGAGCTGAGATGAGCTGCTGAAACGGCATTTATTCGTAAGCTGCTTAGTGTTAAACTTTTGACAGGCCTGTACTGTACATTTAATGCTACAAAAGTAATTAAATCCTCATAAATCCGAATATTTATTAAATTTGAAATTGTGTATTGATCACGTGACTGTTGTGTATTTTGTTCTGATGGAATATTTGAGTCGTTATAATAGTAAAGAGATAGAATTGATCCCCCGTTGTGGTTATAAATGTAATTGAATTTTCTGGATTATTAGTTATAACAACACGAAGAGTTGTTTGAAATCATTATTAAAGTTTATTACCGTCTACAGCATGTGTATTGACTTTTCATTTAGGTATCATCTCTCTGTCATTTGAGTTAGATTTTGTTATGTCTCAGCTCATCGATTGTGTTGTAATATGTAATATAAATGCTTTTAAATACGATGTCTAAATATTCCAGGTTTTTATTTTAAGAGTTTAGAAAGGCCAAGAGGTGATGATGAGAAAAATTGTTTACGTCTGCATGTCCATTTGGTAGTAATTGTTGTCCTTTTCTTTGAGGACACATAGGCTAATTCTTTGCAGATAAAATGATTTTTACTCAAAATTTAAATGACTAATACTTTGTATTATAACGACAGGGACAATGTCACCATTTTCAAGTGTTATTTTGTTCCAAATATGCCTTGACTGTCGTAGGATGAGTTATCACAAAACCCTTCACTATACTTATGCTTATTGGTTAAAAAATACCTGTTATGGTACCTGGTAATTATTAATTGTATACTTATTGTATCTTTTTATATTTACAGTCCAGTATCTAGATGAAGCAATAGATGAAGACTGACTGTACTGCATCGCCAGAACTACAAGGTAAGGTAGCTTTTCCTCACATATGTAAAGCTGCAAAGCATTGATGATAGCACACACACACACACACACCGTACACACACACACACACACACACACACACGTGATTCAGATATGGGTTTTATGCATTTCCTCCAGTTTCCTTCAAAATGGGCGATTGGTACTAATATGTGTTTGTTTTTTGTCGTGTCGTTTTAGCTGCTTCTATCATTAATTTTTGTCGCGTTCACATACTTTTGTAAAAATGCTTTTTAGTTACAAATTACATTAACGCTTTTGATGCAAAAATGGCTACATCTAGTCGCTCAAGGAGTGATATTTCACAATTTGACGAGAAAATAGAGCAAATTTGTATCAACATATAGCAACAATAGGGTTTAACTTTAAATTAAACAAATAGAAATAATATGAGTGTTTATAACTTAAGGAATGTTGACCACAAGTCCTTGGTTGGGAAGGTCATAGGTGTTTTAAGAACAAAAAAATCTGTTGTCCCGAGGTATCGGGGATGACATGTAAAAATTTTGTATGCATACTAATGTAATTCGCTGTTCGACCGGATGAATCAATTGCTTCCTGTAACACTTTGAACATCGCAAAGGTTGGTTGTATCTAAATCGTTAAAGAACCAAACGCAACCCTAGAACTTTGCAACAGGCCCATATAAATTTTATTATTTTAATGTCACAATAGACCCGTTCAAAATGGAAAACCTGTACAGTTGCATTTGTGATAAATGGCATATGTTTCTGTAACTCTCACCTTAAGTTTTAGTTGTTAAATTCCGATTTATGTGGTTCTTGAAAAATATGAGCGTATATTAGCTTTACAAAGTAAAACCCAAACATAACGACGAGTTATTCCCCTTTCAGTATAAACTTATTGTGAAAAGTTTTGAGTCGTGGGCAGTCTTTATTTGCACGAATATACAGCTTTATATAGTCAAACAACATTGACCTGCCCGCTTGACCTTTAGTTTAAATATTTATCATGGATCAGTTTATTATTTATAAGGAACACACGTTCTACATATTAATATCAAATAACACTTAACACGAATACTTCATGTATTTATTACAAGCTCCAATACAACCCATGTAATTGCTAGGTTCTCTTATATGATTATTACTAAATAAAGGTCAAGCGGACAGGTCAATGTTGTTTGCATATATATACGGAAGAAACAAAGTCCAAGGTCCTTCTATTTACATACATTGGATGAATTGTTGTGACATGCGTTAAGAAATGTTATGTGTTTTAGTTAGAAGGAAATAATATTTACGCTCCATCTATTGACTGATAAATCGAATCTGTATGTTTTTGTCGTTAGACCCGGTACAAGCGTGATTAAAAGATACAGAGGTTTTGTTTAAGTGCACCAAACAGGTTATAGAAAGATGTTCAAGACCTAAAACAGTTCAAATCTGTTTTATATTAATCTTTTGGGGGGATTTGTCTTTAATATCATCAGAAGTGTCATATATCATTTTTAAAAAATTTAATTATAGAATGCATTCAAAAATTCTTTTTTTACAATGTATTTTATGATTAAACATTGTTTAAAAATGGTATATGACATAATCAAAAACAAACATATTAATCCATGTCCGAATCACAATCCAGAAGCAAAGTAAAAACTTTGGAACTGACAAGTTAGGTTAGACACGTGAACTTCCACCAGGGAAGTGAGGCCGGGTGCTCCGAAGCACCTCTCATAAATGAGAAATTAAAAAACCGAATTGAACACCGGCAATATACACAGTTTTTGTTTGATTAATTAGTTAGGAAATGTTTGCTGCATGTATACACAATATTGCAATTCTGACTCTTGGAAATAAGAAAAGGTATTGGTTACATTATCAAAAGGAGAATGTATCTAGTTTGCAATATATTGTGGCTTACTTCAATTTTGTAAGTGAAATATTCATTATCAGACATTGATCAGTTGAATTTGAATGATGCATTGTTAAAATCTTTTCGGAACAATTAATCTGAAAGTGTTTTCTCTGTAAATCTATGTCGCTTTTTCTACGGTCCCAAGCATAATCTAATGGTGATTGCACAACTCCAGTAGCAATACAGTGTTCTATGCATAGTACTTTGCAAGTCTTGGTTTTTTTTTCTTTATCTGTATATCCTAATTAACTCATCATGAATAATTTTTATGATGTTCTGCATTCCTATCAAATATCTTGGGCCATTTACATTCCTTGTTTCTTTTTCCATTTTTCAATTTATTCTTTAGAACGGTTTTGGTATTTTTCAAAAACTACCCTGCCTCTAAGCCCATGTCTGAAAGTCTAGTAATTGGTTTCTAAAATCCATTTTCTGTGATGTAAAATGTAAAATGTGTATTTTGGAAATTGTATTTTAGAGAGTACATTAGTACTTTATAAAAATACATTGTTGATTTGATGTATGCTATTTTTGATGCAAACTCAGGCTTAAAAATAGTAAATGGCTCTCTATACATCAAAATGTGTTCTACAAATAATCTAAATATTTATTTACACGGTATTAAAGAATGTGTAACCAACATACCGCACCGTATCGTAAACGTGAGTTATCTCTAACTAAACCAATTATGTTACCAATTTACTGAATTCTGAATATTTTCTCTTTAAATTAAATCCTACCGTTGTCACGGTATCATGGCGTATGTACAGCAAAACATCCACGTGATCGAGAGATCGATTTGGAGTTATCTAGGAGTTGGTTTGGAGTTAACGACAAATAAACAAAATTTGGTTGGTTGAATGTTGCTTAACGTCGCATCAGCAATTTTTAAGCTATTCGCGACTAGAACTATTTTATCATTCCCTATGGATAAATCTGTGAACAAATTCGTGTATGCATGCGAAGTGTGAGTGCGAGTGCGTTTTCTGGTCTGCCTTTGTACTAGCGCGCACTCAGGGCGACTTTAACGTGCTAGCTCACAGTAAAGGCCAACGGCAAGGGAAATTTACTTTCCCGGTCTGAGCTCAAACTCACAGCGGTGAGAGACCCCGAATTTGTAGACTGACGTTTTAACCATTTGGCCACCGGGGCCTCTCAAATAAAAAGAAATAACGAATAGAGAAAAAGGTATGAAATAAAAATTTTGCCTTAGATTCGTGGTAGTATAGAATTAGTTATCCGAGTTTTACTGTAGTTGATCATAAGACTTAAAGTATCGAATGCATTCCGAGCAGTGGATTCATTTTCGGTTTTTTATTTCACCGATTGAATTAACCTATACCAACAGCAAACATATCGGTCAACGTTCAAATTACAATATTAAAACCTGTGTCATAGTGCATTGGTAGCACGAGGTGGAGATTAAAACGAATATCAGGTGTCTTCTTCTTAAAAGAATGAAACCAACTTATCCTTATTTTTAAAAAAATCATACAGAAAACTTGTAATTTTTCCTTGCCGTTTCCCTTAACTGATTAACGTGGTATCAGTATAATGAACTGGGGGAGAGGTACGCTTGTCTGCGGCGTACTGACTCTGTGGGGTCGCCCTGAGTGCGCGCTAGTACAAGGCAGACCATACAACATACTTGCACTTCACATACATACACGAAATTGTTTATAGATTAATACAGAGATTGATGAAATATTTCTCGTCGCGAAAAGCTGAAAAATTGCTGATTCGACGTTGAGCAACATTCAACCAACCAACCAACGCATTCTGTTTTCGTTGATTGCTCGTGGACTAAGACTGGGACAAGTGTCTAGCAGAGCAAGTTCTACAAGTCCTGCTATAAAGTTTTTGCGATTTCATATTCCCACTTTCGCATAGGCAAGTTTAGCACTTTATTTGAACACATCAACTCTGAATTTCTGACATATTTCTGGTAACATAAGTCATAGAAGAAGAGGAATTCTTCTAAAAGCTGAATAATACATTTAAGATATATCTCAGAGATACATTGGAGTTTATTTGTTTTTGGAATAGTCCGTGAAATAAAGTTGGTGATCTACAACAAATGATGTGTTTTTAAATATTTATCTCTTCTCTATAAAAATATTTGATGTGGACCTTAAAGTAATGGTTTCGATTCATCTTGTAACAGAAGATTAATAATCAAAGCTAGCCATAGACTACGGAACAGTTTGGCACCAATGCTATACAGAATGATGTACAGTACAGACCTGTCGAAAGTTTAACAACAAGCTAACGAATTGGTGCTGAATCGACCGCTCAACTCGACCATCTCGTTAGCTATATCTAAAAAGCTTTTTCCGCATGCATATATATCTCTGCAGATTTTCTGTTCTGTCACTACGTATCCGTATCTCGGTCACTCCAAAGCCTCCTTTCTTAAGCTCAGCACCACTGCGGTATCTCTGTTGGTAAATTGCTTGCTCCGTAAGTTGGAGGTAGTGGGTTCGAACCCCGACTGGGTCTGACCCAAGACTCGAAAGTGGGTAGTGACTGTTCTTTTGCCAACCACACGGCATTACGAAATAAAAGTCACTAGTCGATCGGATGAGAACTTCAAATAAACGAGTTCCCGTATCATGGAATGTGTGGCACGATAAAGGACCCTGCTGTATAATGCCATCAGCGCAACGTACAGACAAAATTTCTGCACCTTCAAGGCGCCTATTGCTGGTGACGTCTCGATATAATTGAAATATTTATGACTGGGATGTTAAACACCATTACTCACTCTCTCATCTATTTATTCATATCTTGGTAACTCGACAACATTTCTTAGCTCAGTGTTAAACTTTGAACAGACCTGTATTAAAATGATTTTGTTACTGACGCTGTGATAAGGCGTAATGAAAAGTAATTCGATGTCTGGTAATTTAGTTTAAATGTGATAAGTGATTTATATGCTATTCAAAGACATCAGATGAAGATAATTACCTCTGTGATGTCTTTTATGTGGCACTAATTACTTATTTCCATTGACTAGATAGAACTCACTTAACTTCGGTTTTATCACATAAGTATTCGTTTATTGTTGTTTTTATTATTTATTAAACTATACTTAGTTCCTGTCTGTTCATTTAAGGGTGACATTTGACTTTTGATAAATCATTGCATTATATTTGTATCTTCTATGGTTCAGATAGATTAAGCTAATTTATTTTACCTTAAATATATTAAAACACATTTTATTGGATGTTTTCCAATCATATTGCATTTAATAGATAATATATTTCCAACAAAATTACTTTCAGCGTATGAAAAACCTCTGTCATCTTGACACAGCCATGTGATAATACTATTGTCACCGTATGACAACCGGATACAAGGGAGATAACTCAGTATAATGAAATGATAATTGCAATCTAGGTAGTCACCCTTCAGAGGGTCAATTTTGGATGTCCACATACCTAGAGGGCTATTATTGTATATTGTAACTCGGATTGATACACGAAACTTCTATACTGTTTAGTATTTGTAGATCAAGATGCTAATGTGCTAAAGACATGTGCTAATTTTATAGTGATAACACCAACCAATATACATGTCATTGGGTTTAGTTTCGAATTCAGTTCTTCCTTTGTACGATTTTAATTGATCATTTAGGTTCTGAAAATCATTTCTTGAAAAAAGATATAAAACTTTACGAACTGGGTTTGCAGATGTACCAGGTTATGACAATAGCATATACAAACGTTTTGAGTAATTATGCAACAATATAAACAATTTTTCCTACACCTGACCTTGGACGAGCCAATAAGAACAGATTAATAGAATATTTAGTACATACACATATGGATAGAGATATCTCACCCAAACAAGAGTGTTGACATTTAATATGGTCCCAGACGACGCATGTCTATTATGGAAGAATTTTGCCAACATAAGTGTCCAGAAAATCATTTCCTGGGGCGATTGTGACCACTTCCTGTAAAGGTCATAAGTTGGTCAAATTACTTTTCAGATATGTATCTTCTTTAGGTTAAACGTACTTCATTGCCTTGAACCACGGTTTACACGCTATTAAAATAATATAACATTAAATATCTGACTGACTGATCTACAACCAATCCCCAAAATAAATACATATCTTTATCTTGTTTGATTTTTCATTTCTCACTACCGCTACTGAATTCAATTATAAAAATATTAAGACTTCATTAGCTTTGAAATTTATTTCCATCCTGTTCATTTGAATTCGTTACAAACTACAAACGAATGACGTGTGTTCTCAAAAACATTGTTTTAAATTCTCATGTTGTGTATTGTGACTTTCAATTCAAACTTTACAAACAAAATGTTTCTCTAAACTAAGTACTCTTAGAGTCCAACCTGAACATACAAGGATTCTCTGTTGTATTTAATTAACGATGTAGTTGTTTCGTAAACACATAACAATAGCTATAACAAAAAGCGAGATACACGTAGTCTCTGTTGTCTCTAAAATGCATACAGCTAAAGAAAAATTGAACAAATATTGATAAAAATTAGCATCTAATTATCAAAACCATTGTTCATACCTAAAACAACTAGAGAAGTCTCTTTAGAGACAAATACCCCAGTCCCAAACATTCTCCAGTTGTTATTTCTAAGATTTGGCCTTGTAATATTGACCTGTGCATCTAAATTTTGTATGAGATACATCGTTTTATGTTAGTCCCCAGTTATTCCAAGTTTGAATAATACCCACCCTTAGACATTGAAGACAAGTACCCTCGTCCTCAACATTGTCCAGTTGTTATTTCTAAGATTTGGCCTTGTAATATTGACCTGTGCATCTAAATTTTGTATGAGATACATCGTTTTATGTTAGTCCCCAGTTATTCCAAGTTCGAATAATACCCACCCTTAGACATTGAAGACAAATACCCTCGTCCTCAACATTGTCCAGTTGTTATTTCTAAGATTTGGCCTTGTACTATTGACCTGTGCATCTAAATTTTGTAGGAGATACATCGTTTTATGTTAGTCCTCAGTTATTCCAAGTTCGAATAATACCCACCCTTAGACATTGAAGACAAATACCCTCGTCCTCAACATTGTCCAGTTGTTATTTCTAAGATTTGGCCTTGTAATATTAACCTGTGCATCTAAATTTTGTATGAGATACATCGTTTTATGTTAGTCCTCAGTTATTCAAAGTTCGATTAAAACCCATCCATACACATTGAAAATAAGGAGCGGACACACTATTGGGGCTAGATAGATAGGCGGACTTCGTTTGAAGTTGGGGTGTTATAATAATAATATTTTTCCCACAAAAGTTTAGGTGTTATGTGTTCGTGCACCTGTGGGCTTGTACACATCTGCTTTAACACGTAATTGTACTAAACCTCATATTGTTTAGAAGATCCCGATGTAATAAGTTTTCTAACCCACTAGTTATTTTAGTTTTTATTGCAACACAAAAGAAACATTATATGAATCATGGCTTCGCTTTTTTATTTACATCTGTGCTTTTACTGCTGTATTGACCATGTTTTAAATAATTAATTCCTAATTTCCATATTATGTGGCACTTTTTTTCTTAATGAGGTCAAATTTAAATTCAGATTTAAATTGCTATATGCTGACTATTGAGGAAAAATTGTGTTTTTTTACTTTTGAGATTTTGCTATTTGAAACATTTTAAGAGTATTTAAACGATTGTTGATTTGGTTTTATACAATAAATTAACTTTATATGGGAACACTTGTATCATCAACCCCTATTATATCATTGACAGAAAGGGATTAGTCCCCCTTGATCAATGGTGACTTATTTTTCAAACACCATTTTTCTGATTTACGAACATCTGGTATTCACGGAATTTCCGTGACTAGTTGCCTGGGGATTAAATAATCTATATTAACTACGTTTAAAGGGCAGGGCTTAGTTTTGTGATGCTATGTACACCCATATCAAGACATTTTCCGTCAAATCATACCAAGTGAGAAAAACAATGATACTAACATTTAATACGTTCCCTCCTTGTTTCTGTCCATAACAAAAACGTATTTGGATTCCGTAATTATGAAACTACGTATGTCCATAGAATTTTGTCATGGCTCTAAACAATGACATGGCAATACACAATGGATTTGATACCCCCTGGAGATAGCAGATGTGTGTATTCACCTCCATCAAACTACTCCATAGAAACAAAAGGTGTGTTCCTAAAACATACACTGAATCTTTAACAACAACAACAACAACAACAACAACAACCAAAATTTTTTCGACATTTGTCAATGTCCAACACTATCCATCGAAAATCATCGATGAAAACTAGTGTTGAAAAAAATGTAATGGTTATACTTAATCCGATCATTGAAAGAGCTGATGTTTCTCAAGATTTTTTGTCAACACAATGGGACTACGCCATATTGAATCATTTCTGTCAAGAAATCATAAAGCGTTTTAGCAACCCATCATACTAATCAGAATCACAAAAGCAAAGCAAAGTTAGGAATTGGCATATTAAGCAAAACACGTGACCTTTCACTAGGGAAGTGTGGTCAGGTGCTCAGGAAGGGCAACTCACTTTTTTTCAGTTTCTAACATTTTGATAATTCGGGCTTTTCTGGCCCTTGTTTGGGTAAAGATGGCTCATACTGTTATATTGTGACGGACGACACACACCAAAGCGATGCTTACTTTTGCACTTATTCAAGTTTTAAAAATACATTTTGTAGATGTATAAAATACATTTTTTTGTTTTTAAAAATAATATAAAATGTATTGTATGAAATAAAATGATTTTTTTCTCTTTTATCTTATTGAAAATGAAAAAATCGGTCATTTTTCACTCGTAAATATATAAAAAAAAAGAAAATTTACATAGTATTACTGACAACTTTAATTACCGTGACCTCGATAGTTAACATCTTTTTCTGTAAGAGCGCGTTAATTTTGTTACCGAAATGAATCTACTCTATTTATTTTAACTAGTTTTCTTGAATATAGAACACTGTTTGGGGGTTGCCTTGTTTGTCGAGGAAATGGTTAGTCTGTTGATATTCCAGATTGATTACAACCAATAATCCAAACAAGTATCTTATTAAATACAGCTACTTTTAATTTCCTTTCCGCTCCCGGAATGACGGAGTCAAACTTGCATTTATTAGTGTAATGTGACGTTATTCCAACCAAAAACGCGTGGAATTTAAATAGGATTCATGTATTAACTTCGGATTTCGGAATTGGATCTTCTCCATGGATAACTTCTGTACAACTTGCGCTGATATTCATTAGAGACGTGTTTCTTCTGTGTCAACAACCACTTAATATCAAGATTGATTCGAAATGAGCAAGGGGGTCGAGTATGGTGCATCTTTAATTATTAAACCCTTATAAAGAGCTTCTGTGAAAGCTTGAGAATTTTAACTTTTTAAGAGCAAACAACTTCACACTTTATGCATGGCAAGGTTTTACATGAAATCATTTAAGATGTCTGAGAAGGCTCTTATTACGCACGCATTTTAATGTAATGGTGTAACTTTAATTAAAGTTTGTAACAGATACTAGACGATGCTGTCTGTGTATTTTATTCACATTTATTATTTGTCAGATACTCACGGTCACCAAATCGATCCGTGGCTTAATGGATAAGACGTCAATCTAAAAATTCAGGGTCTCTCACCACTGTGAGTTCGAGTTCCACTCAGACCTTATGTGGAAATGTGGATTTTCCTTGCAAGTTGGTCTTTACTGGTTCAGCCGGTGTCAGTATTATGTGACGGGGGAATGGTACGCTTGTCTGTGTCGTACTGACTCGGTGAGCTAGCACTTTAAAGTCGCCCTGAGTGTACGCTGGTACAAGGCAAGACCATAAAACACACTCGCACTTCACATGCATAATACACAACTTGTTCATAGAATAATCCAGAGATTATTATAAAAGTCCTCGTCTCGATTAGCTGAAAATTGCAGATGCGACTTTAAGCAACATTAAACAACAACAACAACAACACACAACAACAACAACAACAACATCATCATCATCATCATCATCATCATCAACAACAATAATAACAACAACAAACACAACAACAACATCATCATCGTCATCATCATCATCATCATCATCATCATCATCATCATCATCATCATCAACAATAATAACAACAACAAACACAACAACCAAATCGATCAACTCATTATGGAACTACAATTACAGACCTAATGAAAGTTAGAAATAGTAAGCTCACGAATGAGTGACGAATTTGAATAAGTCTAAAAAAATCTTTGTTAGCTATATCCTGACAGCTGTTATCTATCTCTCGACAGCTGTTACCTATCTCTCGACAGCTACTATCTATCTCTCGACAGCTGTTACCTATCTCTCGACAGCTGTTACCTATCTCTCGACAGCTGTTACCTATCTCTCGACAGCTGTTACCTATCTCTCGACAGCTGCTATCTATCTCTCGACAGCTGCTATCTATCTCTCGACAGCTACTATCTATCTCTCGACAGCTGTTACCTATCTCTCGACAGCTACTATCTATCTCTCGATAGCTGTTATCTATCTCTCGACAGCTGTTACCTATCTCTCGACAGCTGTTACCTATCTCTCGACAGCTGCTATCTATCTCTCGACAGCTGCTATCTATCTCTCGACAGCTACTATCTATCTCTCGACAGCTGTTACCTATCTCTCGACAGCTACTATCTATCTCTCGACAGCTGTTACCTATCTCTCGACAGCTGTTACCTATCTCTCGACAGCTGTTACCTATCTCTCGACAGCTGCTATCTATCTCTCGACAGCTGCTATCTATCTCTCGACAGCTACTATCTATCTCTCGACAGCTGTTACCTATCTCTCGACAGCTACTATCTATCTCTCGATAGCTGTTACCTATCTCTCGACAGCTGTTACCTATCTCGACAGCTGTTACCTATCTCTCGACAGCTGCTATCTATCTCTCGACAGCTGCTATCTATCTCTCGACAGCTACTATCTATCTCTCGACAGCTGTTACCTATCTCTCGACAGCTACTATCTATCTCTCGACAGCTGTTACCTATCTCTCGACAGCTTTACCTATCTCTCGACAGCTGCTATCTATCTCTCGACAGCTGCTATCTATCTCTCGACAGCTACTATCTATCTCTCGACAGCTGTTACCTATCTCTCGACAGCTGTTACCTATCTCTCGACAGCTGTTACCTATCTCTCGACAGCTGCTATCTATCTCTCGACAGCTGCTATCTATCTCTCGACAGCTGTTACCTATCTCTCGACAGCTGCTATCTATCTCTCGACAGCTGCTATCTATCTCTCTACAGCTACTATCTATCTCTCGACAGCTACTATCTATCTCTCGACAGCTGTTATCTATCTCTCGACAGCTGTTACCTATCTCTCGACAGCTGCTATCTATCTCTCGACAGCTACTATCTATCTCTCGACAGCTGTTACCTATCTCTCGACAGCTGCTATCTATCTCTCGACAGCTACTATCTATCTCTCGACAGCTACTATCTATCTCTCGACAGCTGTTACCTATCTCTCGACAGCTACTATCTATCTCTCGACAGCTACTATCTATCTCTCGACAGCTGTTACCTATCTCTCGACAGCTGCTATCTATCTCTCGACAGCTGCTATCTATCTCTCGACAGCTACTATCTATCTCTCGACAGCTACTATCTATCTCTCGACAGCTGTTACCTATCTCTCGACAGCTGTTATCTATCTCTCGACAGCTGTTACCTATCTCTCGACAGCTACTATCTATCTCTCGACAGCTGTTACCTATCTCTCGACAGCTACTATCTATCTCTCGACAGCTGCTATCTATCTCTCGACAGCTACTATCTATCTCTCGACAGCTACTATCTATCTCTCGACAGCTGTTACCTATCTCTCGACAGCTGTTATCTATCTCTCGACAGCTGTTACCTATCTCTCGACAGCTACTATCTATCTCTCGACAGCTACTATCTATCTCTCGACAGCTGCTATCTATCTCTCGACAGCTACTATCTATCTCTCTACAGCTGCTATCTATCTCTCGACAGCTGTTACCTATCTCTCGACAGCTACTATCTATCTCTCGACAGCTGCTATCTATCTCTCGATAGCTGCTATCTATCTCTCTACAGCTGCTATCTATCTCTCGACAGCTGTTACCTATCTCTCGACAGCTACTATCTATCTCTCGACAGCTGCTATCTATCTCTCTACAGCTGCTATCTATCTCTCGACAGCTGCTATCTATCTCTCTACAGCTACTATCTATCTCTCGACAGCTGCTATCTACTCTCTACAGCTGCTATCTATCTCTCTACAGCTGCTATCTATCTCTCTACAGCTGCTATCTATCTCTCTACAGCTGTTACCTATCTCTCGACAGCTGCTATCTATCTCTCGACAGCTGCTATCTATCTCTCTACAGCTGCTATCTATCTCTCGACAGCTGTTACCTATCTCTCGACAGCTACTATCTATCTCTCGACAGCTACTATCTATCTCTCGACAGCTGTTACCTATCTCTCGACAGCTGCTATCTATCTCTCTACAGCTGTTACCTATCTCTCGACAGCTGCTATCTATCTCTCTACAGCTGCTATCTATCTCTCGACAGCTGTTACCTATCTCTCGACAGCTACTATCTATCTCTCGACAGCTGCTATCTATCTCTCTACAGCTGTTACCTATCTCTCGACAGCTGCTATCTATCTCTCGACAGCTGTTACCTATCTCTCGACAGCTGTTACCTATCTCTCGACAGCTGTTACCTATCTCTCGACAGCTGCTATCTATCTCTCGACAGCTGCTATCTATCTCTCGACAGCTACTATCTATCTCTCGACAGCTGTTACCTATCTCTCGACAGCTACTATCTATCTCTCGATAGCTGTTACCTATCTCTCGACAGCTGTTACCTATCTCTCGACAGCTGTTACCTATCTCTCGACAGCTGCTATCTATCTCTCGACAGCTGCTATCTATCTCTCGACAGCTACTATCTATCTCTCGACAGCTGTTACCTATCTCTCGACAGCTACTATCTATCTCTCGACAGCTGTTACCTATCTCTCGACAGCTGTTACCTATCTCTCGACAGCTGCTATCTATCTCTCGACAGCTGCTATCTATCTCTCGACAGCTACTATCTATCTCTCGACAGCTGTTACCTATCTCTCGACAGCTGTTACCTATCTCTCGACAGCTGTTACCTATCTCTCGACAGCTGCTATCTATCTCTCGACAGCTGCTATCTATCTCTCGACAGCTGTTACCTATCTCTCGACAGCTGCTATCTATCTCTCGACAGCTGCTATCTATCTCTCTACAGCTACTATCTATCTCTCGACAGCTACTATCTATCTCTCGACAGCTGTTATCTATCTCTCGACAGCTGTTACCTATCTCTCGACAGCTGCTATCTATCTCTCGACAGCTACTATCTATCTCTCGACAGCTGTTACCTATCTCTCGACAGCTGCTATCTATCTCTCGACAGCTACTATCTATCTCTCGACAGCTACTATCTATCTCTCGACAGCTGTTACCTATCTCTCGACAGCTACTATCTATCTCTCGACAGCTACTATCTATCTCTCGACAGCTGTTACCTATCTCTCGACAGCTGCTATCTATCTCTCGACAGCTGCTATCTATCTCTCGACAGCTACTATCTATCTCTCGACAGCTACTATCTATCTCTCGACAGCTGTTACCTATCTCTCGACAGCTGTTATCTATCTCTCGACAGCTGTTACCTATCTCTCGACAGCTACTATCTATCTCTCGACAGCTGTTACCTATCTCTCGACAGCTACTATCTATCTCTCGACAGCTGCTATCTATCTCTCGACAGCTGCTATCTATCTCTCGACAGCTACTATCTATCTCTCGACAGCTGTTACCTATCTCTCGACAGCTGTTATCTATCTCTCGACAGCTGTTACCTATCTCTCGACAGCTACTATCTATCTCTCGACAGCTACTATCTATCTCTCGACAGCTGCTATCTATCTCTCGACAGCTACTATCTATCTCTCTACAGCTGCTATCTATCTCTCGACAGCTGTTACCTATCTCTCGACAGCTACTATCTATCTCTCGACAGCTGCTATCTATCTCTCGATAGCTGCTATCTATCTCTCTACAGCTGCTATCTATCTCTCGACAGCTGTTACCTATCTCTCGACAGCTACTATCTATCTCTCGACAGCTGCTATCTATCTCTCTACAGCTGCTATCTATCTCTCGACAGCTGCTATCTATCTCTCTACAGCTACTATCTATCTCTCGACAGCTGCTATCTATCTCTCTACAGCTGCTATCTATCTCTCTACAGCTGCTATCTATCTCTCTACAGCTGCTATCTATCTCTCTACAGCTGTTACCTATCTCTCGACAGCTGCTATCTATCTCTCGACAGCTGCTATCTATCTCTCTACAGCTGCTATCTATCTCTCGACAGCTGTTACCTATCTCTCGACAGCTACTATCTATCTCTCGACAGCTACTATCTATCTCTCGACAGCTGTTACCTATCTCTCGACAGCTGCTATCTATCTCTCTACAGCTGTTACCTATCTCTCGACAGCTGCTATCTATCTCTCTACAGCTGCTATCTATCTCTCGACAGCTGTTACCTATCTCTCGACAGCTACTATCTATCTCTCGACAGCTGCTATATCTCTCTACAGCTGTTACCTATCTCTCGACAGCTGCTATCTATCTCTCGACAGCTGCTATCTATCTCTCGACAGCTGCTATCTATCTCTCTACAGCTGTTACCTATCTCTCGACAGCTACTATCTATCTCTCGACAGCTGCTATCTATCTCTCGACAGCTGCTATCTATCTCTCGACAGCTGCTATCTATCTCTCTACAGCTGTTACCTATCTCTCGACAGCTGCTATCTATCTCTCTATACAGCTGCTATCTATCTCTCGACAGCTGTTACCTATCTCTCGACAGCTGTTACCTATCTCTCGACAGCTGTTATCTATCTCTCGACAGCTGCTATCTATCTCTCTACAGCTGTTACCTATCTCTCGACAGCTGCTTCTATCTCTCTACAGCTGCTATCTATCTCTCGACAGCTACTATCTATCTCTCTACAGCTGCTATCTATCTCTCGACAGCTGTTACCATCTCTCGACAGCTGTTACCTATCTCTCGACAGCTACTATCTATCTCTCGACAGCTGTTATCTATCTCTCGACAGCTGTTACCTATCTCTCTACAGCTGCTATCTATCTCTCGACAGCTGCTATCTATCTCTCTACAGCTGCTATCTATCTCTCTACAGCTGTTATCTATCTCTCGACAGCTGCTATCTATCTCTCTACAGTTGCTATCTATCTCTCGACTGTTGCTATCTATCTCTCTACAGCTGCTATCTATCTCTCTACAGCTGCTATCTATCTCTCTACAGCTGCTATCTATCTCTCTACAGCTGCTATCTATCTCTCTACAGCTGTTACCTATCTCTCGACAGCTGTTACCTATCTCTCGACAGCTGCTATCTATCTCTCGACAGCTACTATCTATCTCTCGACAGCTGCTATCTATCTCTCTACAGCTGCTATCTATCTCTCGACAGCTGTTACCTATCTCTCGACAGCTGTTACCTATCTCTCGACAGCTACTATCTATCTCTCGACAGCTGCTATCTATCTCTCGACAGCTGCTATCTATCTCTCTACAGCTGCTATCTATCTCTCTACAGCTGCTATCTATCTCTCGACAGCTGCTATCTATCTCTCTACAGCTGCTATCTATCTCTCGACAGCTGTTACCTATCTCTCGACAGCTGCTATCTATCTCTCTACAGCTGCTATCTATCTCTCGACAGCTGTTACCTATCTTTCGACAGCTGTTACCTATCTCTCGACAGCTGCTATCTATCTCTCTACAGCTGCTATCTATCTCTCGACAGCTGTTACCTATCTCTCGACAGCTGCTATCTATCTCTCGACAGCTGCTATCTATCTCTCTACAGCTGCTATCTATCTCTCGACACCTACTATCTACAGCTGCTATCTATCTCTCTACAGCTGCTATCTATCTCTCTACAGCTGCTATCTATCTCTCTACAGCTGTTACCTATCTCTCGACAGCTGCTATCTATCTCTCTACAGCTGCTATCTATCTCTCGACAGCTGCTATCTATCTCTCGACAGCTGCTATCTATCTCTCTACAGCTGCTATCTATCTCTCGACAGCTGTTACCTATCTCTCGACAGCTACTATCTATCTCTCGACAGCTACTATCTATCTCTCGACAGCTGTTACCTATCTCTCGACAGCTGCTATCTATCTCTCTACAGCTGTTACCTATCTCTCGACAGCTGCTATCTATCTCTCTACAGCTGCTATCTATCTCTCGACAGCTGTTACCTATCTCTCGACAGCTACTATCTATCTCTCGACAGCTGCTATCTATCTCTCTACAGCTGTTACCTATCTCTCGACAGCTGCTATCTATCTCTCGACAGCTGTTACCTATCTCTCGACAGCTGTTACCTATCTCTCGACAGCTGTTACCTATCTCTCGACAGCTGCTATCTATCTCTCGACAGCTGCTATCTATCTCTCGACAGCTACTATCTATCTCTCGACAGCTGTTACCTATCTCTCGACAGCTACTATCTATCTCTCGATAGCTGTTACCTATCTCTCGACAGCTGTTACCTATCTCTCGACAGCTGTTACCTATCTCTCGACAGCTGCTATCTATCTCTCGACAGCTGCTATCTATCTCTCGACAGCTACTATCTATCTCTCGACAGCTGTTACCTATCTCTCGACAGCTACTATCTATCTCTCGACAGCTGTTACCTATCTCTCGACAGCTGTTACCTATCTCTCGACAGCTGCTATCTATCTCTCGACAGCTGCTATCTATCTCTCGACAGCTACTATCTATCTCTCGACAGCTGTTACCTATCTCTCGACAGCTGTTACCTATCTCTCGACAGCTGTTACCTATCTCTCGACAGCTGCTATCTATCTCTCGACAGCTGCTATCTATCTCTCGACAGCTGTTACCTATCTCTCGACAGCTGCTATCTATCTCTCGACAGCTGCTATCTATCTCTCTACAGCTACTATCTATCTCTCGACAGCTACTATCTATCTCTCGACAGCTGTTATCTATCTCTCGACAGCTGTTACCTATCTCTCGACAGCTGCTATCTATCTCTCGACAGCTACTATCTATCTCTCGACAGCTGTTACCTATCTCTGACAGCTGCTATCTATCTCTCGACAGCTACTATCTATCTCTCGACAGCTACTATCTATCTCTCGACAGCTGTTACCTATCTCTCGACAGCTACTATCTATCTCTCGACAGCTACTATCTCTCTCTCGACAGCTGTTACCTATCTCTCGACAGCTGCTATCTATCTCTCGACAGCTGCTATCTATCTCTCGACAGCTACTATCTATCTCTCGACAGCTACTATCTATCTCTCGACAGCTGTTACCTATCTCTCGACAGCTGTTATCTATCTCTCGACAGCTGTTACCTATCTCTCGACAGCTACTATCTATCTCTCGACAGCTGTTACCTATCTCTCGACAGCTACTATCTATCTCTCGACAGCTGCTATCTATCTCTCGACAGCTGCTATCTATCTCTCGACAGCTACTATCTATCTCTCGACAGCTGTTACCTATCTCTCGACAGCTGTTATCTATCTCTCGACAGCTGTTACCTATCTCTCGACAGCTACTATCTATCTCTCGACAGCTACTATCTATCTCTCGACAGCTGCTATCTATCTCTCGACAGCTACTATCTATCTCTCTACAGCTGCTATCTATCTCTCGACAGCTGTTACCTATCTCTCGACAGCTACTATCTATCTCTCGACAGCTGCTATCTATCTCTCGATAGCTGCTATCTATCTCTCTACAGCTGCTATCTATCTCTCGACAGCTGTTACCTATCTCTCGACAGCTACTATCTATCTCTCGACAGCTGCTATCTATCTCTCTACAGCTGCTATCTATCTCTCGACAGCTGCTATCTATCTCTCTACAGCTACTATCTATCTCTCGACAGCTGCTATCTATCTCTCTACAGCTGCTATCTATCTCTCTACAGCTGCTATCTATCTCTCTACAGCTGCTATCTATCTCTCTACAGCTGTTACCTATCTCTCGACAGCTGCTATCTATCTCTCGACAGCTGCTATCTATCTCTCTACAGCTGCTATCTATCTCTCGACAGCTTTACCTATCTCTCGACAGCTACTATCTATCTCTCGACAGCTACTATCTATCTCTCGACAGCTGTTACCTATCTCTCGACAGCTGCTATCTATCTCTCTACAGCTGTTACCTATCTCTCGACAGCTGCTATCTATCTCTCTACAGCTGCTATCTATCTCTCGACAGCTGTTACCTATCTCTCGACAGCTACTATCTATCTCTCGACAGCTGCTATCTATCTCTCTACAGCTGTTACCTATCTCTCGACAGCTGCTATCTATCTCTCGACAGCTGCTATCTATCTCTCGACAGCTGCTATCTATCTCTCTACAGCTGTTACCTATCTCTCGACAGCTACTATCTATCTCTCGACAGCTGCTATCTATCTCTCGACAGCTGCTATCTATCTCTCGACAGCTGCTATCTATCTCTCTACAGCTGTTACCTATCTCTCGACAGCTGCTATCTATCTCTCTACAGCTGCTATCTATCTCTCGACAGCTGTTACCTATCTCTCGACAGCTGTTACCTATCTCTCGACAGCTGTTATCTATCTCTCGACAGCTGCTATCTATCTCTCTACAGCTGTTACCTATCTCTCGACAGCTGCTATCTATCTCTCTACAGCTGCTATCTATCTCTCGACAGCTACTATCTATCTCTCTACAGCTGCTATCTATCTCTCGACAGCTGTTACCTATCTCTCGACAGCTGTTACCTATCTCTCGACAGCTACTATCTATCTCTCGACAGCTGTTATCTATCTCTCGACAGCTGTTACCTATCTCTCTACAGCTGCTATCTATCTCTCGACAGCTGCTATCTATCTCTCTACAGCTGCTATCTATCTCTCTACAGCTGTTATCTATCTCTCGACAGCTGCTATCTATCTCTCTACAGTTGCTATCTATCTCTCGACTGTTGCTATCTATCTCTCTACAGCTGCTATCTATCTCTCACAGCTGCTATCTATCTCTCTACAGCTGCTATCTATCTCTCTACAGCTGCTATCTATCTCTCTACAGCTGTTACCTATCTCTCGACAGCTGTTACCTATCTCTCGACAGCTGCTATCTATCTCTCGACAGCTACTATCTATCTCTCGACAGCTGCTATCTATCTCTCTACAGCTGCTATCTATCTCTCGACAGCTGTTACCTATCTCTCGACAGCTGTTACCTATCTCTCGACAGCTACTATCTATCTCTCGACAGCTGCTATCTATCTCTCGACAGCTGCTATCTATCTCTCTACAGCTGCTATCTATCTCTCTACAGCTGCTATCTATCTCTCGACAGCTGCTATCTATCTCTCTACAGCTGCTATCTATCTCTCGACAGCTGTTACCTATCTCTCGACAGCTGCTATCTATCTCTCTACAGCTGCTATCTATCTCTCGACAGCTGTTACCTATCTTTCGACAGCTGTTACCTATCTCTCGACAGCTGCTATCTATCTCTCTACAGCTGCTATCTATCTCTCGACAGCTGTTACCTATCTTCGACAGCTGCTATCTATCTCTCGACAGCTGCTATCTATCTCTCTACAGCTGCTATCTATCTCTCGACACCTACTATCTACAGCTGCTATCTATCTCTCTACAGCTGCTATCTATCTCTCTACAGCTGCTATCTATCTCTCTACAGCTGTTACCTATCTCTCGACAGCTGCTATCTATCTCTCTACAGCTGCTATCTATCTCTCGACAGCTGTTACCTATCTCTCGACAGCTACTATCTATCTCTCTACAGCTGCTATCTATCTCTCTACAGCTGTTACCTATCTCTCGACAGCTGCTATCTATCTCTCTACAGCTGCTATCTATCTCTCGACAGCTGTTACCTATCTCTCGACAGCTACTATCTATCTCTCGACAGCTGTTACCTATCTCTCGACAGCTGTTACCTATCTCTCGACAGCTACTATCTATCTCTCTACAGCTGTTACCTATCTCTCGACAGCTACTATCTATCTCTCTACAGCTGCTATCTATCTCTCGACAGCTGTTACCTATCTCTCGACAGCTACTATCTATCTCTCTACAGCTGTTACCTATCTCTCGACAGCTGTTACCTATCTCTCGACAGCTACTATCTATCTCTCTACAGCTGCTATCTATCTCTCGACAGCTACTATCTATCTCTCTACAGCTGCTATCTATCTCTCTACAGGTTTTCGACCATTGGCTACCAATATCTTTGCCACCACTCGACAAACAACTTCGACTCCTTTAATTAGATATACAGCAGATTGGTATGTTTGTTTTTGATTTCGTTAGCAAAATGTTAAACTTTTGGCACGTCTGTACTGTACTTGAACTTATCCATCAGTCGATACACAAATACGATTTTTTCACTTAAGTTTTTCAAGAGAAGCAAGTTCAAGTTGTTTCAGATAAAATATTTTCACCTTGTTAAATGGTATTTAAATTGATGAAAACGTACTTGTAGTAATGGTAGTTTGTGAGCACACAATAGAAATAGAAAGCATCAAATGCTATGTAGCCTCCAATGTATACATGGATCGATGCTACGTGAAACATCCGAGGTATGTGATTTGCTAAGTGAAACTTTTACCCGAAGTGTTTTGTTATGGGAAACACCCAAAGTTTATTTGACTGTTTGTTTTGCTACATGTCATATATCAACATCAAAATAATTCAGAGTAAATGAATAACACTCCTCCCGGGAAATGCCGCTTGTTAAATTTCTAAGTAAACAGTTGATCTGGTCCATGAAATAACACACAAAAAGATATATGTTATGCAACTAGTAGGTGACACTACAATGGCAAGCAAGGTATTTGGTTAAAGATTGCTACATTAATTTTATTGTGCCATGTAATTTCGCCACACTTTAATTTAGTCAATTGCACATTTGGTATACATAAAGAATGGGGTTGTTTCCGTTGACTTGCACGTTATTACCCCAAAATACCCGAAAATCCCATTTGGTTCACATGGCTATAAATGATTAGACAATCGGGTATTCTCTAGCATAATGTGTTTTATTTTACATTTCTTCGTTTGTTTGTTGACCACTGCGGTAGCTCAGTTGGTACAGTGCTCGCTCCGTAAGTGGGAGGTTGTGGGTTTGAACCCCGGCCTGGTCTGACCCAAGACTTAAAAGTGGGTAGTGATTGTTCTGTCGCCAAGCACTCGGCATTACGAAATGAAAGTCACGGTTCTTTCGGATGGGAACTTAAAATAAACGAGGTCCCGTGTCACGGCGGGCTTGGCACGCTAAAGAACCCGGCTGTATAATGTCATCAGCGCAACGCATAGGCAAAATTTCTGCACTTTCGACTACAGCTGGCGACGTCTCGATATAAGTGAAATATTCTTGACTGGGACGTTAAACGCCATTACTAAACTCAACTCGTTTGTTTGTTCAAAAAGTATGCAAGTCGTGTTGTGGGGGTATAATTATACATAAAAATTGTTGACGTTGACCATGGTTTGCAAAATACCTTGGCTACAATATAAACAAGTACATGGCACACATCTGCTTGTAGTAAATAAAGATTTACTTGGATTTGATAAAATACATGTTGGTGTTTCATTTTTTCTCATTTCAACATCTTAAAAATATTTGTATTTTCTCAATTTTGGATCGTGCACTACTGATAATGAATTTTATTCCAAAACGGTTGTCTAATGCTGGCATGTGCTGATTTTGAATTTGAATTAAGATAATGTATTCAATATCAGCACATGACAGTGCTGCAAAATGAAAATATTCTAAGTAGTAGCACTTGCATTGGTTTTACCGCTCTGTCGAGGAACTTGTTTGCTAAAACAGGGATTATCAAAAACTTTATTTTAGAAATAAATCATCAGATATCGGATTACTTTCCTTTTAATGCCCAAATATTTAAACGTTAACGTTGTAGATAGGAGTACAGATGACACATTCTTGTAACATTTTGCACGATAACATGTTATTATCTTCTTGCCATTGATGCACTTACGCTGTGCTGGTTGCTATATGGTGAAAGGGATTCAGTTGTCAACCACAATACATTCTCATTTTGGTTTGTTTGTTTAGGCAGAAAAATTTAACACGCTGCTTCCTACTGTTAAAATTATGTATTTAATAATCCATATTATGATATTTAATAAAAAGACAAAAACGACATAAAAACCAATCGAAATAACAAAGGTTAACATGAAATAATGTATAGAACTGTATGCAAAAAAATGCAAACTATAGGCACTGGTAGTATTCATATCCTCTCCAAGTTAAATGAATTTTCTTATGGAAATTTGTAAAGAACATTTGGCAGTTTTAAAGCTAAAACACGTGTGTTATTTTTGATGTTGTATGTTTGTTCACAGGCCATTGGCATCAAACGTCTAAAAGTTTTATAATCATCCCACACATCAAAATCTCATTTATTAGCAATCACACAACTCACCCAGCCTATAACATTATCATAATCCGCCTTCTCAGCTTTCATTGAGGTTTATATATAATTTCACTTTTGCTTACTGCTAATATCTCATCATGCTGTCGTGCATTTTGTGAATTCCTTTGATAAATTACTCAGTACCATGGCTTACCTATTGATTTTAAAAGAATTTCAAATTACTATCAGCCGATTTACTAATTTATCTATCAATTCACACATTACCTGAAAGTCTGCCCTGATTATTTACGATACCTGTTTGTTTCAACTATATTTATACAATACACCAAATTACACAATACAAACGAATCAATAAGATTTAATACAACGGTATGATAATCGATCCTACATAGAGGATTTACTTTTATGAAATAAATTTAGTGATGTGATTTTTTTTGGTCTTTTGTAGATTTTTGTACAGATTGAAGCGAATAGAAACCGTGAATACGATATATTGATGTACTATCCAGGTGATCTCTTATACACATCCTTGTTGCTTAGCAGCAGTTTATTGTAATTCGCAACTGTAAATAGTTAGGTGTAATAAACCAATCACAAACTTCGTTACAAGTGACGTCGATATCAAATACAACCATGCCATTACCTAGCAATAATAATAAAGGCAGCTCAATACTGAGCAAAACAAGTGCCAGTAAAGGTGTTGTTAAAAACCCTAGTGGTTTGACTTTGCCAAACGCTGCGCCATCTGGCGCAAAAATGGGCAATGGCGCCAGTGCGTCAAATATAACTATAGAAGGTGAACATATTGATATTGTTAAAATAAGAACTTTAATACCAGAATTACGTAAAGAGATTAAGTTAAGAGATGCTAGATTACAGAAATATGAAAACGAACTCCATGAGAAAACAAAACTACTGGCGAAAAAAGTGATGAAATCACTAAACTTAACGCTGAAGTGGACAAACTTAAATCTGTATTGCAAATTAAAGTTCATAAAGATGCAGGAAAACCGGATATTTTGGCGACCATTCAGGAAGATGCTACTATGGCAGGACAAGAGACCCGGGCCAAAAACAGGGAGTCTCGGGTGAAAGTCCAATGTCCTCTCAGAATGGAGTTGCCGTGGAAATTAAACATTTTGAAAAAGAATTCAGGTAGGTGTATTGCCTTTATATTGTTGTTTTTTAATACTTTATAATGAATTTTGGTATTTTGGATTTTAATTATGTTCGCATTTTGGTCCTAAATATTCTTTTCTCTTATGCCCAAGACCCAGTTTCCTTAACTTAGATTTTTCTTACCTTTAACAAACACTTAAGCTAGAGATAGAAAACATGTGTCATTAACTCAGAGTGATCTTTAAGAAGACAAGTCAAAGTGCTTTTAACCCTGAAAATAACATCATACATATTTCATATTTTCGAGTTAAGAAACATCTTAGTAAAGAATTATTTGTGAAACGGCGACAAAGTAATCGCAAAAAACCTTAACATCATACATATTTCAAATGTTCAAGTCCAAAAAACCATCTAAGTAAAGGGTTGATTATGAAACAATTGAGGTCATGTAATCGCAAAAACTAACATCAGGCATATTTCAAATGTTCAAGTTAAAAAAATCTTGGTTGGGATTGATTATGAAAAAACCGAGACCGCGTAATCGCAAGAACATCAATTAAATCAGTTCTCTAACAGGTGGGATCTACACTGTTAAGTTGTGCTCTGATCAGCGATTAGAGTAATCTTCAGTGTTAATCGTAACGCTAAATCAATAAAGAGACGGTTAAAAAACTTTGATCACACACCTTTACTTGTGATAACAGATGGGTTTATTTACTGAATCAAATATACACATGCTAACGCCAGGTATCTAGTGATTTTGATATAACTGTCAGCGTGTTGTCGCAGATAAATGTATATATACGTGCACACTACTGTCTGTATTTCTTAACGTTCTAACATTGATAACAATTACAAAAGTATCATTATCATTATCCTTTATCAATTTTTGTTGTTTTCGTAATAAAAAAAAAATACCTAGTGCAAAATTCCTGAATCCTTAAAAATATAACGTATAAGAAACTGGTAGTCAAAATGAAAGTAGGAATGTTTGAAATTGTACGTCAAAAAATTCCTGAATCTCAAGTTAAAAATATATCGTATTAGATACTGATAGTCAAAATGAAACCAGAAATGTCTGAAATTTTATGAATCTTCAAAATATATCGTATTACATAATAGTAGTCAAAATGAAAGTAGGAATGTCAAAAAATTATGGATTTCCATAACACAACTAAGACATGACTTACCGTGAAATAGGTTCATCTAAGAATGAATGATTATACTTTAGAAGTTATAAACCTAACTCTATCATCAATCAAAACTTATACACACCGAGATAATTGAAAAACGGAAGAAGGATGCAAAAATCATCACAATCTTTTTATCTCAAGAACAAACTGCTGTAAATAGATATTCAATTCGATCTATTCTCTATTAAGTACACGGTAAAAAAACGGTCCTTGGACACTGCGTACATATAGTTGACCATTACGCGTACGGTAGTTCAACGGTAGAGTGTTAAATTCGTATGTGATAGGCCGTTTGTTCGAACCCCGAACAGGTCTTACTAAGACTTGAAAATAAGTAGTGACTGTTCTTTCGCCAAACACTTGTCATTTAGAAATGAAAGTCACAAGTTCCTTTGGAAGAGACATTATGACCCGTTTCACGGCAGGCGTACGATACAGAACCCTCCCTGCACATTGCACTGAGCGCACTGCAAAGGTCAAAACGTCTTCCACTTCACCTATAGCTGGTGACGTCTCGATATAAGTGAAATATTCTTGACTAAGACGTTAAATCCCATTCGGTCGATCGATCGATCGATCGATCAATCAATCAATCAATCAATCAATCAATCAATCAATCAATCAATCAATCAATATAATGTCAAAGTTAACATAGGTTATATATATCGTGTTGGGCTGAAAAATCTAATTCGTTAAGGACTAACACCAACTTTTTGGTTTACATAAATATAGGCTTGCTGTACATACGAGACTGAAATACCCCCTTGAAGAATATTTCAAAGCTGACCAATTAACAACTCACGATTTATTAAAAATAAGCTATACATGTGTGAATCAGTAAATCGTTAGGTGCAATAAACCACACTTACACACACAAATAGCATTAAATGACACAAGCACGCAGAGAGAGAGAGAGAGAGAGAGAGAGAGAGAGAGAGAGAGAGACTTTAAACTGTAAATACAAGTACAGTTTCCTCATTATCACGCACGTTTGATCTTTTTCAGTATATTGATCATAAGAAGCATATCTTAATTGGATTTTAGAAGCATCTTTGAATGTAATCTGTTGTATTGGTAGAGAACTCTCTGACATTTCCCTGCTACAATGGTCTGATGTTCTGGCTTGCAGTCATGTAATTACAAACACAGTCTTTCTTTAATGTGCGCCTCTTGCTGATTGTTTATCATCCTTTAACAATGAAACTGTAATGAAAATAAATCGAATTAACGAATTTGCACGTGTCGACATAAGGTAGATAGGGATCCTCGCTAACTTTGGCGTTAATAAATTAATCACAAAGTAAGCCAACCCTTTAAATTCATGTTGAGTTTTCACACACCTCATTTTTGGAAATTTCTATCGTTCGGCTCTGTGAAACAAGTTCTGTTTGCCGTAGTTAGCCCGATAAATCCACTCCCACATGCGATATATCCTAAGGAGTTAAAAGTTACACTACGCATTAAATACGTTGAAATACGCAAAAAAGTTAGTTAAAGTACGTTTTTTTATCTTATTGTTAAGTCGTTCAATTATGGTAGCTAATAAATGTATGCCAAAGACCAGTGATAGGTCTGTAGACATCTCGGCATGTTACAAGCATGAATTTGCTACTTACGGGTACAGAACATTCGACGGAATTGGGTACTACGTAAAATGATGTCATAGATTAACATGACATAACCGACGAAAACCTTTGCTCTCTGACGTCACAATAAGGGGGACTCGTTTATATATTTCGGTCCTTTGGATATCTTTTCAACGTAGTGATAACAATTTTGGTTTCAAAATTCTGGTCCTAGCACTAATGATGAGGAATTGTATTCCGAAACGGTCGTCTAGTGCTGTAAAATTGAAACTGGTATATGTAATTATATCCAGGTACTTCTCGAAAAATTTAATGACCCTCCACGATTTTAGGTACATCATCAGTACATTCAACATTTGAAGTATAATTTAATATCATATCTATTTACTTAGTTCCATTAAGCAGGGTTTAGTTACACTTGTGACATTTAAACAAATCATCTTCATAATGTATACTACAGAGAAATTACATAAGATCTCCAGGCCATTCATATGATATTGGAAGTAACAATACAACTTATTTATGAACATAAAAGCAAGGTAATATTCCATTCAAAAGATAGGTTTATTTAAAAGCCAAATGCAGGCTTTGCAAAGTTTCAGCACACTCTACTGAAATTAAATTCTACAGAAAAATTACATAAGATCTCCCTGGCCGTTCATATCCTACTGAAAAGAACTGCATTAATTATTTATGAACATAAAAGCAAGGTAATTATCCATTCAAAATACAGGTTCATTTAAAAGGCAAATGCTGCTTTGTAAAATTCAGCTCGCTCTACTGGAATTATATTCTCACTTTATGAACATTAGGGCAAGGTGAATATCCATTCAAAAGAGAGGTTCGATTCACACACCATAACGAAATCAATTTCTCACTTTATGAACATAAAAGCAAACTCATTATTCATCCAAATTACAAGTTTATATAAGAGCTAAATGCTGCTTTGCAAAAATTCAACAAACTCTACTAACCTTCATGAAAATAAAAGCAAATTAATTATTTATTCAAATGCAGGTTCATTTTAAAGCCATATACTGCTTTTTGAAAATCCAGCACACTCTATTGACATACGAATTCTCAAACAAGACAACATACGCAATTAAAGATCATTGTTCTAACAAAACCAGCTGAGACCAACTCATGAATCTACAAAGTAACAAAGTTTTCACAAATTATCGTAAACGAACTGACTTTTGTTAGAGGACATGACGAGAGTTTTATTTCCAAAACTACACACAAAACATTCGACAAAAAGATTACTTTACGAATCATGGTTACACATATACCAAAGCTTCCAAGTCAGAACAGCAACACCATTAGAGAGCAATTAGCCAGTTGACCTTTCGTAACACATATGTAACTTTAAAAAACTTGAAAAATGAATCAAATTAGCATTTAAGTAAATATTATTGGGAAAAAGCCACTTGTAATTTCCCAGCTATTGTTTGGATGATAAAAAACTACCGTATAAAGCCTATTATTTAATTTTTAAATGCTTTGAATTGATTTTAAATATTCTAGGCTTTTAAGAGAAAAAAAAACATGAGTTTACCTTGGTCTTCATCTAGCTTCATAGGTAAAATACTTTGCTTTTGAACTAATTTGCCCTTATGACTTTCAATGCAAATTTATTGATTAATATCGTGTGATGAATGAACAATCTTCTTGACTATAATACAGTATTGTATTTAGTTAGCTATAGGTATTTGTCGTGTACATGAATGGTAGAAGTTTACAGTCATTAACTAGTACTTAAGCTGTCCCATGTAAATACCATTGTTTATCTAAATAATTCAAGTCATTGTAACAGATCATAACACAATGTGAATAAACAATGATGCATCGTTAAGGTTTAAAGATAAAATGTTAATTCACTTACTAATGGAGCGAAAGAACGATCGAACGGACGGACAAACGAACTTACCGCGAGACTTTGGTTGATGAGCGTTTAAGTCCGTGTCGACCATTAGTCTTAATTTCAAGGCGGAATTAAAAAGAACCCAAATCAAAACAAATTAGTTTAGATTCTTAGAAATGGGATAAGTCGATCAAACACTTTGCCATCTTATCTTGTACAGCCTTACACTCACATAGTCATTCTTAATTCAACGCGTTCCATATTTTGTATAACAATGATTCGACGTGGGATGCATTTCTGAAAATAGTTCTGTTAGACCGTTTGCATAACTGGTTGATACACACATCCTGTTTTAATTTCAATACAAAAATGATGTTATAAATTATTTGTTCAACCAGTAAAATTGTCTTAAATGATAATTTTCACTAGATATTTCGTTACAAACAAAATAAAGTCACCTGTGATTTCTACTCTGTTTACATACTTCGTTCCAAATCACTAGGGATTTTATGTTACTTTCATATATTATATTTTAAATTTAATCATAAAATGCATTCAAAAATAGTATATGACTTAGGATTTAATTTATTTTAAAAAGGTATATGACATTATTGTACCTAAAATTTTCACGTCAGAACAAAATTACGTTTACAGGAATAGAATACCTGTATGACACAACATTACATAAGTTCTGCGTTGATGTTTTTTTCTTTCTTGTTGAAACAAGGTTGCTTTGATGTCTGTAAAAATGTTAAATCAAAGATATTTGAAAATCAGGCTACAATAGCTCTAAAAACTTAATGTTGCTTTTTGATTTAAAAATATTTTAAAATCTTGATATACTTGAAACTCAGCGATTTCTAATTGAAACATTATCGATGGTAAATATAAATTTCAGCCTATATACATTAGGTATGGTATTGTTATTCTTTGATCTTTAGTAATGTACATTATTTCATTATTGATTGAATTTGTTCAGGTTAATGTCTATATACCTGATATTTTAAAAATTACGTTGAATTCGAAAAACCAAATTAAATTAAGGCAATACAGAGCATTCTTGCAATGCCTTTTACTCAAATATGCACGTATACATCCCCTCTCTCTCCTCCCTCCCTCCCTCCCTCTCTCTCTCTCTCTCTCTCTCTCTCTCTCTCTCTCTCTCTCATTAAATCAAATCAAATTTACCCCACATAATATCCTCCGAACTGAATTCAATGCAGCACAATAGAATCTCTGTTATAAACATCCAATCAATATGCACATATACTCTCTCTCTCTCTCTCTCTCTCTCTCTCTCTCTCTCTCATTAAATCAAATCAAATGTACCCCACATAATATCCTCAGAACTGATTTCAATGCAGCACAATAGAATCTCTCTGTCATAAACATCTAAGAAATATGCACATATACACCTCTCTCTCTCTCTCTCTCTCTCTCTCTCTCTCTCATTAAATCAAATCAAATTTACCCCACATAATATCCTCCGAACTGAAATCAAATTTACCCCACATAATATCCTCCGCACTGAATTCAATGCAGCACAATAGAATCCTTGTCATAAATATCAAAGCAATATGCACATATACTCTCTCTCTCTCTCTCTCTCTCTCTCTCTCTCTCTCTCTCTCTCATTAAATCAAATCAAATTTACCCCACATAATATCCTCCGAACTGAAATCAAATTTACCCCACATAATATCCTCCGAACTGAATTCAATGCAGCACAATAGAATCTCTGTCATAAATATCAAAGCAATATGCACATATACTCTCTCTCTCTCTCTCTCTCTCTCTCTCTCTCTCTCTCTCTCTCTCTCTCTCATTAAATCAAATCAAATTTACCCCACATAATATCCTCCGAACTGAAATCAAATTTACCCCACATAATATCCTCCGAACTGAATTCAATGCAGCACAATAGAATCTCTGTCATAAATATCAAAGCAATATGCACATATACTCTCTCTCTCTCTCTCTCTCTCTCTCTCTCTCTCATTAAATCAAACTGAGTCAAATGTATCCCACATAATATCTTCCGAACTGATTTCAATGCAGCGCAATAGAATCTCTCTGTCATAATCATCCAAGCAAAGTTTAGGGGGTATATAGGAAACTCCCTGTCCGTCTGACCGTCTTGGTCAGTATCGTGTCCGCATCAAATCTTCCATGTCTATGGATGGATTTCTACCAAACTTGGCACAAATATAAATCAACATAAGACTTTTTGTTGAATACCAAACTTAGATTCATAGTTCAGGCTTAATGTCACAAGGTAAAATATGCAGGCTTAATGTCACAAGGTAAAATATGAGACATAACAACTCGACAGTGTTTGGGACGGAGTAATAGAATCTATCACAACTTGTGATGCCACATAGGGAAATCTCAACCCGAGTTCTAATATATTTGGTCCAGAACGAGGCTTTACAATTTTCAATTTAAATAAATTTTAACTTATCGATACACCTCGGATTTTGTTGATAAAATTTTGCGAGAAAAACAGCATGTAGGCGATCTAGCATAGGGGGTACAAGATTATCTTGTACCTCTCTTTTAATGGATTTTTCTATCTAGAGTGCAAGAAGTAACGTGTCTCTCATTTGAGTGCTCTATTGGCTTACCTATTTGGTTGTTTCATGTTTTATTTTTAATATTACAGGTCTAAACAGTTGATAAAAGATGCAATATTAGAGAATGACTTTCTTAAAAATTTAAATTCCATACAAGTGAAAGAAATTGTGGATTGTATGTATGAAAAACGGATTAAGCAGGGACACCACATAATCAGGGAGGGTGATGCTGGTCAACACCTGTATGTTTCTGCTGGTACGTATAATACTGTCACATTTGTCATAATATACATAGTGCAAGCACAGGAACGCCACAATTACTTTTATTCGATAATTCACATTATTAGCACATAATTAATATTATAAGTACATTATTCACATTATGAGTATATAATTAAATTATTGATCGAAAATTAAAAAATTCTCACAATTTAGTTTCGTTAATGTATGCCAGTCACATATATTCCTATAAAGTGCATTATGTACACATAATGTGAATTATGTAATAAAAGTGATTAGGGCGTTCCATAGGCACACATAAGTCTACTTCAGTGTAAGATGGTAAGTTTTAAAAGGGTAGAATTTTCTCATGCTGAGTGTGTGTGTTCAACAATCACGTATAGGTAAACAACTTTGACCTGTCCGGTTGACCTTTATTTCAAATATTTTATTATGGGCGAGTGCATTTATGTTTAGGAATCATTATTTTGTTTACATTTTGTACCTTGAGAATATTATTTTAATAACAGTGAACCCTACTACTTCCTATTTATTGAGTGGGTCCTTCAATATGAATATTCCCAATGAAAGGTTAGGCGGGCAGGTCAATGTTTTTGCCTATAATGGATGGGACTTCATGTCCAACCACATGTCCCAAGTCGGATCTGTACTGGAAATGAATAATCACAACAGCTAAAATATGATCACATAGCTTAAGCATTGCAATGTCATACAACGAGTTAAGACCTATAGCAAGGAATGGTTAGGGTTAGGAAGAGAAATCACAATTAGCAAGTCGCGCACCTGCAGTTAATGGAATAATATATTTCCAACACTCTGCAATTAACACTAAGATTTTTTACGTCATAAATTTGTCTGATGCTATAAAAAGTCAAACCAAGAGATGTTGGACTTAGGAAATTGTCAGGTATTACATCTGTCAAAGAAAACAATGTCATCTAATAATAATACTGGAATAAAAAATAACAACTGCATTAAGTTGATATATTATCTGCTTTAGCTGTTCTTATTATCAACATGTGCCGGAATATGTAATAAGAACTTTATGCTTGCATAAATAGTATAAATTATTTAACTATTGGCCATTAATTTCAAGATAACATTCACGCTGGTTAATTTCAAGATAACATTCACGCTGGTTAACGGAATAATATAGTCTAGCTCGAAATTTTGTTCGGCTTGTTCATGATTGTTTATATTTATTTTCCAACACCAGCGTAAGCTCTGTGTGCCAAAATCTGTAATAATAATATCCAATTGCTGTTTCGGAACAGAAGGTCTGTTTATCTTTGTTCACATCGCTTTATTCAGTAAATACATTCACGTTTTTTTGATATATGAGATCTAAATTTGTAAGCCAACAGTTGTATGTAAATTGATGGCTCAACAATATTCCATAATTGTTCGTATTACAGATATAAAGGCCGACTGAGGATAATCAAGTAGAATAATCTTAGAACTGTTATCCTCGTAAATCCACAAAACGCTGATACAAAACTTGATATACCAATCTGTTTACAGAGATTTATGTTACAGGGAAGAAAATAAATCACATCTCAATATAGCTCTTCACATTGTTACCAGCGATCCGTGTTGATTCCGATTTTTAGTACAATGATTTTTTGCTTTCATTTATTAACATTTGGTTGATAAATTACATCAGCTGTTTAGAATCCTTCAAATATTGAACAATCGACAAACAATATCAGTTATAATAACCACGTCATTTTATCGGTTTTACCACTTTTGTTGTATTGAATAATTTTCCCCTTGGGTTGCTAAGATTCCAATTATTTTCTTCGACATTTGTATGCCCATTTCATTTAATTTAATCAACACAAAGCAATCAGCATTTAGATTGCAATGTTTGACCTTCTAATTTATCTTCCAAGCATTTTTATGCTGAATGTACTATTAAAACAGAGAATTAAAGTACGAGTGTGGAATGTCCATGAATTCGAATCCGCACTCGACTAATACCCGGAACCATGTAAAATGCGATTTGCCCCCCCCCCTCTCCGCAAACTAGTTTGAGGGAATATATAGGAATCACCATGTCTGTCTGTTTGTCCGTCTGTCCATCTGTCTGTCTGTCTATGTAAAATCGTAAGCGGGCTATATTTCAAAATTCCTTTGGGTGACTGTCATAAAACTTGACATGAATAATCTTCATGGTCCAAAAGTTTGTCATGACCTTGAATCAAAGTCACATCAGAAAGGTCAAGGTCACAGGAAAACATAAAATGTTAGGGTTGGGGTATTTGACTCTCAAGAGACAGTTCTAGTTTTATCAGATTTCTGTAAGCATGGTAGTTCATATATTTTGTGTATTATATAACCACTACGGTAGCTCAGTTGGTAAAGTGCTCGCTCCCTCCGTAAGTGGGAAGTCGTGGGTTCGAACCCCGGCCGGGTCTGACCCAAGACTTGAAAGTGGGTAGTGACTGTTCTTTCGCCAAGCACTCGGCATTACGAAATGAAAGTCACGGTATCTTTCGGATAGGAACTTAAAATAAACGAGGTCCCGTGTCACTGTGGGCTTGGCACGCTAAAAACCCTGCTGTATAATGCCATAAGCGAAACGCACAGGCAAAATTTCTGCATTTTTGCCTATAGCTGGCGACGTCTCGATATAAGTGAAATATTCTTGACTGGGACGTTAAACACCATTGCTCAACTCATTTATTTTGGTGATTTGAACTCTGTTACTTAATTTGTTTATATAACAGTAGTGTTGTTTTACAGTTAAATATAAAATACATCATTGAAATACATTCCTTTGGTCTAGTCATAATAACATTAATGTTATTAGTAAGTCCACTACGGTGTGTCCATAAATGAGTTCCAATACCTAACTGAATATAAAAAAATCATATAACATACAAAGTACAAAGTGATAATTATAAATATTGGAAATATAAAATGTGAGAATTATATTAATTATACAAGTAACAGTACAGGGCAGATGTTAACAATGAGGCTGAGTTCTTAGAGTATTGGGTGTAAATTATGATCATATATATATATATAGACACACATATAAATTGTAAACATATTATATCTACCAGATATAAACGGATTTAACGATCTTTAACTGTTTCTGTATCATATGTTTCTAATGCTGGTTTAATTGACCAATCCAATGTTGCGTTCTTAGCAATTTTCTGTACTCTTCCGTTTCAGTTTTGAAACCATTTTTAATGTGAAATCACATTTAAACATACCATGTCATTGGGTAGAGATTTAAAATAGCACCTGTCAGCCAATCCCATTTTGTGATCATGGTAAAAATCTCGTTTATTTGTGTCTTACGAGGTTATTTCGAAATACCGACTATTATGAAGCATGCCAAGGCAAACATAGTTTAATAAATAATTTATTGTTTAATATGATCTAAAACAAAAACAAACATACCAGTCAATATCCAAATCACAATCCTAAAGAAGAGTAAAACAACGAAACTGGAAATTTAACTCAGTAAACACAAGAACTCCGGAAGAGTAAGCACTTCCTATGTAGTTAGCATCATCCGCCACGTGTGCAATCAAAATTGAGAGCGAAAGAAACATGGGGCTATGACAATTCGCTTCAGTAAACATAAGAATTTCCACCAGAGAAGTGAGGCTGTGTGCTCCGTAAGAGTAAGCTCTTCCTGTTTAGCTAACATCAGTCGCCATGTGTCCAATCAAAATTTAGAGTGAAAGGAACATGGAATTATATATCGGACGTCAAATATTTTAAGAATAATTTTTGACAAGCGATTTAAGATTCTCGAATCTTTAATGTAATTTTTACATTTACAACATGTTAAAAACTCAGTCGTTCTCAACTGGCAATTTGATTTCGTACCTTTATAAAACATGTGGCACGTTGCATCTTAGCATTGGTTTCTAGGCAACCGTGTTGTGTTGTTACTTTATTCTTGAGTGTCAAAATGAAAACACTCGAGTGCGATGATTGTTCGTGGTATAAATAAAATGCGCCACTTAGAAAATAGAGATAAATGATCGCTCTTACATACGTGAGTGTTTATGCAGTATTGAATTTATTAGCTCACCTGGCCTAAAGGCCATGTGAGCTTTTGCCATTACTTGGCGTCCGTCGTCCGTCAGTCCGTCCGTCCGTCCGTAAACTTTTCACATTTTGGCTATCTCCTCTGAAACCCCTTAACCAATTTTAACCAAACTTTACAGGAATGAATTATGGAAAGTCCTTTACTTTAATTGCCAAAATTTTTCTGATCCGCAATTTTTCTGATCCGCCAAAAAACATGGCCGCCAGCGCAGAAGATAGTTTAACATTGTACCCTATGGGAAAAGCAACATATATGCTATCTCCTCTGAAGCTAGTCAAGCAAATTGAACCAAACTTTACATGAATGATGTATAGAAGGTCCTTTACATAGATTGCCAAAATTTTTCTGATTGGCCAAAAAACATGGCTGCCAGCGCAAAAGATAGTTTAACATTGGACCCTATGGGAAAAACGCATTTTGGCTATTTCCTCAGAAATGACTGAAGCGAATTTAACCAAACTTTACAGGAATGATGTATAGAAGGTCCTTTACTTAGATTGCCAAAATTTTTCTGATCCGCCGAAAAACATGGCCGCCAGGGCAGAAGATAGTTTAACATTGGACCCTATGGGAAACACGCATTTTTGACTATGTCCTCAGAAATGACTGAAGCAAATTGAACCAAACTTTACAGGAATGATGTATAGAAGGTCCACACTGAGCCTCTGGTTTAACAATATACAATTTTATGCAACCAGCTTTATGTGCCATAGTTTTATGTAATCTTAGAAACTCCATTTATTGTATGATTTTGTTATTGATGAATGTTGGTTAACGTCGCATCATGAATTTTTCAGCTATTCGCGACGAGAACTGCTTTTTTAATATCTATGGATTAATCTATGAACAAGTTCGTGTTTACATGTGAAGTGCGAGTGTGTTTTATGGTCTGTCTTGCACCAGCGCGCACTTAGGACGACTTTAATGTGCTAGCTTACCAAGTCAGTATGCCGCGTACCACCCCCAATCACATTATACTGACATGGGTGAACCTGTAAAGGGCAACGGCAAGGCAAATTTACTTTCCCACATGTAGTCTGAGCGGGACTCGAACTCACAGCGATGAGAGACCCTGGACTTGTAAACTGACGTCTTGGCCATTAGATCGCCGTGGCCTTCGTTTATAGAATGAGAAAATTTGCATAAGTGGCACAAGGCGATTGGTGACGTCAGTAACCAAGGGGGACAGAGCGATATTCCCCTGCTGACTTGTGTTACGTAGATTCTAGAAAGATTCTACAACAAGAAAATCGTATTAAATGATCCGCAAGTTTTAGCTTTTAAAACATGCAATTTTTCAATTATTGACAAAAAAATAACAAAATAAAAGCATTTTCATTTCCGATTAATAACACTTTCTACGGTCATGGATTTATGTGTCCTTAGCGCTGAATGAAATATTATGAAATATACCGGATTATACTATATCATCAATATAACATTATAGAGCTGACAAAATGTCATTAATAATAATATAGAAGAATGGATTCAGATGTTGATATTCATACATAAGACGCATATATACGTCAAATTAATACCTGCCAGACGATGTAATGTCAGGTAAACCTCGCATATAACCAAATAATCGGATCATCCAGCAATATAGTCCTTACGTTATCGCATTATTTTTATTTTCAAGTTACATTCCTTGTCCAAGGTGATCATAAAGAAACTTACAAATTAAAAACATGGATAACTCACTCTATATGTTATAGTGTGATATGTATATTCAAATGCACTACATGGAGTTGTCATGTGCTGATTTTGAAAGCATTATTTTAATAAAAATTCAAAATCAGCACATGAGAGCTATGAATACAATTGTCTCCATGTCCGGGAATTAACCCTGGATATATTTGACTTTGACGTCCCATAGTTCCTTTCACTCTCAGTTTCGATTACACAAGTGGTGGGTGTAGCTTGCTAAACTGTGGTGCTTACCCTTCTGGAGCACCCGACCCCACTTCTCTGGTGGAAGTTGACGTGTACAACCCAATTTGTCAGTTCCCAAATTTTAGTTTGCTTTGGGGTTGTTTGAGTATGTTTGTTTTTGATATTACACAGGTTTTAATGTGCTGTTCTTCATCATTCAAACCCATGTAACGCGATTTGTTTCACACCCATCAATCAACGGGTGGGGGGGGGGGTGTGGGGGTGTTGGGGGGGGGGGACAAATTCTCACTTTAATTAATAAAAATAATTAAATGATTGACAGAAAGTACAAACCTACCAGGTTTAAACATTCATTATACCCCTAGTAATATAATTAACAGGCAATGATTAAAAAATCTAATTTATATTATTCAAGATCATTAGGTCTAGAGCTATGTGGGGTAAATGTATATTGGACAGCGTATTAAAAGTGTTTATATAGTTAGTTACAAGTGTTAAATATGTATTTAATTTAGATGAGTGTGGTTACTACTGGGGAAATTGGTCAAGATGCACATACAACCAATTTTCAGATTTTTTGCATTTTTAAAAGCACTAAATAAAATAACCTTCGGAAATTTATTATTTTATTCTTTGAAGATTGATTATTATTTTTGAAAATCTCGAATTTGATACATATACACGTGAAGCTTCAGCTAAAATTTGCATACTTTTGGTTGCTTGCTTAATTTGTGTTAGAACACTATCAGTTATTAATTTTAATGCAAGTTGCGCAATTTTGTGAACCATATATTACATGGTATGGAGAGATGGTCGAGGGCGGACCCCTATTACAGTGGGCGTTTTACTTTATTATGTTGAATGCTCTATGTACTCAAATGGAGCTTTGTGCTTAACGCGATGTTTTATTATATACAGAGATGTAAAAAAGTATTCGGTCACTTTGTAAAATCATTCTATATTTCATATGAATCCATATATATGTTTTTTTTTCAATTCTCAAATATATTTTTCTTGGCCAATTTCCATGATTTTTCACCGTTAGATGTGAAATAAGTTAAAGTTTTTCTTCCAATAATTAAACAAGGGAATTTCGTTGCTTTTAATAAATAAAAACATTTTGTATTGAACAAAATTTGTTTTAAAATTGAAATCTACTATATAACCATGCTTCACATCGGAGTTTAATTTACCATGCTGTTCATCTTATGTTTTTTATGTTAGGAGGCAGAAAATATTTTAAGAAACTATTGAAAGAAACTACAACTAATTTTGGATTTATCAATGAAAATTTTATAAAAATGGCTCAAGTAATAAACTTAAAGGATTTTTTTTACAAATATATGGTGAAATCCCTCCAAAGTACATCTCTGATAAATATTTGACATTGCTGTCTTCATTAGCTTGGATGTTTTAAGACATAAACACACGACGTAATGCCAATATAATTGGAACGTTTACCTTTGATGTATACAGATGGATCACATAGGTCATATAGGATTTTATATTTAATAAAACTCTGTTACTTACGGATGGCAGTTTTAAAAGGGTACCTCCTTATTTTAAAAACATTGAGCTATTAGCTCCATATACACATCAAACTAACAAACATTACGACTGGTGATTTTATATTATATTGCGGCATCTTGTTTAGATTTAAGTATAATAAAAATAAATTTATACAAAATTCAGTCTGAAGGAACACCCAACGAGATTAATAATGAGATACACTGTTTTTTTTCTGATAGACTTTAACAATCAGAAGGGTATGCTGTTGTATTGGCTAAAACAACCAGAAGCCAGAACAATAAAACGTTCTGATTGGCTAAAACAACCAGAAGCCAGAACAATAAAACGTTTTGATTGGCTAAAACAACCAGAAGCCAGAACAATAAAACGTTCTGATTGGCTAAAACAACCAGAAGCCAGAACAATAAAACGTTCTGATTGGCTAAAACAACCAGAGGGCAGAACAATAAAACGTTCGGATTGGCTAAAACAACCCATTCTGGTTAGTTAAAACAACCAAAACGGTAAGGCGTTCTGATTGGCTAAATCAACCAGAAGTGAATGAAGTTCTGATTGGCTAAAGCATCCAGATGTGTTTGAAATTCTGATTGGCTAAACAACCAGAAGTGTATACCGTTCTAATTGGCTAAACAACCACAAAGGTGTGGCATTTGGATTAGTTGAAACAACCAGAACAGTATAGCCTTCTTCTGATTTGCTAAAACAACCAGAACGGTATGACGTTCTCATTACTAAACAACCAGATGTGTATAACTTTTTAGTTGGCTATAACAAGCAGAAGTATATGACTTTTAAATAAAAGATATGACTTTCTGACCAGAAGGTTATGGCCATATTCTGACTGTTTGATCCGCCTAAATGAATTAATATGCACAAATGGCAACCTTTCATCTGAAGAATTTGTGTCATAACTGAGTTACGGAGCAGATAAGCAACATTTTTATTTCACTTCAGTCTTTAATTGCAACAAAACACTGTCTATCTTATGGTTGAGTTAGGGGTTTGAGGTTTAACCCATCATAATAAACATTGCTGGTGTTAGCTCAGAATTACCTTGCTGCAAGTGCAAATACCATTCCGTCAAAATTAACTAAACATGTATTTTGCAGCGATAGACGACCGTTTCGGAAAAAAACACAGGATGTGTTACTGAATATCTAAGGTTCTGATTAAAACGTGAATTTTGACATTTGTCTGATAAGCAATAGCCTCATTATGTTGACACTGATAGTAAAAGTATTTCAAAAAATAAAAAATAATGTCATTCACTAAAGTATTTCAAAATAACACTCTTTATAGTCTTGTCATGAAAGCATTGGTGTATTTGCTTTTTCATTATGATTTTAATTCCTAAGATCCGGTGATTTCGGAACACGAACATTGTAATAATGATTCATGTTTCATAGAATACAAATCAATACAGGAACGAAAATAAACAATATAAAATCCTCCGTGGATTATAAATCTATTATTGATGTATTTCCCTGACGGATTGTTTATATACTTCCTTTAATTTTAAAATTAATATTTTATTGCAGATGGCGAATTAGAAGTTTTGAAAGGTAGCCGAGTGCTTGGAAAAATGTCGGCGGGACGGGCGTTCGGAGAATTAGCAATATTATACAATTGTACCCGAACTGCATCTGTCAAAGGTAGGTTGGACATATACATTTTGTAGAGATTCGTTTCTGACAGATTATAAATTCTGTCAGTTTTATTTGGCTTCATTATTTGTTGCTTAAAGAAAACATATATATAGTACAAACCTGTCGAACGTTTTAACACCGAGAAGACAAAAAGGAGTTGCCGAGTAGTAGCCGAGGTATAGATATATAGCTAGTGAACGAAAACTGTCTAGAGGCAGCAGCTTCTGTATAGCTGTGGACATGTAGCAAAGGAGATGAGATGTGCTACCGATTCGCCAATAATTCGTTAGCTTAGTTTAGACATGTAGCTAACGAGTAGATGAGATGTGCTACCGATTCGCCACTAATTCATTAGCGTAGTTTAGACATGTAGCTAACGAGTAGATGAGATGTGCTACCGATTTACCACTAATTTGCTAGCTTAGTTTAGACATGTAGCCAACGAGTAGATGAGATGAGCTACCGATTCGCCACTAATTCATTAGCGTAGTTTAGACATGTAGCTAACGAGTAGATGAGATGTGCTACCGATTTACCACTAATTTGCTAGCTTAGTTTAGACATGTAGCTAACGAGTAGATGAGATGTGCTACCGATTCGCCACTAATTCATTGGCTTGGTTTAGACATGTAGCTAACGAGTAGATGAGATGTGCTACCGATACGCCAATAATTCGTTAGCTTAGTTTAGACATGTAGCTAACAAATAGATGAGATGTGCTACCGATACGCCAATAATTCGTTAGTTTAGTTTAGACATGTAGCTAACGAGTAGATGAGATGTGCTACCGATTCGCCACTAATTCATTGGCTTGGTTTAGACATGTAGCTAACGAGTAGATGAGATGAGCTACCGATTCGCCACTGATTCGTTAGCTTAGTTTAGACATGTAGCTAACAAGTAGATGAGATGTGCTACCGATTCGCCACTAATTCATTGGCTTGGTTTAGACATGTAGCTAACGAGTAGATGAGATGTGCTACCGATACGCCACTAATTCGTTAGCTTAGTTTAGACATGTAGCTAACAAATAGATGAGATGTGCTACCGATACGCCAATAATTCGTTAGCTTAGTTTAGACATGTAGCTAACGAGTAGATGAGATGAGCTACCGATACGCCAATAATTCGTTAGTTTAGTTTAGACATGTAGCTAACGAGTAGATGAGATGAGCTACCGATTCGCCACTAATTCGTTAGCTTAGTTTGGACAAGTTTCTACTGTTCATTTATGATAGTATCTAAGTTTCCATGGACCATTGTTCTAAGACGAATACTCTAAATCCTGGTATAAGTAAAGCGTTGGTGTCTCCAGTCGTTTGCTATTGCAATATGAGTTTGAGATTTCTAAAGGACCACATTTATTTACAGAAAAATATCATCCGAATTGTTTTGGTATGTATTGTGGAAACTGATAGTATATTTATTGTTCTATTATTTAAGCACTGACGGAAGTAAGAGTATGGGTCCTGGATAGAAGGGTATTCCAGGCTATTATGATGAAAACTGGACTCCAAAGACAAGAAGAAAATATGCGATTCCTTAAGAGGTAGAGATAAAATGCTTTGACTATAACATGCTGGTTTGTCTATTTGCCCTTGTATTTCTTGACATGATATGTTTACCGAATGAGATGTTATGGTTAAAGCATGAATATGTTAATAGAAAGGGAGTTTTGAAACAAAGTATATATATTGTTTAGACATTTACAGAAAAGTAATGAGCTCTTGAGTTTTATATACTGTGAAACAATCTTTATAATGAATTTCTATGAGATGCTTTAAGTGACAAAGAGATGTGTTGAAATGCAATATATATTACTTTGCAAAATACATACTGGTTTTAAAAATCAAGTTTCAAAAACACAATTGCGTTCTATCATCCAAATGTTGACGTTGTAGAAATACGCGGTACTTACTAGTATGGTCCTCCAAGAAAAGACAGGCAGTGATATTTTAATGTGCTAAATATTTCCAGCTTTACTTTGTAAAATAACAATATGGTTATATTTCATATGCCAAATTATAAGTATTCTAAATTTCAATAAAAGCGTTATGGATACATTATCTCCCCAAAATTCTAATAAATTGTTTATGTTATGTTTTCAGTGTTCCTTTGTTGAAGAATCTACCTTCAGAAAAATTAGCAAAGATAGCAGATACCTTAGAAATTGTAAGTATTGCTTGAAAGCTTTATCATACCGTTATGGCATCACAGTTGCATATTCTTCATTACATAAAAACATAAAAACGTATTAGAATAATTTAACCCTTTATACAAATACAAAGCAGGGGAGATATCATATAGACACAGACGCATGATGCACAGAGCGCTGATGCGAGAAGGGTTTTGAGGGGGGAAATTTTGAAATATTTATTCGAATAACACGCAATTTGGAGTGTTTCAATGTCTATATAACACATTATATGTTGTAAAAACTTTATACTGAAATCGTTAATTGAGAGAGAAATTTTGACTTTTTCAGTAGATTGTTGTCAAAATCAAATGAGATTTTTAAAGCAGGTTGTTTCTCTGATTTGTGTTTTTGAAAACATTTAGTGCCTCTTTATAGTCTATGGAAAATGCGATAGTTTAGCACTGGCTTTGTATGTGGAGGGTCGGGGTTCGAATACCGGCCAGATAGACCAAAGACTTGAAAAGTGGTAGTCTTCAGCAAATAGAAATAAAAGTCACCGATCCTTTGGATGAGATCTTTAAAAACCGATGTGTGACACGCTAAAACACACACTGCACATTGCCTTACACGCGCTAGAAACTTAATTAAATTTATTTACATGATTCTTAATGCATTAATATCTTTGTCAAAATCATGTGTAGGCAAGTGCCTTTTGGCCTTAAGACAGTTACGCCCCTGCAAAGCCATCAGCATTTAACTACTTCAGAAATATCTGACGTATAGGGAAACCTTCTAGAAAGCAGACCTGCCAAAGTTGATGTTGATATATAGTGATCCTAGAAATCTGATCACGATTCTGTTTTTCATCAGAAACTAGTAAAGTCTTTCCCCGAGACAGACAAACTGATCAGATGTCACAATTTCAGACACTGCCATTAAAACAATATATTATTACACTAGACACTTTTTTAAAGAAGCTGTCAACTTAATGGTTGTTTACATGTTATATAATAGTCCAAATACGTAATAACCTTCATGTCTACATGTGCCTCGCACAAAGATCAATGCATGTCCTTCTTGCAATATGATCTTTTCTGATAAATATTTCTTTTCTCTCACATAATTAACTTATTTCTAAGAAATTGTTTGCCGTCGTTCTTAGTCGATAAGGGCAAGGCAATATTGGCAGAATGATCTGGATCCTTGGCTTATGGATCATGGCCTCTCACTGCTAAGTTTCGACTTCAAATTTGACAGGTTCTAGTGTCGGTTCGCTTTCTTAATTAAGCCCGGGGGTTTCCTAACCAGTCCGGTTTCCTGCACTATCCTAGAACGTACTGCCTTGATATATCTTGACTGGCATTGAAAGCAACATTACTGCATTTCAATCCACGCTACGTAGCTATGTGTAGCTTTTAATAAAATAGAATTATCTGACGAACAGTTTTTTATTTGTTTTATATTTTGACAGTACAATACTGTTGTATAACAGTTATTATTATATAGCAATATATGCCTCGCATAGAAACTAAACGATAAATCCCGAGGTGTTAGCGTGCAATAAATACCGATATTTACACGCTAACTTTGTTCCAGTCCGGGGTTTCTCGAATCTTTTTTTTCATATTGCACGTTTTGTCACATGATTCTGTCATTTATGACGTTATACGACTGTTGTCGACGTCATCACTGTGTTGTTGTCATATCTCATTCTAGATTGAAAGAACGTCTTAAAGAAATTATTCACTTGTCTTTCTTCTACAAAAACGGTAAGCCAGGATACAAATATCTGGTGCTGAACAGGGATTCTCGTTATTTTGTCAAGCACCATACGGATTCCAAACAAAAATATACTGAAGATACCATCAACAAAATGTTGGAGTTTTTGATAGATAACATATTTGTTGTGTTTGGTAATATAGTTTTTCAGCAAACAATTGGTATACCAATGGGTACAAACTGTGCACCATTGCTTGCTGATTTGTTTCTTTATTCTTACGAAGCAGAATTTATGCAGAACCTTGTTAAATCTGGAGAGAAAACTGTCGTCAAATCATTCAACTCAACATACAGATATATAGATGACGTGCTGTCTCTTAACAATCCTAAATTTGGAGACTATGTAAATGTCATCTATCCTAGTGAGCTTGAAATAAAAGACACGACTGATTCCTCAAGTCCTGCTTCATATTTAGACTTATACCTGAATTATGACGCACAGGAAAGGCTACATTTGAAACTTTATGATAAACGTGATGACTTCAATTTTTCTATTATCAACTTTCCTTTTTTAATGCAGCAATATACCTGCTTCTCCTGCTTATGGTGTATTTGTTTCCCAATTAATACGCTAGAGCTTGTTGCCACTACGGGGACTTTATACAACGAAGTAGGCTGCTTGCAAATAAATTGTTGACTCAGGGATATTGCAAGCCTAGGCTTATCAAGGCCCTCAAAAAGTTTTATGGCCGTCATCACAGTATTGTTGATAAGTTTGATGTCTCTGTGTCCAGGATTGCCTTGGATATATTTGACGTCTCATAGTTCCATGTTCCTTTCACACAATTTTGATTACACACGTGGCGGGTGTAGCTAGCTAAACAGGAGGTGCTTACCCTTCCGGAGCACCCCGCCTAACTTCCCTGGTGGAAGTTTACGTGTCTAACCTAACTTGTCAGTTCCAAAGTTTTTACTTTGCTTCTGGATTGTGATTCGGAAATGGATTAGTATGTTTGTTTTTGATTGCACTAGTTCTTATATCCATTTACAAGAACTAGTGTAATATTTATGTATTGTACGAAAAAATGGTATTTAAGATGAAATACTTGACGGAAGTAAACGAAATTTATTTTTCTATATAATAAAAGATATTGTGAAATATTGTCCCTCGTTGACTCGAAATTTGCACTCGCAAGCTCGTTCAAATGTCGAGTCAACTTGGGGCAATATTTCACAATATCAGTTCAATAACCCTATAATATTTGAATTTAATAAAAATGGTTGAACATGTTCGTTGTTTTTTTCAGGATTTCTTCCACGAAAATGAGTTTATTATACGAGAAGGACAGAGTGGTGATACTTTCTTCATTATTAACAAAGGAGAGGTAATTATTAACATCTTTAAACCGCCTCAAAAATTGTCTTAAAATCTTAAAAGTAAAACTAGCTTATATGGGATATTTAATTTTGATGAGGAGTTGTATTCCTAAACGGTCGTCTAGTGCTGTAAAATTAAAACTGGTATAATATGTAATAAGAAGTAGAATTTAGATATTGAAATAAAAAGATTTATTAACCAGGTTAAGAATGAAGATGTTCTAGTATGGTATTGACCAGTGTTGCTGTTTTATTACAATGATAATGTATATCTCTGTTACCCATTGCTTGTTATCATAAAACACTTCCTTGGTTTGTTGTAAATATGTTGCTGCTTTGGTTTTTACCATTTATATATTTAATTAGGTCTTAACCTTTATTTATATGTCTTATTTTGCTAAAATGTAATCTGTTGGAAATTGAATTATTTTTATATGTTTATTGATTATCCATTTTAAGGATCAATAATGTCAGATTATCTTTGTAAAAGTGTGCATGTAACAAGAATGATGAAATATGACAGTGACGGTGAATATACATGAAATTGTACATGACCCAGATTCTTGTGATTCTAGCATTTTGTTAAATTTGATAGGTTCAAGTCACGCAAAGCATCACGGGATTTGAAACGCCACAGGAGATTAGGACATTAAAACGTGGAGATTATTTTGGTGAAAAAGCATTGCTAAGGTAATTAAGTTAAATGAATCTTCTGTAAATCGCAAAAATCTGGTTATTTAGAGAAGTGAATTCAAAGGAATTGCATAACCACGACATTTTATCAATAGAAGAAAATAATTTATACATGGAATGCATGTACAAGTACAATATTATATAGTCAATAAAAGCAAGTACATAAACAATGAATGAACAAGAGAAGCAAACAATATCGTATAAACATATATTAGAACATTGCGTGTATAATTAGCTAAACATATTAATGTGACATTTATTCTCATATTTATTTTTACCTTTAGTTTACATGATTCATTACAAGTAGCGTGTCAGTATCTTACAACAATGAACAAAAAATCGCACAAACCCTAGCATTATAAGCAGACATATAAGTTTTACTTTGCAATAAGATGAAATACTACTACACAGGTTCTTAAAACTTTCCTTTGCCTGTTGAACTTTGCATTTGTCTCAATAAGTAAAAAACATTAGTACTTCCCTTTACACTTTCGCACTTATTTGATATAAATGTTCATTCATTTGTAGTGAGGACAAACGAACAGCCAATGTTATAGCCTTGAACCCAGGCGTAGAATGTTTAACTGTGGATCGAGAGTAAGTATTGTCAGACAAATCAATCAACTCAACATACAGATATATAGATGACGTTCTGTCTCTTAACAATCCTAAATTTGGAGACTATGTGAATGTCATCTATCCTAGTGAGCTTGAAATAAAAGACACGTCTGGTTCCTCAAGCTTAGACTTATATCTGAATTATGACAAACGCGATGACTTCAATTTTTCTATTGTCAACTTTTCTTTTCTATGCAGTAATATACCTGATTCTACTGCTTATGGTGTATTTGTTTCCCAATTAGTACGCTATGGTAGAGTTTGTTCCACTACAGGGACTTAGTAAATCGAAGCCGGCTGCTTGCATATAAATTGTTGACTCGGGGATATTGCATGCCTAGGCTTATCAAGGCCTCAAAAAGTTTCATGGCTGTCATCATAGTATTGTTAATAAGTTTGACGCCTGTGTCCAGGATTGCCCTGGGTATATTTTACGTCCCATAGTTCCATGTTCCTTTCACACAATTCTGATTACACACGTGGCGGGTGTAGCTAGCTAAACAGGAGGTGCTTACCCTGCCTCACTTCCCTGATGGAAGTTCACGTGTCTAACCTAACTTGTTAGTTCCAAAGTTTTTACTTTGCTTCTAGATTGTGATTCCGACATTCGGATTAGTGTGTTTGTTTTTGATTACAAATACATAGGTCTTATTGTTCAAAGCCATCTTAGATATCGGTCATATAAAATCTGTACCCTGTAGACATTTGTATATCAATGGATTTTAAAACCATTATGTTGTGTAGGACGTTATTAGTATCATTAATCATAAACATTTGATTTATTTATCATACATTGATTTGATCCATATTTTGAATGCTAACGATCAAAAACAAAGATACTCATCCATGTCCGAACCACAATCCAGAAGCAAAGTAAACACTTTGAAACTCACAAATTAGGTTAAGCACGTGGACTTCCACAAGGGAAGTCTGGCAAACCATTAAATTAAGATAGTTGATAATGAACTGAGACTACACTTGTATGAGTTGTGTGTTAATGCATAATCTTGTCCACATAAAGATTTTCCCATCACTGAATGTGCATGCATACAATATTTGTTAATTATAAAAAATAATACTTAAAATACATGAGTACTTGTATGGAATTAAATAACAAAATGTACCAGAAGAAAAAAGAACTCAATTTCAAAATCCCAGAAGTTAATGATTTCTGAATTTGTGTTTTTATTAAAATATTGAATAAATTTGCCTGCTAAATATTTTTGATTTCCTCACTTATTTTTCAGTTCCTTTACTGCACTGATAGGCGATCTCAACGAGTTAAGGGAGAAAGACTACGGTGATGAAGCCAGAGGTGCTCAAAGGTAATAAAAATATACCAACTATTTTGATTAATGAGTAGATAAAGTAAAAAAAATACTTCAATAGTTTTGTGATATTCCTTGAAAACAAAAGATTAAATTGACATTTGCTTAAATCATAGGTGGGCTTTAAAGCACGCTTTTAAAGACGTGAACTTTATGAAGTTGTTTGAAATATTTAAAAAAAAGAAGAGACTCTAAAACTAACGTTTTTAAGCAAACAGACAATCTTGACGCACATAGGTACAATATCTCAAAAACAAATCAGATTTTATTTCGGGTGATACAATTTGGTAATTGAATCCCATTTATTTATAATTGCACAGCAGTCATTATAATAATGTATTTATCAATTGTAAACTTAAAAAAAAAGCTTAAAAAAGGTTTGTAAGTCTCGTCATGTGACCAGTTTAACTTTGAGATTTCGGGTAACAAAGAAACAAAAAATAACCCCCCGCATTAAATGACGTCACGCAACAAGTGATCTTTACATTTTAACGACGGACTTCATCGGTATATGACGTAAAATCGAAGGAAACGTTTCTATATAAAATCCAAAATCAAATGTGTTGAGAATTTTTGCAGATTTCATTGCATAGAATTAGTTAAAACAAGATCGGAAATGCATATACGAAATAAATTATGATTGATTATATTTAGTGTCGTGGGTTTACATTTTGTTAAAATAAACAAAAACATTTTATAATCGGACTAAAACCCACCTGTTGTACAAGACTTATTATGTCCCTTGTCCCCATAGGAAACTAAAACTCCCCAAAAGTTGATATACTAAACATTTAAAACTTTGATTTTCTTAGGTCTAGTGGTGGAGCTCAGGGAAGTGATGGTACAATGTCGCCTCTTAGAGAAAAGAGCTCTGGAGAGTTCAATTTTATTCAGTTGGATGATCTAGAAATTGTTGCAACACTAGGAATGGGTGGATTTGGAAGAGTAGAATTAGTAAGTAGAGTTTTTTGTGTGTCACTTTACATGAATGTTATAAGGAATATTTATTGAGTGATTGAATAGGGTTTTACGACCCAGTCAAGAATATGTTTTAATATCTAGACGTCACTAGCTTTTGGTGGAGTGGCAGAAAACCAAAAGAGCTAGTTTTAATATCTTTGTTAACATTGGCAATGTTACAGTGTGAGCGTATGAAAATTGTGTTTGATGGACACGAAACACAGCTAAATATAAAACAACATAGCTGAGATCTCTGGTTATATTGTACGTGTACATCTAGTCGGTGACAATGTAAAACCACTTAATCAAAGAAAAGTCAAATAATAGACAGAAGTTGTTCTTTTAGAAGGTAAAGAAAAAATTTAAATTAAGATAATTGATAACCTTAATTTTAAAGGCTATATATATACGTTTTTATTGAATAAATACTATCTGAACTAAATATACGTCTATCTACAAATATATATACCGGACTTGCTGCAACACTAGAAATGCTTTTTTGAAACCAGTTTTAAGAAGTAGAATACAAACCTAAATGAAATCGATTTATTAAAATTAAAATTTTTACTTTCAGGTTCAGTTGGCTAGTGACAAAAATAAAACGTTTGCTCTAAAGTGCCTTAAAAAGAAACATATTGTAGACACTAGACAACAAGAACATATCTACTCCGAGAAGAAAATAATGATAGAGTCAAGATCGCCATTTATAGTCAAGTAAGTTAATATTGTCATTTGAAACTAATGTCATAATATAAACACTATATCAAAAAAATATCTACTTCAAAGAAAAATAACGATTGGGTTTTGATCTCCATTTTTAGTCAAGTACGTTATCCTTGCGAGTTGGAACTGCTGTTATTATATAAACACTATAGCAAAAAGTTATTCTCTCATTATCGAATCTTGATCACCATTTATAGTCTGACTAACTGCTAACTATATTCAGGGATGAGGAACCAGTAATGATTTGCACACCTAGGGCATACTGGCCAATATAAACCCAAAAGCTGAGCAGTTGGAATTCATATTACACATTGTAAGAAGTGTAGGGGATTGTTTAAATGAGGTTTTTAAAGATTTGGGGATTTTGCGTTCTATAATTATATCAACACTATCAAGCAACGTGGTTTGTATAATTATTCAATTTTCGTTACTTTATACGGTTTTATGAAAATTATTGTGCATTAGCATTAAAAAGCGGCCTAGCTACATCTAGTGATAACATTTGTCGTGTTCAAGTGATGGTTAATAATGGTTCTCAAGAATCCACAAATGTAAACGCAACACTGAATCAGCAATAGCAGTTGATTACAACATTTAATATAATATATTGTTTTAACTTTATGTGTTTTAACACTTCACTTTAATATTTTAGACTATTCAAGACGTTTAAAGACAGAAAATATGTGTATATGTTGATGGATGCTTGCCTTGGTGGAGAATTGTGGACTATTCTTAGGGACAGGTTTGTTTAACTATCTTATGTTTTATATTCTAACTTCTTTATCTTTATCATGATAACCTTTTTTGAACGAAATTGCTGAGTAAGAGTAGAAATGAATATTTTTGTCATTTTAGTAATCGCGAAATAATAACAAGATATTTTGCACTACCTTTCGAAATTTCCCAAAGGTTTTTATTAATGAAAAAAACAACAATTTGAATAAACTTATAGAGGGTATTTTGTTTGTTTTTATTAACATGAACAATATTTATATTACCATTGTAAAGTGATGCAAAGACCATTTCTACTCTATTTCTAAATTTCCATAAAGACAACAATTGGTATGAACACACAGAGCATATATTTGTGTATTCTATTAATACGAACACTATTTCGATTCTGAAGTGATGATATTACCATTTCCAGTCTGGTTTTAAATTTACCGAAGGGTATTACTTAAAAAGGTTTTTACTAACACTGTAACACAGATAGGTCTTTTTTATTGAACATGAACACTATTTTAGTCAAACTAATTTGAAAAAAGGCGTTTTGTAGAATTTGTTCAAAATAATATTAAAGTATGTTTCCTTACCTGAATAGTAAATTTCTGTTTTACAGAGGTAGTTTTGATGACTTGACGTCGAGATTTTGTGTCGCCTGTGTTCTAGAAGCATTCCGATATCTACATGACAGGGGTATAATTTACAGGGATCTCAAACCAGAAAATCTGTTACTGGACACATACGGATATATTAAACTGGTATGCTAATTATTTATTCAATATACGACCTATTGAATAACATTAGCACAAAACAACATTACGAAATTTACAGTGGAAAATTGGTGATTGTACCTTTATGTAGTTAACCTAAAAGTCGAGTTTGGTATATATGGTAAATGTCGATTAGTTTTGACGGAGTTATGACCCTTTGAATGTTTTACTTTTGTAATACTTTTCTTTATTAGTTGAGATGTTAGATCCAAATTTAATTTATACCTTTATATACATTATGTAGCTAGATGTTCGGTATACACAACATACCATAAGGTATCTCGATGATGTTAAATTCATTTGCATCGAAGATGTGTTACAAAATGCAGTAAACTTACGATCGAGGAGAAAAGTGACAATTGTGAAAAGGCTCTGGCAGTAGTAGCTAGACTACAACAAACCATTTAAAACAAGAAATTAGTACCCACAGCACAATGCACAAAAACTGCAAAACCTTTTCTTAAACTTTGAATTCTGAACATTATAATATTTTGCTTGTCTTGGATTCAAAGTGTAAATCTCTTACGAACTGTTCTTAAGAATATACTTTTTCTGTTTTACAGAATTCTCAAGCAACTTTATTTGATAGGTACTTTTCAGAAACTGTTGTAAATCTCCTATCGCTCAAACTCTGATACCCTGAATACCGCGTTAAACGGTTTCGGAACTAGTAAATAAACTAAAAAAACTGAGTGATATACAGTACAAATGCAAAGAAAACTATGCAAATCATTGAGAGTTGTCTTTCCTGAGACTTTAATTTTTGAACATTAAAATGATTTGTTTTTCAAAATGCATATTTCCAAGTGTTATTCGGGTAAACATTTTTTCTATTTTTATAAAGTTGTCAAGCGATTATCTTTTCCATGTGCTCTTCAAAAAATATTTTTTTTTATTTATTTATTATCTTTTATTTTATTTGTTTTATTGTATTATTGATTTCTTGACTTGCAATACTCGCTGTATGGATATAGATATATTACATTATAAGAATTTTCGTCAAATATTTCATTTACTGTTTTTAAATAGGTTGACTTCGGATTTGCCAAAAAGATAGGACAAGGAAGAAAGACTTGGACATTTTGTGGAACTCCTGAATATGTAGCTCCTGAAATCATACTCAATAAAGGCCATGACCGAGCTGCTGATTATTGGTCTCTTGGTATACTCATGTTTGAGTTACTGACAGGAAGGTATGTTCTCTTCGATTTTAATCTGTATCTTTGTTGACGGATTGATACTAATTTTTCTAGTTTGCTGTTAGGGTTTAAGCAGTTTGAATAATATATATTGAGTAAACGATACAATTGATTTAAAAAAAAACCTTTCCTTTTTTTAATTATGCATATGCATATTCAATATACTTAACCGTCAGTCTTTTCGTGTATAACTTGTTCTATATATGTATTGGTTTTGCTTCTACAATTCCTTTATAAGTTCATTATGACTCGTGGGACTTGTTCTGCATGTTAAATTTGATTGTTTTTACCTTTCTACCAATTTCAAACTTTTTAATGTTGGGCTTGTTTTATTGTTGTTGTTTACATTTTTCCTCTTGACTTTGTATTAATGCATCGATTGAATTTTTTTCTTAACATTTAAACATGCGAATTGATTATTCTAACTTAAAAGATCTAACAATGTTTAAACAGTAGATGAAACATGCCCCGTTACCGTGTTTTGCGTTAGTCGTTCATTTTAACATTTATTTTTGTAAAATATTTTGCGGTTATAAAATTAAGATATTGCCCTTGACACGTTTTAAAAATAAATGAATACCTTCAAATTGAGACAATATAGATTTTTAAAATAATTTTTATACGATTTTTTTAATTTATAGTCCACCATTTGCTGGATCCGATCCCATGAAGACGTACAATGTTATTCTCAAGGGTATTGACGTCATTGAATTTCCAAAGAAAATCAGCAAGAATGCAAGTGTACTTATTAAGAAGTTGTGTAGAGACAACCCTGCTGAACGACTCGGATATGGAAAATACGGAATATTCGAAATCAAGAAAAATAAGTAAGTGTATCATAATTAATAATTGTTATTAAACATTTAAACTGTGTGTACATGTTTGGTTATTGAATGTGAATTAAGATGCGATAAAATACTCATGCTTCTACAATAGTTTCGTTTTATTTTTAGATGGTTTCAAGGTTTCGACTGGGACGGACTCGGATCAAGAAAAATGGTACCGCCTATTGTACCAAAGGTAAATAATAATTCCCGTCTGTATATTTTAAATTGAAAATGCATATACCAACAAAGAATAAAATTCTTCTTAAAGAAATTTTTCATTTATCGACATGCACACTGATACTGATTTCTTTTCATCAATTATATTGTTTATAATTAAAATTATAGTTTGTTATGTCCAATGGTTTTTATATCGGAAATGCAAATATGAGTTATTCGGAGATTATATTGGTTTTCTCCGGAAAAGTAAGTTCAAGTGTGCATTTATATCACTGTGAACTTCCTACATCAACTCTTGTCTTTGATTCAAGCAGATTGCGATTTTTTTTTGTCAAAAATATTTTAGACAAAAGATATTTATAGATTTTTATAAATCAACTATAATTAACGTAATCCTATAATGTTGTTTTGATTAATAAAGGTATCGAGTATAATTTGTATTTGAATTTGTTTTATTTTCAGGTTAAAGGTCCTGCCGATTTTAGCAATTTTGATCATTATCCAAAGAATGTTGACGTTCCACCGGATGAGGTATCTGGCTGGGACGCAGATTTTTAATATTGGTTATTGCATTGTACGTATATTCAGTTTTCGTTTTTGAGTCTGTAAGCTGGTAAATGATTTTTTATCCAGAATATGTTTTGGAACATTAGCCTTTTTCTCGGTGTCTGAATCATTTTCGCCAAATGACAGCAGTTTTAGTAACTAATGTGTATAAAGGGAGCTAACTTTGTCATTTGCAATTTCGTTTCTCAAAAAAGGCATCTGTGTGATTTATTCGTATGTTACCTTAAGTAACTTTTAATAACATTGATAAAACATGTCAAAATATGTTATAGCTGACAAAATCTTGCATAGCTCTATAAACTACATTTAATTAGGCCTCCAATCTTTCGGATTGAAACTGTATATTATTATTCCTATTGTGCGACATTTGAAACATGTGTTAAACTAATAGTAATATAAATCAGATACAATAGGACCCCATTTAGACTTGTTATTGTCTAGTCAAATTTTATTGCTTCGTTTGTAACTTTCACTGTTTATAAACATGTATAATATGTGCAATAATCATTATATTTTAGGTAATTTAACACTGCCAACCCATTGCCGATCAAGCAAGTGATATTCTGTACAAATTAGGTGAAACGTCTGGAGAGTTCATCAGCACAGCAGCATTATGTTTGAATGATATTTACATTGAATACATTGAATATATATATATATATATATATATATATATATATATATATATATATATATATATTTAGAAGTTAACTTAACCGGGTGGGCGTTATGTTTTGTAAGATAAGTAGTTTAGAATGGCGTTGCTATGCATTGTAGTGGAATCGAATGTAGCTACATACAAATAGTTTTTGTACCTGTATATAGTATTTTTATCATCAACAAGCAAATAATACAAGCCAATAATACTCACATGCAAATAGGTAGAATCTCATCATTTCAATGATCAAATCTCGTGTATATATATATAGGAAAACTAAAAGCATTCATAACTTAAAATTACGCGTTTGTTTCGTGATATTCTCCATCAGTCTAATTCTAAAGTTATAAGGCAATGGGATGAATACGGGGTATATATTTATATACCTCTTATATAAGTAATGCTGGTTTTATGTTACAAAGGATATAAACTATATTATAGAGTAATCCGCCAAAGCAATTGTTTGACTTTTAATGGCACTGTGTAAGACAAATAATATGTTTACTTTTGGTTCCATCTGTTGTCTTAAGGTTGTAATAATACAACACATTCCCATCTTTGTATTGGATAAAATTAATTTCAAACTGCATACCAGAAACTAGTATAAATACAAAGGCTTTGTGCTTATTAAATAGATAAAAACATAAATATGTAGAATGTTTTACCATACATGGATATATAAATAAATAAGCAGCTGTAGAATTGACTGAATTATTATATTTAATATTTTATTTTGAAAATCGAATAAATAAGTTTATTTCAGAAGGTTCATAAAACAATGTTATGGTTAATGTACTAGACCAATGCACTAAATGAATGTCTCCAAAAAGTTAATATCTAAAAAGCTTACTTTTTTAAATTATTAGATAAAACAATAGGACAATTTGTCAGCTTTCACGAAACAGCGTCAAATGACACCGTTCTTATTTTACATGATTCATTTGATCGCTATATGACATGGTATCAGACACACGGTAAATGTTTTCAAGTCTTATTGTCTATTACCAGTCAGAAGACTGTAGAATTAAGCTGTTTGACTAGTGGAGGATAACAATACAGTTTATTTTGTTTCCATTGTTTCTTTTTGCATATCGTTGTTGTTACATACATTGTTACGATGTATAGGCAAACAATATTGACCTGTCCGCTTGACCCTTTATTAGCATTAGCAATATTCGTATACCACCTAATGCATGCAGTTTATACATAAACAATTCACGATTGTCGTGATGTAGAGGATCGAACAGGTTTTGCCTATACATAAATATACTGGTCCATAACAAATATTTAAATTAAAGGTCAAGCGGATTGGTCAATGTTGTATGTCTATATAAAATGTTTTACTGGTGGTGCTGAAATATTTTGTAACTTTATGCAATGCCAAGCATAACCCAAATAAAGGTATTTATTCCCAATCTTTTTGATACATATATATTTTCCTATGATTTTGGTGCTTATGTAGAATAGTCATGGGTATCTTTGAAATTTAAACTGTGTTTATAAATGCACTCCTCTAATCTGCCACAGTAGCATGAAAAATAAAGATGTGTTTCTTTAACCTGTTTCCAGTTTCATGTACATTTAACTCATCAAAGCGTAATATTATTCATTGTATCATCTATGCTTACAGATGTTTAACTTTATGTGATCGATTTCAGGGGCGCCAACGATATTAAAGCAAACGTGTTTTTTTCCTTTGGTAAGGATTAATACAATTAAAATAGTTGTTAAAATTCGAGAAAATGTAAAAATAAATAATTATTTCTGTGTTGATTAATGGATTATCTATAACTTTTTTTTCGTAGAAAACAAACAGGTGTTGCTTTAACAGTTCTGTGAAGTACTAGTATTAGTATTACCTACTTGTATTTCAATTCTGATGAGTTGAATGATACTCCAACTTGTGCTTTTGCACCAGCGTTTTTAATATTCAGTGAATAAATTTTAATTCCTGTTCTAGTATAATTTACGTAAAGCAACATTTTACGATTTTCATTCTGATATAAAATGATTATGTCAGGCTAAATGATGTTTCAATACTGAAGTTTCGTTCCTCTTTATAAGAGACAAACCTGTATCGTCGTGACAATTGTTATTGTGAAATATTAAAACATGTCATATTTCACCATCACAAGATGATAAGGGTAAATTTGGAGCACGTAATCTCTGGTTAAAACACATCTTTGGCTATACTACCATTCCACTGATTGGCTTTGCATACTTTTTGAATTGTATGTTCTTAGAAGCATTTTATTTTTTGAATTGTTTGTTCATGTCTTTTGTTAGCTAATTGTAACATAGAAAATCTTGTTTCGTTTTTTTATATATTGTCATTACAAGAGAAGCTAAAATATTGTTATATGTGCTATGAGATTAATGATTTTAATTGAGGTAAAATTACTTCAAGTCAGGTGCATCTACAATGCCAAAGAGGCGTATATATGTGATAAATTTTATGTTTGTGTGTAGAGGTATATTTTTATTAAGCAGATCAGCAATTTCATATAATATAAACATTACAATAATGTGTATAATCAAAAAATGTCAAAGCTCTTTAACTTGTTAAGTTGTTCATCTAAAAATACTGCTGAATCATCATTCTTTTTTGAATTTCCCTTCCAAGCAAGTTTCTAGGAGGATAACTATATAATTTTAAAATAATGTTCGTTACAAATTAATGAAGCATTATTTTTGTACTGCACTATTTTCCGTATTTCTAGAGCTCCCTTTTTGTTATCAATAAGAATAAACTTATCACATTTAATATTAATAACAACATAGTTGTTGAGTGGAATGAAGATTTAATCTATATAATTTGTTGAGTTACACGCACAATAACAAGCATATTGAAGAAACGGTATATTTCAGTTTTATAACTACTTTTTATTGATTTAGAATTTAGTGTTTAAGAGTAGCAATTTAAGAGGAGGAGAAAGATGTTAGAATATTGTATCACACTTACAAAACTTTAAAATATTTGATGCTATTTCTTTTTCAAATGATACCTCATTGTTACATAAGACATTTCAGCATTTGGAATGTATGCATTGATTGTTATTTATTTTTGTATCAATTGTTTATGTCTAGTCTGAAATAAATGCCAAAAGATAAATAAACAAAATTGTTAACTATGTACCATTGTTTTTTTGTCTTTTTATATATCATCTTTTGAGGAAAAAGAGTGATATTACACTTGACCATTCTTGTCCGGTGAAATTTTCGTAAGATCTAAAGCATCACTTTACGGGACTTGGTAGAAAGCATCAGCACGGATAGAAGGCGTGCATATCATAAATCCGAATAGATTTGCTCATTCTTTTGGAGTTATGGTCCTTTGAATATAAGTTCAAATCACCAAAACGTTCCACTGGTGGTGATATTAATTCACTAAATACGAGGGGGGAGTAAGAAAGTTCATAGAACAGCGTATTCAGCCAAGCGTAACACACATTTTCTTTACTTATTTAGACAACACAACATTCCGCGATTTTAAACGTATCAAGTTTATTTGTCACAACATATTTGTGTAATTCTCAAAAGCATTCAAAGGTGGTGACCATCAAGCAATGATGGAAAATCAAAATGTTGAGTTTAGGGCAGTAATAAAGTTCCCCACAGTAGAGGGATCAAATGTCAAGGAAATTCACCGGCGAATGGCCGAGGTGTACGGTGACAGTGGTCCTGTCTATTCAACAGTGGCAAAATGGTCAGCTGAATTTAAACGTGGGCGCACCTTACTGAAGGATGACTCGCGGTCAGTTCGGCCAGCTGATGCCATCACAAAGGAAATTGTCACGTCTTTGGAGACCCTCATCATGAATAATCGTCGAATTAGGATTGATGACATAGCTAGGGAGTGTGACATTTCACATGGAAGTGTATACACGGTTATCCACGAGCATCTTGGGATGTCAAAAGTATCGGCAAGATGGGTCCCCAGAAACCTTAATGTGCAGGATCGCTTCCAAAGACTCCAGTCAAGTCGGGAGCTTCTTGGCATTTATAAGAATAACCCGGAGAGCTTCTATTTACGTTTAGTAACTGGTGATGAAACATGGATTCATCATTGGGACCCAGAAACCAAAAAAGAGTCCATGCAATGGAAGCACCCTGGCTCACCACACCAAAGAAATTCAAAACCCAACCATCAGCTGGCAAAGCCATGGCCACTGTGTTTTGGGATTCTAAGGGTGTTCTGTTAATCAATTATAAACCTGCTGGAATCTCTATCATTGGGGCTTACTATGCTGATCTAATGAAGCAGCTGAAAGCCACTATTAAATTAAAACGGAGGGGAAAGTTGAGCCGAGGGGTATTGCTTCTTCACGACAATGCTCCTCTGCACAAGTCAAGGATTGCACAAGCAGCGATTCGTGAATGCAAGTTCGAACAACTTAATCACCCCACCTACAGTCCTGATTTGGCACCCAGTGATTTCCTATTTAGAAATTTGAAATCCCATTTACGGGGAATCAGATTTCCTGATGATGAACTTAAGGCTGCCACAGAGGCATGGTTTCATGACCAAACTTCAAAGACTTCTATTTCAAAGGTATAGACAGTCTGAGAGAAAAGTGGGCGGCAATATATACCCCGTTCTATGATCTTTTCGACTTTCCCTCGTAATTCGCTTAATATGGTTTAAAAAAGGGGTTATATTAAATTCGATTTTTCCTCATTCTATGCGTCCGTCCAGACACTCTTGTCCGGTGAAATTCTCCAGAGCTATGGAACACCATTTTATGAAATTTGTGATATTAATTCAATTTATATAGTTGAGAAAAAAAGGGTTATGTTAAATTCGAACTTTCGTCTTTCTCGAACTTTCGTCTTTCTATGCGTCCGTCAGACACTCTTGTCTGGTGAAATTCTCCAGAAGCTATGAAGCACCATTTTATGAAATTTGTGATAATAATTCACTTAATATGGTGAAGAAAAAAGGGTTATGTTAAATTCGAACTTTCGTCTTTCTATGCGTCCGTCCAGACACTCTTGTCCGGTGAAACTTTCCAGAGCTCTGAAGCACCATTTTATGAAATTTCGTGCAAAGTATGAACATTGACAGGAGGTACATTTCATTGACCCAAGTTGGTTTGCTCATTTACCCTGGAGTTATGGTCCTTTGAACATAAATGTAAATCACAACAAATTATCTACCGGTGAGAGATCCTAATTCCCTATATTATATCATATTTTCCAAAGTTCACATGATAATGCAGTGCAATAAAATCATATAACTCTAGTAAAATATCACTTTGTTCGCCAATGTTACTGACGCCATCTTGTTGTTGTATCTTGTATTAACGTCATAATATTTGTTTTGTGACTTGTGCGTATAGATGCTTTTTTTTTTGCTGTTTTCATATATTGTTGGACAAAAAAAACATTACAAAAAGACACTTTCTAAAAAAATATGTTCATATGAATTTGAATTTATTTAACTCGCACAAGTCTCATTGGTAGCATGAAGATTTATTCAACTTAATAAAAATATTAATGAACACTGATGTAAGATCATTTGAGGTCTTCCATTATACACACACTGAGAGATGTTGATCAGAAGGTTAGTTTAAAAGTTGGAAATGAACTGAATGATCTATCAGGGACATTTGTCTAAGTATTAACAAGGAAAGTGTATTTTGCAATGTTTTAATGTAATTTATCGAACATACCAGTCCATGATCAAATTACAATCCAAAAAAAGTAACTAAAAACTTTGAAAACAGTCAAATTCAATCAAACATGTGAACTTCAAATAATAAGTGAGGCCGGATGCTCCGGAAACGTAAGCACACAATTACTCGGTGTATTTCTTAAAGTCGTGTTATATTTTATCTATAGATTTCGTTAACCGTAAAAAAGTTTTATGGCCGTCATCACAGTATTGTTGATAAGTTTCATGTCTCTGTGTCCAGGATTGCCCTGGATATATTTGACGTCTCATAGTTCCATGTTTCTTTCACACAATTTTTATTACACATGTGGCGGATGTAGCTAGCAAAACAGTAGGTGCTTACCCTTCCGGAGCACCCGACCTCACTTCCCTGGTGGAAGTTCACGTGTCTAACCTAACTTGTCAGTTCCAAAGTTTTTACTTTGCTTCTGGATTGTGATTCGGACATGGATTAGTATGTTTGTTTTTGATCATTTTTGTTCAGTTAAAACAGAAGGCAATGGGTCTTTATGAGAACATGCTTCCAATTTTACTATGCAGGTATGTTTGAGATGAGTATTTTATATGTAATCATTTCGTTGACTACTGATCTTAAGCTTTACAAATAAATAAGTATTTTACGTTTCCTAAAGATAACATATTATTTTTCGGTCACTGAAATGATGTATGTAAAATTTGACAGGGCTTATCCATTCCACTTTCGGATATATGGTGCTTACTCTTAATTCTGCCTTTTCTGTAGTTTATCATACATGTATTTTAAATTAATTAATCATATAACTCCTTTTCTTTTCTTTTCTTTAGAAATTCTACTAAAGTAGGAACCTCTAATAGCTTATGACTCAAAGTTAAAGAGTTTGAGCCACTAGTTTTAAATCACCGATAAAACCAGAAACAAAGTTGTAAATTTTCTGTTCACATATTTATTTACATATTATACTAGTTTTATTTTTACAGCACTAGACGGACGTTTCGGAATACAATTCCTCATCAGTAGTGCTTGGACCAAAATTATGAAACCAAAATTATTTTGAAGATGTTGAAAAGCTACCTAAAGGACCAAAATATATTTTACCAAATTAAGCTAAGGAAATACTTTGTATGAGGGAGTATACCTTAGTTTTTGAGAAATTTACTTCATCACACATTTTCAAAATAAAAAAAAAACAAACATACCAATCCTTGTCCAAAATCACAACCCTAAATCAAATTAGAAACTGGCAAATTAAATTAAACCAGCGATTTTCTTTCTGGTATGTGAGGCCGATTGGTCCGGAAGGGTAAGCATCTTTTATGTAGCTAGGTTCATCCGTCATGTGTATAATCAAAATGAAGAATGTAAATAACATCGAATAACGAGACCACAAATATATTCTGGATTAGTTTTTTATAAAAACATAGTTAGAAAGTTAGAGCATGTGCAAATGCGCTGTTACGCGCATTAACATTGTTAAAGAGTATTAGTTTGTAAACAAGCTGTTTATAGCTTCTACTAATCCATGTTCGAATCACAATCTAAAATCAAAGTAAAAAATTTGAAACTGACAGGTTAGTATAAACACGTGAACTTCAACCAAGGAAGTGAGGCCGGTTGCTCTAGAAGGTTAAGAACTTCCTGTTTAGCAAGCAACCCCCGTCATGGGTGTAATCAAACTTGTTTGCAGGGAACATTGGAACTATGGGACGTCAAAATTATATCCAAGGCAATCCTTGACACAGAGACATCAAACTTATCAACAATACTGTGATGACGGTCGCAGCGTGAATATATGTAAAGATTGTAGTCCTGTCACATTGCAATTTACAACAAATTTCGGTATCGACATTAAAACAAATTTATTATTGAATTGACACATCAAAAAATTGTATTCTTCTTATCTCTGCCTTGACTTAATAGTACAACTGTCATGACTTCTTTGAACTGTTCCTTATGCCATGTCTTCCCTGTCCATTCCCACTGTATCACCAAGTTTGCCTGACAGTATATATATATATACGTATTGGCAATATAAATACAATATCAACTACTAATAAAACTAAGTTTAAAATTATCTGTGAGATCTAAAGTTGGAATATTTAAGTCATATCTATATTCAAATATGTTTACATAGTATTTTTATTCTCCATATGACCGCTCTGAATAAAGTTTTTTAAACAGCTGTCCAGATTTTTTTATGAAACCTTCCAAATAAACAAGTACCGTCTTCATTCAATATCCTCCATTTCAACTGTGACACGGAGTGATTGTCTTACATACTGTAGAATATCAATGCAAGGACCTACTATAAAATGGAAACGAGTACTTATATAACTAAGTACAGGGCGTTTCCAAAATATCTGTCCCATCTAAATACCGTCCGATCTAGGGCTCGAATATTCAAGTCATAATGTTGAATTTGTACCAAAAGCGTCCTGATAGACTAAATAGTGTACCGTCTGTAATTACATATTGAAAAGTCATTGACAAATATATAATTTTTCAAAGTTGATTAAGTGGTGTCCAAATACAAGGTAGAGTCCAAACTGCCTTTAAAGTCACCTCACTTGCTTATAAAGGCCAGTAGAATTTTTATTCCAATTGTTCTTCATTCATATTAATGAAACTTGTAAATGTCCGTAAAAGTCACTTTCACTTGTTCCCTTGGGTGGCCTTTATTGACAGGTTTGACTTTATATCTAAGAGGTCTACCAAACGTTTTGGCTTAACCTGTAACTTTATAACTTATAATTCAGTGCATATACAAATAGTTTTTCGGTGTTGTTACAAAGAGTCTCTATTCCTTTATTATCAAGAATGTCATCTTCCGTTTTCTCGCACTTTCCACCACTTTTCTCTGGCCGGCAATTGTCGTTGTTCATATTATGCCCAGATGATCTCGACTCGGTTTCGGAATCATTTGATCGGAACTGACAGGTCAACATCTTTATTACACATCTTCGGAATTCTCTATTACATATGAAGAAAATCACGCAGTTAGCACTGGAATGGAGGTGAGCAAGGAAGGTTACAAACAAGTGGATTTCAGTAGACATATGGCTATCCATGTCGATTACTATCAAGACAGCGTATGGCGCCCAGCATACAATATATATCATGAAAATAATAAACAAGATACGGGACGCTTTCACGATTTCGCTCCAGATTTTCTTTGTGTTTGCCGGGTCACCTGTGTTGAATTTGTAAATGTTCCATTTTGTTTCCCAAATATGCTTAAAGATCAGGACGTAGAAGACGGACATCAGTACTAACGGCGCGCCAATAAGTCCGACAGAAACGAACAAAGTGTAGCTCAAACTCGCTGTCCTATCCCATATACACTGGTGGTTTTTAAAGTCGAAGAAATGGCCTCCCCATCCAATGAAGTTTGGTATTTCGCAAAGGACTGCAGCAACCCAACAAAGGACGCATAGAAAAATTGTTACCCTTCTTCCATATATAACATCGTATAAAACGTTGTGGCAGACATATATATACCGATTTAGAGACAACATGGTAAGCGTTATAACTGCACAGAAACATGCAGTTAAACATAAACTGGCCACAAAGTCGCACAACCAGATGTAGTCATCAAAGAAGTCTTGTCCTTTAATTACACCTGTAAAAAAATGACATTAAAAAGTATGATAAAGAAATTGAATAGAATAGCAAGAGCTTACAGTGAGGTATGTTTGTAAATGTTTCAGCTTAACGTTTGGGACGTTTTTGGAGAACGTTTGCATCGCGAATTCCCGAAATGTCGTTTTTACGGGAAAAAATTAACATATGATTCTATATCCTTTTGAAACTATTACTACGCAAATTGGAACCACTGGTACAGCGGTGAAGCCCATTGACAAAATGTTTATCTTAACGGTGACACAGTATTTATTTTTAACTGCATAACGTATGTTAAGATAATTTCTAATTCGGTTTTTTTCTCAGCATCTAACCCATCACACTTATATTATTCAAGTTTATGAATCTTTGACATTGTTCAATTTCACTTTTGTTTATTAATATTTAATAGAATTAATGAACAATTGTGGTCAGGTTCCAATGCATGTACTTTAAAAAACCCTTCTTTAGCATTAAAATCTCTCATTCTCTCTCTCTCTCTCTCTCTCTCTCTCTCTGAAACGTAACATAAAATATCATACCAACGATGCATAACGGTTCCGCTACAGCAGTGACACAGAGATCTGCCACAGCTAAATTTACAACAAATTCTTTTCCAATTTTATTGATTCCCCTGTAACAGGCAGCAATCATCAATATCAGTGTATTGCCACAAATCCCTACGACCAAAGCAGTAGCTATTAAAACCAAGTAAACAATAGCTACCAGTGGATCAGTCACGAGTAGTGGGGCTTTCATGGTTTGGTATGTTTCGTTTAGATGCTCCTCTTCGTCTATACTTTGATTATTACCAACATTAGTCATGTTAAAGTAGAAATCGGTGTTATTGTCCATCTGAAAATAGAAACAGAACCATTTTATATCTACCCCTTCTATTTTAATACTTGAATGTCGAGTAGCTGTGCAAGACATGGTCTAGGCAGTGATTATAGTATCATCAAACTTAACTAATACCTTAAATAACATGTACTTATAGTGATTATATTAAAATCTGTAGTCCCGTACAAGAAACAAGATCAGACTTTCCATTATACATAACCACAAACACATAGCTACACCTGCCGGGACATTGGACATCGATTTTAAGGTCTCTTCCGAAGGACACTCTTAGTTTTTATCAGACCCTTTCTTAATTTTAAACTCACGACCTCTCACATACAAAGGAGCACTGTACAAAATGAGTGATTTTGCGTGAGAGAAGAGTGAAAAAATAAACAAATAAACCAAAATAATCTTTAATGTTCAAATATGTGATAACTTCTCACATACTATAAACAAAAAGGGACTTGTTCGGACCGTTTTTTGTAATAGACAAAAATATAATAAGAAAGATAAATATACACTAAATTACAGGAAATAAAAAAAAAAGTATTTAATACCTCGGCAACTATCGCGGGTTGCGGTGTGATGTAATAAAATGACCAATAAATTTTGCTGAAATTGTCGTTAGACCAGTATTCATTTTGTTGCTGTGGTGACGTAAGTCCAAAGATGGGATAAGTAAAATGATCTTGGAAAAATAATTTAAAGCAACTACGGTTATGTTCCGTATCATACAGTCATGAAGCCATGTAGAAAAAAATCCACGTGGAACTCTTTACGTGTGCACGTGAAAATATTACATGCCCATATAGAATTATTTGAAACGTTTATGTGCGTAATAATTCTAAATAATTCTGTAGCATCCTAAAAGACAAAGTAATATCACGGGGAAGCTAATGTAATATAGTCTTTATTACTATGGCGCAATTATTTCTAACAATGCTTTAGAACCATCAACAATGTTTTAATGTTAGTGTGCATGAACATGATATGTAAGATCATATATAAGGTTTTGGTATATTATATATGCTTTCAATATAGTTCTTTTATCATTATTCCTTTTTATTTGGAATATTAATACTAAGTTTTAATCAGTGCAATATCAGTGTAGATTTGAGTATTTGCGAATTTGTTTTGAAATATTACACTCTCTTTATAAAACACTGAATTCTTATACAATCTGCATGCATCCATCAACGTCCACACTAACAATTTCCTTCAGTATAATCAGTCAATAAAAAACAAACATAATAATCCATGTCCGAATTACAGTTTCAAAGCAAAAAAAAACTTTAAAAACTATATTTGGTCCAAGCACTACTGATAAGGGACTCTATTAGACTATAACGTAACGGCCGTCTAGCGCTGTAAAATTAATACTGGTATAATATGTAAGTTAAACACGTGATCTTCAACCAGTGAAGTAAGGCCGGGATCTCCGGAAGGGTAATCGCCTTTCTAACTATCTCAACCTACCACGCATGTTATCAAAATTTGAACATGAATGAAATTATATCTAGGGTAATTTTGGATACAGACACGCCATACTTATCAAAAACATCGTGACGAATCTTAAAACATTTTAGTTAATTATTAAGTATCTAATCAATGACAGATATAATTACAGTAGTAAAATTAAAATCACTACCAAAACACCTGTTCAAAACTTTCAAAGGAATTTGTAGTGTATTCAATCTAAATATGGAGGACATTCATTGATTTCTGTAAAAACACGTGAAAATGGAAAGTATAACAGATCTTTAAAGTCCTAACGAAATCAAAAACAAACATACTAATCCATGTCAGAATCAAAATCAAGAAGCAAAGTAAAATTTTTGAAACTGAAAGTTAAGGCTAAACACGTGAATTTGCATTAAGGAATAGTGGCCGGGCGCTCCAGAAATTCTTTCAATATAAAATAAAACGGAAAAATTGTTGCTGAAAAGTAACTAGTACTAAGAGACAGTTAACGCTGAATACAATTTATGTTATAATAATATTATTGAAAAGACTACTATTTGTACCCTCCACTAAATTTTATATTTTGACTGAAAAAATGTCTAAAAATGGCAGATTTGAGCCATTTTGAACATTTATATGGGAAATAATTTTTCAAAAAAAATTACATAAAATATAATGGGTGGCGGGTACAAAAGGAAGTCTCACCATAAAATGAAATATCGAAGGCAAGGCAATCAAATAAAGGATCACTGATTGTAAATCTTTGGATATAATACTAAAAAATTTCCTGGACGTTGAATACATTCAGTTGTGTTGTTACTTTAGTTATGAAAGGCCCCATCCAACCCATTTATTTTACAACCAATGAACAATACATACGCAGCCTTATTTTATATGTTGAAACAATGAACCAACAACCAAGAAATTTTAAAATACAACAGATTTTGAAATTTTAATTTTTCGATAAAAACTAAAAAAAGAAGTTTTCAACGAAAAGTATGGACTTGGAAACTGCAAATGCAATCAGGAAAACACTGCAAGTCAATAATATAAAAAACAAAACAAGTCAAATACATCTAACCCCTTGCTTATGAAATTCCCGACCTTGAATTGACATTTGATAAATTCAAGTGCTGTTGTTTTTGTTACTTGTTGAAGACCCTCAACAATCTTATTTATATTTCAACCGATGATCCTTAAATGCGCATATTAAATTATAAAAAGAGCCTTATTTTACCAAACACTATACCAACCAACCAGGCGTTTAAAACTAATACAGATATTTAATTTTAATCTTAAAAGATATAAAACAGAAAGAATTTTGGAACGAAAAGGGTGAACTTAGAAAATGCAAATACAATCAAGAACACACTCACAGGATCAGTAAATTTAAGCTTGACAGAAATTTTACGGAAATGCGGTATACTATATTTCAGCAAACTCACGCTAGGCGTAAATTTTTAGTTTAGGCCAATTTCAGCTATATCGAAAAATCGACTGATTTTTTTATATTAAACATTAATATTAAACTTCATGTCGTTTAATGATATGCTTGAATTAATTAAACGTAAAGGTATAAACTGCAAATTTACGGAAATGCTTACATTAAGGAAACTTAAAATTATAAATTTCAGCAAATTTACAGAAATGCTTAAATTAAGGAAACTTAAAAGTACTGCAATAGAAGTTAGTAATATAAATAGCTAAACAATTTAAAGGCATTGTAACTCCTGCTACTGAAATTCCGAATTTGGACAGACATTGGATAAATTGAAGTGTTGTTGTTTTGTAAGTCGTTGATGTTCTTCAACAATCGCATTTATTTTACAAGCAGTGGTAAATAAAACACATATTAAAACATAACAAATAAGCTTTTTTAAGCAAACACTATACCAACAACACAGACATTTTAAACACTTCATATTTTTAAAAGATTAATAACATATTATACCAGTGTTAATTTTACAGCACTAAATGACCGTTTCGAAATATAATTCCTCATCAGTAGTCCTTGGACCTTAATAGTGAAAATGTGCTATTTTTTCAGGATGTTGAAAAAGTACCCAAATATATTTAACCGAATTTATCTGAAGAAATGTATGACGGGGTTTACCTTAATTCTTGTGTCGTGTTTGATATAAAGCAGAAGGGTTTTGTAATTGAAAAGCAAACAAATGAGTCCATGCAACAAAACACAATCCTAGTTAAAACAAGATAATTATATATATTCATTAGGACACTTCCTACTTTTAATTGATTACCGTAGTGTTATATAACTTATATAACTTAGCACCCGGCCTCACTTCCCTGGTGGAAGTTCACGTGTCTAACCTAACTTGTCAGTTCCAAAGTTTTTACTTTGCTTTATTGTGATTCGGAAATGGATAAGTATGTTTGTTTTTTATTATTAACCGCTCTGAATATTGACGTTTATTTTGCAACTAATGGTTCATTTATACGCGCATAAAACTAAAACTATTTTCATTTCATTAAACAAGGAACTAACAACTCAGACATATGAACGTATCGATATAAAATTAGAAAAAATATAATGTTTTTATTGTTATGATTTGAAAAATAAATAAAAATAATAATAATACATCTAACGGCAAGAAGCTAGTAAGGGAAACATTGAACAATATTATCACTTTTCCCAAACTCTTGATCTAATCTTAAAAAGCTCTTGCACGTCCAGTATCTGGTACAAAAAATTGCAGACCTAAAATTAAATCAGCTGCCAAGGAGCATATCTAGGTTTACACGTAAAATGATACACGATTTTGAGTAAAATAAGTAACAATTTAGACATTATTAGACATGGGTGAGTTACCACACCATACTGATAATTTGTCAAAGATGCAACATTTTGGGAATTCCTATTCACGGAAGCTGTTTCCAAAATATTTTGACCATAAAATACATGTCAAATGGTCAAACATATAAACAAAACTATGACATCTTTTTTACTCACCTTATCTGGAAAAACCTATTCGTTTCTTATTTCCAAAGGAAAAATCATAAACGAATCAACGGCGCCAGATAAATGTTTCTGTTGAAAGCTTCTTCAGAAAGTGGCAGACTATTTCCGCTAAACCATGTTTTACTTTCAACATCATCAAACGGGCCAATCAATGAAGAGCTAACATTGTTTATTTGTGACGTAATTAAATGACAATTTAGGACAAAACAACATCCAATCAAATAAAACCTAATTATGATTACGTGTTAATGGCTGTATTATCTGACGATTATTGATTCATTAGTAAAAACATACAGTTTATCTTCGAGGAGGATTGTTTGTGCTAAAATCAACCATTTGCGTTAAATAGTCTGAACAAAAACATTTGAATTTTGTTATTTTTCTATTAAATCTGCTACATATGACTTGATTTTATTTTATTTCGTATGTATACACATAGTCTTAATTATAAAATGTTGTTAAAACAATCCAATGATTGAATGTTAAAAACGATATACATGTAAATGAACAGACATTACCAAAAATGTGTTCTGTACATGGCAATAACGATAACTCTAAACCCTAGAACTATCTCGGGTAAAACATTTATTCAAGTTTCAAGTTTCTTTATTTCTCATACTGAATTTTATCAATACAGAGAACATATATAATAGATAAACATAAAACATATATAATATAGTGCACATGCAGGAAATTAATAATAACTAACTATCTAACCCGGAGGAATGATCCTCTTATTAATAACCTTGATAAATTTACACAAGTTATTTAACATAGACAATTTGTTAGAAGAAAAAAAATATAAAACTTAAGAGTATTCGGTTTATTTCTAAAATTAAAAGGAATATGAAGATTTCGTTCTAAAGACAAAGAATTGCATTTCATGATATAATGATATTCATCTCCTAGTTCTTTACCACACAGATTACAGAGTCTCTCATTTCTAGGAACATTTTGCCAACGGCCCATTTCTATTGGTAATTTGTGATTTGAACATTTATACTTTGTTAAAATAATTTTGTTACATAAAGATAAATTAGATCTTAAGTAATATGGTACAACAAAATCAGAATTTATAAATGATTTATATGATATACCTCTAGAAGAGTTATTACAATCGATATTTCATTTTTGTAAAAACTGGTCGCATAATATCTGTTTAACACATCGTTTATTGTGCGAACGCATACATTACACTCGTGCGAAGAGCGCACTCGTGTAATGTATCCCTCCGCACAATAAACTCGTGCGATCAGCTACGTCAGATAACCACATATGTGTGGTTTTGCGTATACATGTATATTATTTAAACCACACTCATAAAAAATTGCTTGTATGTTTGACATCCATTTTGAATTAAAACCATTCAAAAATTTATTCAATAAAATTTGTATAATATTCTTGTTTACTTTGATTCTTTACTATAAATTATTCTTGACCAATAGCTAACAATTCTTGTTTTAACAAATACACTAAGTGGATATCTTCCTAATTCCTTATAAACAATAAAATTAGGTGTTGATTTTTTAACATGTAATACTAAATTTCAAAATTTTAAATGAACCCTCTCTATAACATCTAAATTACTAGACCCCCATACATCACATCCATAAAGTAAAATTGGCATAACATATTGAAGAGGTGCCTAAGTAAATTTTAATGGTGTCTATACGTCAACAGATGATCATATGTTCATTGAGTTTGCCTGGTGGCACTTTTTTCTATCCACTCGTTTTTTTAAAATTTTTTGATTATTTTATCCTTAACACTTGTGCCTTAAAGCAATATTGATTTGCCACAAAATTAAAACAAGTATAGTAATACAAAATGTAATTGTTAAATTTTATTTAATTTTTAGTTTTTATTCCCTCGGTATAGAGCTTCTTAAGAATCATATAGACCCAGATGACTATTTTGACGTTATTGTCACTACCAGTTACGATATACACAGCTAAAACGAGACCATATACCAGCTTTTAATGTACAAGAATAAGGTCTTTAAAAACCCTTTAAGATTTGTAATAACCCCAAATCTGCAATTTGATAATTGTGAACTAATTGTTGTGCTATCATATCAAGATTATACACACGTGTTAGTAGTCTGTATATATGTACGTAACTTGTAATCACGGGTATATGAATACATATTTTAATTGAGGGACAATATCACAACAATTTGCACGTCATTATTAAATTACAAATTTTGCAACAGGATGTAAGAATTGATTTCAAATGTTATAAGATTTTGTATATTTTATATTCACAATATCCTGACCGATGGCAACGGAGTCTTACTTCGCCAGTATATGGTCTAATTAGAGCTCTGTATACCACAATGGAATCATCAAAATGATGCTCAAATCGCCATTTTGGTTGGGATAAAAACCCCTTCAAGGTGAATATGCACCAACTCGACGATTTAGGCGTAATTTTGGCCACAAGGTATACACAGTCCAAATGAGATGGTGATTGTTGGAGCTTAAAGTCAACATGTGGCATGTCGGACAATATACAGTCCGTTAAAATGATGGTTTCACCATCCAAATGCAACGCGCGATCTGATTGGTCAATGCAGATTAGTAATGTCTTCACGATGCGAAAGTTACAGAGAGATGGAGAGACATCAGAAAACCTTGTATTTTTGCCGATATCGATGGATTTTAATTCACAGTTAAACATAGATCAGTAGAATAATGTTTTAGGAAGTGTTCCATATTGTCAGCAAGAGCGAGGTAAGGAAATACTGAAAGTTATCGACGCATGATTTCGTTTATGTCGTTTTCGCCAGAAATTTCAAGAATTCAATAATGGAAGCTGTCAGACCATAAACCCCCAACAAGTCAAAAATTAAAATGGGTTTAGTGGGCTGATTAGTCGGACTACCAAATCGCCATTTTGAATCATATGGTCATATGAACACTAATGGCGATCCAGTCATCATTTTGACCAACATAGCAATAATGACACAGTGTTCCGCAAGAAAACTGTCCTAGAATATGGACTATAAAGACATTACCAAAACCAGAAATTCTCGCATCTTTTTGCCAAATCTGAAATTTTAATAATGACTTATAAAGTGTTGGGATATTATCCTTAGGTTAAATTCGTAATTATATAACCAGTGATTTTAAACAATACCTATCTGACAAGTATTTTTCTTACGCGTTCGTATATGTATTTTACGTTGATTTTTTCTGTGATAATATCCCAACATTTTATTAAACTACAAAATTTTTAATTTGAATGATTAATTCAAACGGTATATAAGACAAAATTGTAAAGGCACTCATTTTGTGTATGCCTATATGCATGACGTCATTAATTGGCTTTTCCAACCGATTGGAAATACCTGTCATACACGTCAGTGTTTTTAATTTATTTAGGGATTGAAAAACGAAAATAAGACACCTCCAAAAATGCGAAATGTAAATATAATGATTGAACTATCTAGAAATGGCGTTTATTGTGCTATAGCTTCAATTGCCATGCAAAACAACTTAATAATAACACGCTAACGTGCATTAGTTTGCTTTGAAGCTAATGGTAGTTATTGCTCTATAAACTTCATTTTCTAGATAGTTCAGTGGTTAAAAATTTATACATGGAATACAACAACCATCTCTTTTTAACGACATTCACAGCTCCAAAGTAAATCTTTGTGTCATATATTATATCGATCAATACATTTTCTTTACGTGCTATTTTTTACGCAATATGTTTCATTTTTAATACACTACTGATAATTAAAACAAAATTAATTTCACTAATTGATTGGAAAAAACACAATGAAATGAATAAACCTTTCTTGTTATGTCCTAGATAATTTTGCTTGGTGATGGTTTTCCCTGGATATTCAACATCATCCAAGAACTTACCATATCTATTTAGTGAAAGACTCTTGAGTATTATATTTCAACCCTTTTATCTAATGTTTGTTTTTGTAAATCTACGTCATAGGGAACAAACACTAACGTACAAAGTATATAAATGTTTAATTAACATATAAAAATAAACATTAACTAATTGCCATATTCTCACACATTCGTTGACTCACCTATACCTCTCACATACAACAATCTGAACAAGCTGAGAACGTCACAGACCATACGTCATCGTGATTATTCCCTCATGCAAAGTATTTCCTTTTCTAATTTTGATAAAATATATTTTGGTCCTTCTGGTATCTTTTCAACATCTTGGAAAAAATTTAGTTTCACAATTTTGGTCCAAGCACTACTAATGAGGAATTGTATTCCCAAACGGTCGTCTAGTGCTGTAAAATTAAAACTAGTATAATAAATAATTTATGTTACTGAGCCGGTATCTGCTGATGATGTTTTCCCGAGGTTATCACAAACTCAGTAGGCAATAATTATAAATTATTGTCTGAAACACTTGTCTAAATTTAATGCTGGTTAAATTTTGAAATTACTCAAAACCTAAGGTATATACCCCCTCATGCAAAATATTTCCTTTTCTAATTTTGATAAAATATATTTTGTTCCTTTGGGTATCTTTTCAACATCTTGAAAAAAATTAGTTTCACAATTCGGTCCAAGCACTACTGATGAGGAATTGTATTCCCAAACGGTCGTCTAGTGCTGTAAAATTAAAACTAGTATATATAATTTATACTACTGAGCCGGTATCTGCTGGTGGATGTTTACTCGAGGATATCACAAACTTCGTAGGCAAAAATTATATATTATTTTCAGAAACATACTGTTGTCTAAATTTGATGCTGGTTAAATTTTGCAATTCCTCAAAACCTAAGGTATATACCCCCTCATGCAAAATATTTCCTTTGCTAAATTTGTTAAAATATAGTTTGTTCCTTTTGGTATCTTTTCAACATCTCGGGGAAAAAATTTGGTTTCACAAATTCGGTCCAAGCGCTACTGATGAGGAATTGTATTCCAAAATCAACCGTCTCGTGCTGTAAAATCAAAACTGGTATATATGTAATTTAAACCACTGAACCGGTATCTCTGCTGGTGGATGTTTCCCCGAGGATATCACAAACTCAGTGGACAATAATTTTATATTATTGTCAGAAATATACTATTGTCTATATATTTGCTAGATATATTAACAAAAACACGAATTTGAGCAATTTCCCCTTAAATGCCTTGCCATTTCCCCATTTTGGTCCCTAAAGTTACGATTTGTGCAAACTGAGTGCCCTAAGTATGTTTTAATGATATATCTAAGCTTAATTTCTTGTATATTCAGAAAAGATGATTTTTAAAGATTTTTACAATTTCCCCTTTTTTGGGTCCTAAGGGGACATAGTCTGAAAGCCCTTCACCTAGACATCGTTACTGCCGAATATCAAATTTGGCTATGTAGTTCTGGAGGAGTTGATTAAAATGCGGAAAGTTTAATACGACGAATGACGCACGACGGACGAAAATAGATAGCAATAGGTCATCTGAGTCTCTGGCTCAGGTGAGCTAAAAATCAGAGAATCACCCTTTAACAAATGTCGTGTGCCTAGAGATTACAGCATGTTGATAAGTATTGTGAATCAGTAAATATGATTTGAACTACGTTGGGAGGTCAAAAAGTTCATAGAACGGGGTATATATTGCCGCAACAAACTATACATTTCATTATTAGTTTTCAATATAGTCCCCATTTACCCCAATGCACTTAGCCCACTTTTCTTTCAGACTTCTCTACCTTTGAAATTGAAGTCTTCGGTTTGGTCCTGAAACAATGCCTCCGTGGCAGCCTTAAGTCCATCATCATCATCAGGAAATCTGATTTCCCGTCAATGGGATTTCAAATTTCTAAATAGGAAATAATTACTGGGTGCCCAATCGGGACTGTAGGATGGGTGACTAAGTTGTTCGAACTTGCATTCACGAATCGCTGCTTGTGCAATCTTGACTTGTGCACAGGAGCATTGTCGTAAAAAAGCAATACCTCTCGGCTCAACTTTCCCCTCCTTTTTAATTTATTAGTAGCTTTAATCTACTTCATTAGATCAACATAGAAGTCCAGTGATAGAGATTCCAGTAGCTTTATAATTAACAGAACACCCTTAGAATCCCAAAGGCCATAACTTTGCCAGCTGATGGTTGGGTTTTGAATTTCTTTGGTGGGGGTGAGCCAGGGTGCTTCCATTGCATGGACTCCTTTTTGGTTTCTGGGTCCCAATGATGAATCCATGTTTTATCACCAGATACTTAACGTAAATGGAAGCTCTCCGGGTTATCATTATAAATGCCAAGAAGCTCCCGACTTGACTGGAGTCTTTGGAAGCGACCCTGCACATTAAGGTTTTTGGGGCCCATTTTGCGGATACTTTTCACATCCCAAGATGCTGATGGATAACCGTGTATACACTTCCATGTGAAATGTCACACTCCCTAGCTATGTCATCAATCCTAATTCGACGATCATTCATGATAAGGGTGTCCACAAACGTGACAATTCCCTTTGTGATGGCATCAGCTGGTCGACCTGACCGTGGGTCATTCTTCAGTGAGGCGCCCCCATGTTTAAATTCAGCTGACCATTTTGCCACTGTGGAATAGGCAGGACCACTGTCACCGTACACTCCGGCCATTCGCCGGTGAATTTCTTTGGCATTTGATTCCTCTACTGTGCGGAACTTTAATACTGCCCTAAACTCAACATTTTGATTTCCATCATTGCTTGATGGTCACCAACTTTGAATGCTTTTGAGAATTACACAAATATGTTGTGACAAATAAACTTCATATGTTTAAAATGGCGGAATGTTGTGTTGTCTAAATAAGTAAAGAAAATGTGTGTTACGCTTGGCTGAATATGCTGTTCTATGAACTTTTTGACTTCCCCTCGTAACAAAGTTTGATATGTAAACTAGTTTGAAGTCTTATAATAGACAAAATGCATTTAACACTAATGACTTAAAGAGAACTTCGAACATTAGCAAATTAGTTTGCTGCTATATGGATTTAGGTGGCATATTGTCCGTAGTCACGAAACGTTGTGAAAATAGACTCAAAAATAGTTGGAATTCAAAACTAAGCTTGTCTGGTGTCTTCTTAAAAAGAAACAGAAGATTAATCACGAAATAAGTATAAAAATTTACTAAAATAACATGTATATTCTTTTGATAGTTTTTTCTGGTTAGACAAATCTTGTAAAAATGACGTAAAGAGTTAATCTGCAAGAAAAGAACAGCACTATTGGCTTTCAACATCATTCTTTTCATTAGTTTAATAGATAAATACTATATGTATGTCTGCAATAACACAACAGCAGTATTGGCTTTCAACATCATTCTTTTCAATAGTTTAATAGATAAATACTATATGTATGGTAAGTTTTGAAATTTGCAAGAGCACAACAACAGTTTTGGATTTCAAAGTCATTCTTTTCATTAGTTTAATAAATAAATAATATATGAATGATAAAGTTTGAAATCAGCGGTATTGGCTTTCAACATCATTCTTTTAATTAGTTTAATAGGTAAATGATATATGTATAATAAGTTTGAAATGGTGGTCGCATGTTTCTAAATATATTTTAATGACCATTTCAAACCCTCTATTGTCATTAGTATATAGTCTGTCTATATATAATCAAAGTAATGAACCTATTTCATAAAAATCATATTACATGTACACTTTCTAAGGTCACCTTGGTTAATAGTCTGGGCACTGATGCACAAAGCTTTAAAAGTACAACATTGATTACACTATAATCAGCAAATCATAAATTACGACGCTAATTATGGCTTAATTAATGATTAACTCGAATTAACTCTAATTATACTGTTTGGTTGGTTGGTTGAATGTTGCTTAACGTCGCATCAGCCATTTTCAGCTATTCGTGACGAAAACTATTTATTAATCTCTATGGACTAATCTATGAACAATTCCGTGTATGCATGTGAAGTGCGAGTGTTTTGTTTGGTTTGCCTTGTACCAGCGCGCACTCAGGGCGACTTTAAGGTGCTAACTCATCGAGTCAGTACGCCGCAGACAAGCTACCATTCCCCAAGTCCATTATACTGATACCAGGTGAACCAGTTAAGGCTAACGGCAAGGAAAACTCACTTTCCCACATGTGGTCTGAGTGGGACTCGAAGTCACAGCGGTGAGAGTCCCTGGGTTTGTAAACTGACGTCTTATCCATTAGGCCATCGCAACCTCAATTATACTTTGTGCAACTGGTATCTATTCATTTGTTGTTCATCTTCCAAGTTAATATTGCTTCATTTGTTTTCTGTGTATTGTTTGTTCATTGTTATTCTTATATGTATGTTTTTCTATTTCTTTTGTTATATATATGTGTTCCAATAGGCTATATAGTTTCTACATAGTTCCATGTTCCTTTCACACAATTTTGATTACACACGTGGCGGGTGTATCTACCTAAACAGGAGGTGCTTACCCTTCCGGAGCACCCGGCCTCACTACCCTGATTGAAGTCCACGTGTCTAACCCGACTGTCAGTTTCAAAGTTTTTACTTTGCTTCTGGAGTGATTCGGACATGGATTAGTATGTTTGTTTTTAATTATATTACTTACGGAAATAAAGATTGAATTGAAATTGAATTTAAGTGTTGCGAATTTTTATCCATTTTCTGTTGTAAGGACCTAAGTATGATTTTAGTTAATATTGGGATCCGTCGTATGAGAAAAGTGGTGGACAATGCCCTGGAAAATTTGACTTCACAATAATCTGATAATCTCCTATTTTATGATTCCAACACTGAGTGTTAATGAGCTTCGACAAAATGAAGGAAATGCTTCTATGTACAGTCAAATCTGTCTATAAATACCACCCAAGTGAACCAGTAAAAGTGACATTTATGGGCAGGTAGCCTTTATATTTAGGCTCAAATAATATGAATAAAGAACAATCGAGACGTAATTCTACTGGCATTTATAAGTAGGTGGCCCTTATATAGAGGAGGTCTTTAAGGCAGGTTTGACTGTATATAAAAATATTTAAGTTACGGTATACATTTTTAATCTATCAATATTATGAAAACCTTTAAAAAAACGAGCTGCTTGATTCAAGGCACATCATAAATATATTAATTTAACTTGCAGTTAATTTAATTAACAAAATAATAACTAAATACTGAAAACAATGCATTTTTATGTTAGAATTCGACTGAAGCCTTCACCAATAAAAAATAACAAAAGATATGTCAGCCATTTTGCTTTCGTGTTTCATATTTTATATTCGAGAAAAAAAACAAGAGAGGCATTTACTTATATCGCATGATGTTAATAGCGATTCAGGAGAGATTATAATTATTTTGTGATTACTTAAATGAGGAGAAAATCACCGTAAAAATGCTATCAAGGCTGGCCTGTAACGCAAATATAAAAATGTCAATAATAATATACACTGACAAATAACGATATATTCGTCATAAACGAATTAGATAAGCGATAATTTCTTTAATTGGTGTTTGTGAATGTTGTAGGCAGAAAAGTACGACTTTGTTAAGGCATAGGGCAGTAAAAATGGTATGTATTTTATAAAGTTTAACGTTTAGACATTGCGGAAACGCCTCCGATAAACTTGATAAAATATGTGCATAACGAATGAGCATATTGCAATGCAATCTGATTGCTCGATTGCATTTTAACGCATAAGCATAAAGAGTGCTCCAAATAATTGTTTAGAGCATGTAGATCGCTCCAAATAAGTAGTGTTCCAAATTATTATGTAGAGCGTTTTATATAGTTATTTGGATCGCTCCAAATAATTGCGTAAAGTGTTCCATATAATTATGTAGACGCTTCATATATTATATAATGCGTTCCAAGTAATTATATTGAGTGTTCCATATAATTATGCATTGCGCTTCATATAATTGTGTAGAGTGCTCCGAATAAATAATTTGAATAGTGGTTTAAATAATTATGCAGAGCGCTTAATATAATTATGTAGATCGCTTCAAATATTTGTGTAGATTGCTCCATATAATTATATAGAGCGCTTCATATTAATAGGAAGTGCACTCCAAATATTTATGTAGAGCGCTTCATATTAATAGGAAGTGCACTCTAAATATTTATGTAGAACGCTTCATATAATTATTTAGATCGCTCCAAATAATTACATGTATGTAGACACTCCATTTATTATATAATGCGTTTCAAGTAATTGTGTAGAGCGCTCCATATATTACGTAGTGTGCTTCATTTAATTGTGAAGAGTGCTCCGAATAAATAATTTGGATAGTGGTTAAAATAATTATGCAGAGCGCTTTATATAATTATGTAGATCGCTTCAAATATATGTGTAGGTTGTTCCAAATAAGTACATGTATATAGATCGCTTCATATTATTAGGAAATGCACTCCGATTTTTTTTTCAAATACATGTCATTTCAAACCTCGCGTGGGTCTTGTAGCTAATAATTCAATTCACAAGAATGTGTAATGTTTTTGGATCAAATTGTGGTTACATGTACTTTCAATTTTTATTTTACACCTTACTTTTAAATTACTGTGCGTTTAATAATTGTATTAAAGTGAAAAACTGTAGAACTCGACTTCATAATGTCACACCTCACCCTGTACCTTATTGTCAAACCGTTGTATATTACTGTGAATGCATATCCTAGGTAAAATGCTGAAAAATGTTCTTATTTATTTGGTTTATAAATTATCTTAAAAGGTAATATTAAAAATTCTGATAAAGGTATCCTTTTTTCAAAATTACATTCTAGACTAGGCACATTTTCAGAAAAGACGTCGTTTTAAAGAGGAAGAGGCATTTTTTTAGTAAAAGCAAACCATATATCATTCTTACCTAATTTGGGTGTGCTGAGTCCGAAAATGGCGAATACCAAGCTGAAAAATTGCTCTAAGTAGATCAATATTTAAATACAAAATGGCCGCCAAAATCAAAATGCATTTTTGCATAAAAGTAGATATGGAAGTTGTTTGGTAGCAACAAACAGCTATTAATCAAAGATTGTAATATTTCAAGGCTTACTTGGGTGTTAATGAACAGAAAATTTAAACAAAATACCTATGGGCCTTATTGCTCACCTGAAAACATTTAAAAGATACTGAAATTTTAGGGGCAACAACACCTTCGTTGATTATCATACACAAAATTTGCTACGAAGTTAGATCTTGGCATTTTGATTATTTTTGCAACTTGGTGTTGTTATCTATTTATAATACTCTTTAAAAATATGGTCAAAAACACAAATTCGCAAAAAATTATACTCCAGGGGTAACAACTCCTCTATGGATCATCGTATTCTTGCAAACATTGCTACTTAGTTTATAATGTTCATTTTCCAATGTATTGTTTTATATAACACTAATAGTTTTCTAGTAAATAGCCACTAAACCAGCACAATTTGCAAAAGATTATATATTTTTCAGAGGCAATAACTCTGTAAAAAGGGGGTTTGATATTTATGAAAAAAGAAGATCTGGCATGCCGGTCAGCCTTCGTCTCAGGTGGCCTAGCGACAGAGGTCATTATGAAAAAATGTATATATTTTACTCATGAACGAAGTTCACATGTTGAATTTAAGCCAGATTTAAAAGTTTTCGCTTTTTTGGATTGTAATTGGAACATAGGGCTGTATGTTTCTGTTTAATTCAATGGTATGACACATAACATGCTGAAACACTGATATATGTAGTCTAGAGTGTGAATAAAATAGCTTACAAAATTAAAACCTGTGTTTGCACCAAATGCTAAAAATTTTTTTTTTTTTTTTTTTTTTTTTTGCAGTGGAAGAGCAAAGTAAATGTAACTAAATTAGCCTTCCAAACCTATTTAGGGGTGCTTAGTCATCACCGAGCAACTCTAAGCTTACTATTTGCTAAAAAAGTGAACTTGCACTACAAAATGTTGATGTGAAGTTTGATATTTAACTATAGCAAAAGTAATACTACATTTGGTTTTATTAAAACTGGTAAGACGTAAGACGGCTGAATGATATACCGTGAGCCTTCTGTTAAAGGAGATTAGCACCGATGTCCCTTTTCAAGCCTTCTATTCCTTGACCATTTAAATCCGTGTATCCGAAAACCAGTGTAATTTTGAAAGCAAATATCAACAAGGTATTACTCTAAAATAAATAGGAATAGTGGCTTGGTAAATGAAAAAATGGTGAAAAAGCAGGATCCAATATTTGCATTAAAACGGTTAGGCACCTAAGGCTATCCATACTGATATGATAGCAACACTAGGGAAATATGCCCCTTCATAGGCAAGAGTAAAAAGGTTGGTGGCAGATTATGAACAGGACAAGCAGAAAATTAATGATGACCCCAGTCATAGAAGGTATGCCACTGTTTCAACCCCAGAAATGGTCAATAGAGCTTTGTTTTCATTCCATTCATGGTAGCCGAAATCACCATTGGTTGCTCATTTTTGAGAAATCCTTTTCTTTAAAAAAATGTTTTTGCAAATCTGTAAAAACAAAAATACTCTAAACATTTTCACAAATTTTGAAAGGTTGGCCTCTAATCATTTTAAAATTGTTGATACGTAGATAAAAACCATGGTATTGTTATGACTGACAGATTTTACAGAAAATATAAGGGCAGTGAGTTGGCATTTCACAGAGAACAGTACGTTCTAGTCAGACATTCAGCAATAAGAATGCTTTGGGTCTGTTGGGCTAGCAATTAATCAGAAGCACACAAGATGCAATTTGTCATATCATCCCTGAGCCCAAATAACAGTCTAAACAATGGAATCACCTGGTTCATCTCTGCCAAATAAGGCAGAGAAAGACTTTTCCATCACCACAATTAACTTAGATATTGATGGCATTCTGATGGTACATATAGATTATTTCCAAAAGAGACAATAAATAAATGACACATATTTTTTATTACTTTTGAGGCTGTTACGGAAAAATATTTAAGTGTTGTGGAAAACTCAATAAAGGTGTCTTGTTCCACTGACACAGTTCTACCATTGCCTCGACTGCAATTAACGATTGTTGCTTTAAATTTTAAATTGAGTGGCCAATTTTTTGCTTAAGCTTGCACATCAGTCTTGCTATTTACATTACCCAGGTTTATAGTTATTCATTGGAGGACTTTCTGAATTTTCAAGAAAATGAATTATTAAAAAGTTGCATTGAGCTCCTTAAACATCGCTGGCAAAACTGTATAGAGACCGATACTGTGTTGTAAAATAATGCAATATTACCGTCAAATTCAAACCACTACATATGAGGTTCACAACGTATCAATCGATATATGTTTTTAATTAATGGTTGTGATTCTACCTATTAAAGCAATATCATTATTAAAAGTTTGATGCATGATGGCACGCATAGTAATTTGGTATTTTGACATTGACAACCACGGGTTCTACATACTATTTTGCAAGAACATGTGGTAAACTCTGTATAAGAGAGTGTTCTGAAATATCCTCTTTTTGCATTCAAACACAAGTTTCGATTTTAACTGTTAATTCCACACCATGAGCAGTATTTCAGTATGGTATTGGTTATGAACTGAATTTATTAGTCATGTAGATTTATCAGTGCACTATGCAAAAGGCACACATAATGAACAAACACTTAGCTATAGCCATGCTGCACCACTTTATTTTTATAAATTGTTTTAGATTTGGTTTAAACATTTATACTTCAGTTTAGCCTTTTTCATTTTAATGTAACAACCCCAAGTTTGGAAGTTATGCTGATATGTTTACAAAGTACCATCTTTTGCTAAAACATGCAACTTAAATAACACTGAGAAATAATATGCCAATAAATTTAAACAGTCGCCATTTTGTTTTCGGAATTATGGGTTCAAAAGCTCAAAATTTTACTTGGTATCCGTCATTTTTGAAATACAGCAAACTCGAAGTATGTCAAATTAAGCATGTTGTCAACTTTTACTAAAATTTGGAACCCCAACTAACATTTTTGCATTGGTACACCATTAATTTTAGCCGCCATTTTGTTTTTGGAATTATGGGTTCAAAAACTCAAAATTGAGCTTGGTATCCGCCATTTTTGAATTCGGGATCCTCAAAATATGTTAAATACATTAAATCATGTTGCCAACTTGTACTAAAATTTGAAACCCTAAGTAACATTTTTGCATTGGTACACTATGAGTCGCAATTTTGTTTTTGGAATTATGGGTTCAAAAATTCAATATTGAGCTTGGTATCCGTCATTTGTGAATTTGGGATCCTCAAAATATGTTAAATACATTAAATCATGTTACCAACTTTTACTTAAAATTGAAACCCCAACTAGCATTTTTGCATTGGTACACCATTAAATTTAGCCGCCATTTTGTTTTTGGAATTACGGGATCAAAAACTCAAAATTGAGATTGGTATCCGCCATTTTTGAATTCAGCACTCTCGAATTATGTTAAGTAAATCATGTTACCAACTTTTACTAAAATTTGTCAACCCAAGAAACATTTTTTGCATTGGTACAACATTAATTTTAGCCGCCATTTTGTTTTTGGAATTATAGGTTCAAAAACTCAAAATTGAGCTTGGTATCCGCCATTTTTGAATTCAGCAACCTCGAATTATTAAGTAAAGCATGTTACCAACTTTTACTAAAAAATGCCGCTTCAAGTCACATTTTCTGAATTTGTTCCTAGTCTATACATGTAGAGTGTTAAGATTCCACCATAATTGTTGAGTGGAGCAATGGTGTTTTCCATCAAAGTCAAGATTTTTTCGAGTGGCCTCAGTAGTCAAGTGATTTAACGTAAACACTGATAGATCACATCGCCTCTCACTGTTAGAGGCCGCGGTGGCCTAATGGATAAGACGTCAGTCTTCAAATCCAGGGTTTCTCACGGCTGTGAGTTCGAGTCCTGCTTAGACCACATGTGGGAAAGTAAGTTTTCCTTGCCGTTGACCTTTGGGGAAGTGGTACGCTTGTCTGCGGCGCACTGACTCTGTGAGCTGGCACGTTAAATTCGCCCTGAGTGTGCGCTAGTACAAGGCAGGCCATACAACACACTCGTACTTCACATACACAAAATTGTTCAGAGATTTCTCCATAGAGAAAAATAATAATGCGACGTTAAGCAACATTCAACCAACCAACCAATCCTCTCACTGTCTTTGTTTGAATCCCACTCAGGCAGATCTTAGTGTGAGAAGGTTCATCAGAGTGTGGTTTCCTCCAAATCTTAAGTTTTCTCCAACATCCCAAAATTGTACAAAACTATTGTACATGTACCTTACTGTTAAAATTTTGTACCCAACCAGTGCCAAACCACTGCGATGGCTCAGTTGATAGAGTGCTTGCTTAGTGAGTAGGAGGTCGAAGGTTCGAACCCCGAGTGAGTCTTCCCCAACACTTGAAAGTGGTTAGTGATTTTTTGACAAGCACACAGCATTACGAAATGAAAGTCACGGTTCTTTCGGACGGGAAGTTAATATAAACGAGGTACCCTGTCACGATAAAGAACCCTGCTGTATTAGGCCATCATCGCAGTACACAGGCAAAATTTCTGCATATTCGCCCTTAGCTGGCGACGTCTCGATATAAGTGAAATATTCCTGACTTGGACATTTAACACAATTACTCAACTCAACTCAACTAGTGTTAATTATGGTAATATTTTAATATATATATTGCTTATGTCAATTATGGTAATATTTCACTATATATATTGCTTACCTTTATCTTTCAGCTGTACAGCATCTGTTGGCGATTTTCATCTTTTTAAGATTTTACCATCGGTAAATCAAACCTAACAGCAATCCATGTCTAAATGAGGCAGTTAATATAGCGCTGTATACGTCGTAATGACTGTAACATTGATTTACCATTGCTCATTAATTGTTATTGAATTTAGATACAATTCCGAGATTAACAGATGAGTCTTAGAATGCGTGACCGGATATTATCAAAATCATTTTTCACATGCGCATTAATAAAGATATTTGCTTTGAAGTAACAAGAAAGTTTAAAGAACATTTAAATCATATTATTAAACCATTATATTTGATTCCACAACACAACCATATCCTTATATAACATGTCTAAAAGTAAAGGGAGATCGTTGCAGCTTTTTTTCTCGACACGAGTTATTATGTTTGAATTAGAATGATACAAACAATGAAAGAATTCCAAACTACAGTAAAACCTGTCTATAAAGGCCACCTAATGGAACTGGTAAAAGTGGCCTTATAGGTAGGTAGTCTTTATATACAGGTTCAAATAATATGAATTAAGAACAATTGGAATACAATTCTACTGGCCTTTATAAGCAGGTGGTCCTATAATAGAGATGGCCTTTAAGGCAGGTTAGACTGTATATCTAACATACTATTTACAGTCGAACCTGCCTTAAAGACCACCTTTATTTAAGGGCCACCTGCTTTTAAATACCATAAAAATTGTTTCCAAATTCCTCTATACTCATGTTATTTAACCTCTATATAAGGACCACCTCCCCATAAAGATCACTTTAACTTGTTCCCCTTGTTTACCTTTATAGACAGGTTTGACTGTACAGTTATTCCATTGGTGATTTGGGAACAAAAACATCTATTGTCCGGAAGTATTGTGGATGACCAGTGGAACTGAGGTCAGAGGCCGTTAAGAGCAACGGTCAGTTGATTAGGAATTCAAAAACACCCATGAAATAACTGTATTATTTCCGAATTGCGAATCTGTCACATTTTCTAACCAAGTATAAAATTCCGTATGTTATGTATTAAAATCACCCTGTATATCCACAAATGGAGTGCACATGGAAAATGCAAGAATAAAGTCGTACTTTCCAACAAACTAAAAAAATTGTCAAAACTTGATACAAAATCTACTGACCTAATATCAAAAAATATTTTTATTCATCCAAAAGTCAATTTATTTTCGTACAAAGGGAAATTTTTCAAGATTTTAACAAAGTGTCATATACCACTTTTTTAATTTAATCATGAAATGCATTTAAAAAATACAGTCAAAAAGTGGTATATGACAATAGCAACAAATGTAACTATGTCAAAATTTCTTCTTATTCGTGATGATGACACTTTGAAAAAAACTACCTGACCATTTATACCCTGATGTAACTTTAAATGAGGCCAAATTGGTGTATTTCCAAATTTTCCCTGAAGTTTCTCTATGTACAGGAGAAGTGAAAAACTATGTTTCTATTTAAAAATATAATTTGGTTAGGTCAGTGCGTTTTAAACTCATTTTATGGATAGTTTAATAGAAACGTTTTCAACTGAAATAAATAAATAATAAAAAACCATGGACACTGCATTTATGCATATAAAATAGAATCTCTATTCATTTCTAGATACTGTAAAACACTTTATTTTCGCGGCATGATATTTTCGCGATATTTGTATCAAAGCCATTTCGCGGCATGACATTTTCGCGATATCCCGTTGAAAGCCCGATCCCATCGTGAGCCCCTCGTGTAAAAGTCGCAAAATGCATTCATATTTATTAGATCAAATTTATTTTCGCGCATATTATATTCGCGATTTTTTATGAAATCGCGAATTACGCGAAAATACCATGCACGCGATAATTTCTTGTTTTACAGTATTCATGTCTTAGCCCCTCCCCCCTGCATTTCTAATAGAATGATAAGTGCATGGTTTGTTTTAGACATTCTTAAAATTAAGGATGGTTGGTTGGTTGGTTAGTTGAATGTTGCTTAACGTCACATCAGCATTTTTCAGATATTCGTGACGAAAACTATTTATTTACCACTTTGGACTAATTTATGAACAAGTTCGTGTATGCATGTGAAGTGCGAGTGTGTTGTATGGTCTGCCTTGTACCAATTTAGCACGCAGGGCAACTTTAAGATGCTAGCTCACGGAGTCAGTACGTCGCAGACAAGCATACCACTTCCCCTGTCACATTATACTGACATCGGGTGAACCAGTAAAGGTCAACGGTAAGGAAAATTCACTTTCCCACATGTGGTCTGAGCGGGACTCGAACTCACATCGGTGAGAGGATTTGTAGACTGACGTCTTATCTATTAGGCCACCGCGGCCTCATAAAATGAAAGATATTGGAGTAAAGTGTAGAACACTAAATCACTATTAATCTTGGACTTGGTTATAATTCCTTTCATTAAAAACATTAAAATGTTATTAAACACCTGAAACAAACGACTAAATCTCTCAAAAGTGACAATTTCTAATCGTGTTTTACAATAAAAATTGAAAAAAATACAATAATAATATAAAACATCTGCTATCAGCTATCATTTCCAAATCATTAATAACATTTCTTTTGAATATTATTTTTCTTTTATATTTTATAAGATAAAGTACAGACCTGTCGAAAGTTAAACACTAAGCTACAGGTCATAGTTCATTTCGGTCCCTCGACAGCTATATACATGTATATCGTTACAGCTGCTTTCTGAAATTAGGCAGGTTTTCCATATTTTTGCTACTCGTCTGTAGAGCTTCGAACCCTTTTTAGCACGGTGTTAAACTTTCGACAGGTCTGTATTGTATATTAAGGATGGTTGTCATGACCACTCGTGTATACGTCTACAGGAAACAATCAAGCTCTGAAACAGCCTCCATCTTTTATTTTTCCAGCAACCAGTTCTTGGACAATAAAATGCATAATTATCTTTTCCAGCATAACAAACTCATACATAGAAAAAACATTCTAGATTCTGATTTTTTACCAAGTTATATCATCCTAGAAACATAATCTTTTTAATTTTGGAATAAAAAAGTTGTTTAACAAAGTATTGCTAATTTTCAGGTAATATTTCAAAAATGTCTAAGGTTATAATGTTCAAATGAATTAAACAGAAATTCGGTTTTTATACGCCGGTGTAACGGGACGTATTATGGTATGGTGTTGTCCGTCCTTCCGTACGTACTTCCTTGTCCAGTCAATATCTTTTCACGCGTTGAAGATATCAAGATGAAACCTATACCAAACAGGTATTATGGGAAGGTGGTGTTTCGCGTGAAAAACTTAGTTCCGAGTATTGAAGGTCAAGGTCGCAGGTTGAGCTCAAAGGTCAAATAGAGACATAATGTAGAAAATGCAAGAACTTTTTTATTTTTCATTTAATTTCTTTCAAATTATATGCATTTAAAACAAATAGCAATGTTGGAAATGTAGAACGCCCTTTTTGTGCGTCGCGTTTCAATTTTTTCGAAGAATTGGAGTTACGGTTCTTTGTATCTAGTTTCTGGTATCTTGTGTTTAATTTTCTTGTGGGTGAATTTCCTCCCATAGTTTTAGACTGGTTGTTTTGAAATTTGGCATGTGTTATTAGGGTCATTTGAAGATGTGTTTATTATAAAATGAAGATGCTGAATCAAATTTTACAGGAGTTATGGTCCTTTGATTACCAACTAAGCATAGTATGTACTGAATTTTTTTAATTTTTCATTTACTTATTTTAAATTTGGTATTGTTTCACAGGAAACAGTAATGTTTAACATATAAAACGTGTTTTTGTGTCGTGATCCTGATGTAATTGTCACTATCCGTTTGTTAAACTTTTATATATAAGTTAACTAAGTGTACAGGGATGTTTTTTTGCTTGTCTTCTTAAAGCCCTTGTTATATTTGTGTGTTTATTTACTAAAATTTGATCTTGACTATGACCAATAATTGACATTTTCGATAGTATTTTACTTTCTCTTATTATTCATCCTTACATTATTACGGAGCCCGCGAAGGGGCATTGAAATAAATATATGTTTGCGTTCGAACACAATGCTATTGCGCGCGAAAGAAATAACATTGCGTGCGAACGAAGTACTATTGCGTGCGAACGAAGTACTATTACGTGCGATTAAGTCTAAAACTAAAGTAAAACTAGTTTTTATCAGACGTGCGTCTGAATTCAGATGATGCATATCACGTAGTAAAATGCATTATCGCCAATAACTTCATTTTTTTTTTAGAAAAAACTCGGCTTTGTTATACGAGTTTGAAGATTGTGTAGTTTTAAAATATTGAATTAAAAAAACGGTATCGTTCTGGGCCAAACAAGTGTAATAAATTAATTTTATTCTTTATTTTGATGTTTGTGCTGGTTTATTCACAATGGCTAGTTCATGACGTTTACCGGTTAGGAATGGCAACACGTGTATAAACCTGCATCGCGTGAATACGTATTAGCCAATCAGAACCGAAGTCTTAATAAATTTTATGAATGAAGCTGTCGAATATGCCATATCAACATATTAGAGGGACAACAACTACCTTCCAGTAAAATGTTAACTCTCAAAAACTCAAAAATTTCAGTGAATATTGAAGATTTTAAAGTACTTACTTTTAAAACAAGACTGCAAACGAACAAGTATTTTATTCTCAATAACTTTTATCAAAAAAGTTTATTTAAATTCATTCATATAAATTAAAAGCAAAAAAAAAAAAAAAAAAAAAAAAAAAAAATGGAAAAGCTGACAATATTTCAAAAATATTCAGAATATGAAAAATATGTTCTAAAAAGACATGTGAAATTCTAAGTCTACTGAAGTTGTCAGAGTTCGAATCACACCACCCACTCATACACAAGTTTTTCCTCACTGAAAATTTGATCGGACTACAATGGCTGGTTAACTTTCTGCCCATACACCCACCAACAGATGTCACAAATATTACCTAATAATAGTTATGTATAAGCTTATTCTTGCCTTGCCAATCAAAATCGAACACACATTACTAAATCGCAGTCTGAAAGCAAAAATCTTTGAAACTGGCAATTTAAGTTAAACACGTGAACTTCCACCAGAGAAGCGAGTCCAGGTGCTCCGGGAGGGTAAACACATCCTGTTAATCTAGCAACGACTAGCTACACACGCCAATGTGTAATAAAAATTGAGAATTGGAATGAAAGGAACAAGGAACTATGGAACGTCAAATATATCCAGTGTAATTTTGATACAATGACATCATGTTTTTTTATCGACTTTTAAAATTTCATTTTTCTCATCTAAACTTTGACATTTGATTAGCACCCGATTTTTTAAGAAGTCACACTGGCTCCTAAATTAAAAAGTCACTTTAATTCCTGTGATTCTAGGGCCAATCCTTCGATGTATAAAAAATGATTGGAAAAATCAATGTTATGTCATTGAATTTGAGGGTTTGTCAGTATTTCAATTATTCAGATTACATTTAATTGGAGTCGTTTAAAATCAATTTGGATTGAGACTTTGTGTGCAAAAAGTATTATAATTTATAGCTATTATGTGATGATTTTGAATTTTTGTTAAAATAAATTATTTTAATAAATAATTTAAAATCAGCACGTGGCATTATTGTCTGGCCATCTTAAACGAAACTGTCACTAAGCGCGATTAGTATCATGTTTATGAGAGTTCTTTACTTCATCAATCTTGGTAACAATTGATTAATTTCGTGTTGCACCATAGACAATGTTAACTCTTGTTAGTATTTATGGCTAAGATGATTAGAATGCCTTAAAAACATGTTGTTGTATGCTGTTTAACGCTTATTTAAAGTACGTGTATGCACTTTTTTGGTGAAATTCAATTGCAATGCGATATCAATGAAAAAATGTTTGCTTAAAACAAAACTATATGTTAATTCAAAAGATTTGTATTAAAATACGATTTATAATCTTTAATTTTCTTTTTGTTTCAAAAAGGCACTTTTTCATAAAATATTTTTATAATATGTAATTTAAAATTGATTTATTATCCTATTATCTTATGACTTTCTACAGACGTTATTAGACTTGGCATAGAGACAAAACAGAAAATAATTGTAATTCATTGTTATCATTAAATGTATGTAAAAGCTAATAAAGGTTGTTTTTGTAAAAAGGGTGATGTGTTCGATTTTTTGACATTATTATACATAATCAACACATTGTTATCAAACTGCATATTAGCACGAATATTACTATTATTAACCAATAAAATTAAACAAGATTGCTATAAATCCTAAAAAACAAAGTAGTTATTAAATATCATATCTAATCATGCAGTCAAAATCAGCTTCATTATCTTACGACAAGGTTTTGTTAAAAAACACTATAGTCCGATGATTTTATTTTTACAAGAAATTGTTTTTTGTAATCCTTTATATATGCTATTAAGGTAACCTATCTTTAATGATTAAAGAAGTTATTGGTTAAAGGTATGGTTTATAAATTACACCTGACAATACCACTAATTAGTTTGTTTACCTATCAACTCCTTTGACTGTTTTGATTTAATGGTAAATAAATAAAAAATAAAAACATATAATATGAAAAAATTCCTTACAACATCTCTGTTTTTTTCTTCTTAATTTTTAGAGTAAAAACAGAAATGTATATTTGAATACTAAAAAAACCTGACATAGATGAACAATCAACTTTGACAAATTTTGTAAAACCTACTGGTAAACAGCAGAAATATCAGTTGAATGACCCAAAGCAAAAAGAATCTATACATGCACTTATTGACTATATATACTCCTGTTTTCAACAGTTAAAAATCAAAACATTAGAACTTCATAGAAAAAGAACCCAAAATTTTAATTTCAAATTCTGAATCCGAAACATATCATATTTATATGTTTGAATTCTTTATGAAATGTAATGTGTAATATAATGCATTACTTTGGTAAAGTAATTGTAATGTAATGCATTACTTTCCAAAATACATGTAATTGTAATATAATGCTAGTTTTGTCAAAGTAATTGTAATGTAATGCATTACATTGCAATGTAATTCGCCCCATGCCTGGTCCGATCACATTTTCAGTGAGGAAAAACATGTTTTGAAAGGGTGGTGTGATTCAAACTTAGATATCTTACTTTAGTCGAGTTGACACTCCCATATACTCAATACTTGAACCTAGAAATGTTTTTTCCTATGAAGTTTTTTTGCTGTTTTGTATTCTATAGGGTCCCTAGAGTAAAATTAGGTAAGTTGCCCTGAAGGCAACATTGGGCAAATTGAATAATTTGCATATATCCAAGATGGCTGCCAGACGCCATATTGAAAATCTATCTTTTGTAAGAATTGTTCTACAATAGCTTGCCATATACCGTTTTATATGTTTTTAGGGATGAGGAACTCATTTCTGTTGTTGTTTTTAACATTTTGGACATTTTGAAAGCATATTTAACAATTTTGACCAGACAAGGATTTATTATAATTAGATTAACTCAGCATATCACATTCAACGCTGTGTAACTTAACCATGCATCTTGATACATTTTGATTAAAAGGTCATAAATGAGGCTCGAACAATTCCTTTTAATAAGAAATTAAAAACATAATCGTTGGCAGCAGTAAATTGATTCGATTTTTACATAAACATTGATACATTACCGTCATGTAATAAAGTATTATGGTTTCTGGTTTCGGGAATCTGCAGTAAAATCTGTCACTGATAATGCACAACCTTCCACAAAGTTGTTTGGTTGGACTTGAACAGTAAGAGCTCATTTTTGGTTTTATGATAGTTTTGATATTTTGATTAACTATTTTCACTCCAAATGGCCGCTATGAGACACACGTTATAAATACAGACTTCCATGTTCATCCATGTGGTATAAGTAAAAAGGTAGTGCACAGTGAAGATTTGGCTTACTTCTGGTGTCTCAACTTACCTAAGTTACCATTAAGCAACATCTCGACATCTAGACCTGAAACTGCTGTTTCACATAAATTATACTGGACTGCAGAAAATAATACCCTTGCACTGTTTACCACCAAAACTATTTGTATCCTGATTAACAAATCCAACAAATAATTTTATTGGATGCTGAAATTGTACAATATGCTGGTAAACTTTCTCAGTGTCTGCTATAAACACATGCGTGTCCTGTCGAGGATATTGCATGTCGACATCATAGTGATGATTAGGATGCTGTCTTGGTTAACCAGTTTGGAGTACAAACTGCTATCAAATTTGAAAAAGGCATGACTCTCTAACCTGATCCTTTTAGTGGGTAGATTGGTGCTTCTCTGAACGATTGGAATGAATATATTCTGAGTGTGATACGGACCATAACTCAAAGAGTCCAATCCTCGATGTTTATTGGATATATACAGTCGACTCTCGTTAAGTCAAACTCGGATATGTCGAAATTCCGGATAAGTCGAAATAAGTTTTGCGGTCCCAATTTTATTCTTATATAAATATACTGGAATTATATGTTTAAGTCGAAATCGTGTAAGTCGAATTTCCGGATGAGTCGAAGTAATTTTTGGGTCCGTTGACATTAAATCATTCGGATTGATTATTTACACTTAAGGCCGTATAGTCCAGGTAGTAGGCTGGCGTTATTTACACTTACGCATGCGCAATACGATAACTAGTATCAGCTGTATAAGGGCAAGGTTGTGTTCAATGAAGTATGTCGGCAATACTGTCGCACGAGGCCTAATTCATGAGATTTTGTAAAGTAAACTGTCAAACTATAATGTCACTATTTAAGGTAAATTGATCAAGTTTTATTGGAACACGTGTCGCGACCGGTAATCAGAATTATTCAGTTTATACTTGTATAATATTAAAATCAATGTAAGCAGTTTATTCTTATTTTCCTCTAATAATTGATTTTATTTTTTTATTTATTATCATTATTATCATAATTGATGAGAACATAATAATTAATCTTTAAAGTTTTAAATTAAAATCAATATAGATGTACTTTACATGTTTATAGGGGATTTGTCAACAGGAATTAAAGAGCAATTACTTGATGAGTCGTGTTCGAACAACTAATTAATAAGAATTTTCACTTTGATTATTAATCTCCATACTCCAGTAAGGATGTGAACACGTTAATCTCTTTAATCTAATTAAGACCCGTGAACATAGGATACTGGGTAATTAATTCACTGTCATGTCAAAGTAATTAGGTACATATCTGTGAACATGGGATGCTGCACGGAAGCGTTAATCACTTAAACCAATTAAGACCCGTGAACATAGGATACTGAGTAATTAATGCACCGCTCATGTCAAAGTAATTTGGTATAGATCTGTGAACATGGGATGCTGCACGGAAGCGTTAATCACTTAATCTAATTAAGACCCGTGAACATAGGATACTGAGTAATTAATGCACCGCTCGTATCAAAGTAATTAGGTATAGAACATGAGACGCTGCACCGAACCGTTAATCACTTAATCCCATTAAGACGGTGAACACGGGATACCGTTAATCTCTTAATCCAATTAAGACCCGTGAACACAGGATTCTGAGTAATTAATTGACCGATCAAGTATAAGGTAAGTAGGTATCTGTGAACATGGGACGCTGCTACTTAATTAGGTGTCAATAATTCCTGGACTATAAATAAGGGCTAAGTTATAGCAATAGGCACAGTTTGATACTGAACCTGAACCAAATCACATATTTATGAGAATGGCTTCTTTGTTTTTTAAAGGTGAATATTGTGTTGTCAAATTTTTATCCGTGTAAAGTTTATTATAATGTGTTGTGTAGTAGTCGTTTGTGGCATGAGAGCAAGAGACAGATTATGGATGAACTGTTAGACCTGAAATTTGAACAAGTGAAAGAGTTTGCGAGATATTTGATTGAAAGTAGAGACAGAGTGCTTGTGCATAATGTGGCCGATAGATATTGGGGAAGTGGAAGATACGGTGATGGAGAGAATGTGTTTGGACAAATGTTAATGGTGCTTAGAGACAGACGTGTTAATTTAATGACAAGAGTGGCTGTTTTTGGATCTAGTTATGTAAAGAGAGTAGACATGTGGTGCAAGGGTGATTTTAGGGTGCCAGTGAATGTGCGTTGTTTCGAGAGCGGACAGTATTGATAGTGAACTATTTCGTCAGTTGTTGTGTTACAAGCCCCACGTAGTGTATATTCAGTTAGGTGGTAATGACGTTTCTCCAACTTGTGGACCAACGGAAATTATTAGGAATATTTGTGCGTTAGTGGATAGTTTGAAATCGTCAGGCGTGAAAGAAGTGTATGTTGGTGAGATTCTGAAGAGGAGTAATTTTGTGAAATCGCCGGGTGTGAATCAAGTTTTATTTGATAGTGTTAGGAAGAAAGTGAATAAAAAGTTGTGCAAATTGTATGGAAGATTTGTGGTGAGATTTAACAACGTAAGGTTTCCCAATGATTATTCGAAGGATGGAGTACACTTAAGTGAGGATGGAATGAAGAGATACTACTATCGTTTGCAGCAGATTTTTCGAAAGTGCCGACATGTGTGATTAGTTTGTGTTATTTGTTTTACAGTTATTTGTGTTGAATTGTAATTAAGGTATGGTTTGTGTGATTTATATGCTGCATGTATATAGTAATTAAGTTTATTTGTGTTATTTGTTTTAGTTTTAAGGTGTATGTGTGTATAACTTACTTACCATATGTTCATGTATTGACAAAGATAAGTCTTCATCAGTACTATTGTCATATTTTATCATTCTTATACCGTCCCGATCTTTGATTTGTTATAATCTATTTATAAAATAGAAATATATTGCCGTTGCAGAAACATCTACGATCACAAAACTGATGCAATGGTAGAATGAAATAATTGTGGGGAATGGTACCATGTTTCTTGTATCAATTCTGGGCCCATTGAGTCTCTATCAAAGTCTGATTCAAAATATTTTTGCAGTGACTTTTGTGAAACAGAACACCAAATGAAATAGAATATTTAATCTTCATTAAAACTTTTAATTTCTTGTAAATATTAGTTAAGGAATTCTTTAGTTTATTTTAGAAATAAATTTGTAGGGACCGGTACAATTAATTTTCTGAGGTGATCAGTTGCGACTTTGCTCGTGAGATCCACTTTCTTTGTGTAACCTCAGAGACATTAATTGTCCATAAAATTTTAATTTTCTTTTAAAAGTGTAAATATTAGTTAAGGAATTTTTTAGTTTATTTTAGAAATAAATTTGTAGGGACCGGTACAATTAGTTTTCTGAGGTGATCAGTTGCGACTTTGTTCGTGAGATCCACTCTCTTTGTGTAACTTCAGAGATACTGATTGTACATAAATTTTGTCATATATTAGTTATCCATTTTAATTTGTATACTATCACAAAAAGCTGAGAACCACGTCCTCGTCGTGGGATCTGGAAACATGTTCAGTTATTATACGTTATATTATTTATATAATTAAATTAATTTAATTATTTATCAACAGTGCCATGTTTTGAATAATTAAATTTTTTTATTATATAATAATGGCATATATAACTCTCCATGGCAAAGTGTTCTCGATATATTAGCCGATATACTTCATTGAACACAACCTTGCCCTTGTATAGCTGATACTAGTTATCGTATTGCGCATGCGTAAGTGTAAATAACGCCAGCCTGCTACCTGGACTATACGGCCTTAAGTGTAAATAACGTCAGCCTAAATCATTCTAAACTTGATACACATGAGTCGAACCGGCAAACTTCTTTGATGTCTTAACTGTCACCTGTCACGTTTGTGCATGCATGATTGAGTTCCCTTTGTCGGAATAAACTGAAGTCCTTCCTTTTGTTACCTTTACCTGTGAAGAAAGAAACCCTTTCTTAATCACCTGACCATGAATCAATAATCAATAATCAGCATTATTGATCTTTAATTACATCCACGCACCTTCGGTCGATCAGTGTTCACATGTACACACAAACAGTTACCTCCCGTGTGGGTCGTTCAAATTTACAGAATGATTAAGTATGCGAAATGAAAACTTAATACCCAAAGCTTAATATTTTTTAGTAAATTATGACGGAACGAGAATCTTTGAAGTGTGGGTGAAAACATGCCTAAAATAACCAAAGCTAAGTGATTTAATTTTAACTGAAAGATTAACAAACGATTAAGAGATAACGGTGAAGTTTCTGTTTAGTCTTCCATGCCGAGTTGCCGTCTTCAGGTTTTTCAGTCGAGAATTATTTCATCATTATTTATTTTTGTCATTACATTGTTTAATAGTAAAAACATAAGTTACAAATATTGAAATTATTTATTTTTGTCATTACATTGTTTAATAGTATAAACATAAGTTATAAATATTGAAATAAATAATGATAAAAAATTGCCGATTATGGACCGGAAGTCAACAGTTATGAGAAGTACAACAGAGTTACATCCCATGTCAGGAACTTGCCGATTTTTAAGTCGAACTTCGGATATGTCGAACTGTCGACTGTATATATGACCAAAATGTGTTGCTTATTCAAACTCCCTTTAAATAAAAACAGGACATAAGGCATGCAATTGTTCACAAAATTGCTTCAAATGTGTCAATGTGGTGGATTCAGTTGCAATTGATGTGAAGATGGAGTACAATCAAGTCTACCCAATGAGTGTTATAATGCCATTATTAGCTCCATAAAGATAATAAAGGCATTACGTGTCAAAGCGACGCTGTCAAGATGCAAAAACAAAGCCAGTTATTGATCTTGGAAACATGTTTCTTTGGTTATCGTTGTTTTGGACAGCAAGGGCAGTTTGAGCTTAGCTTCTGCTTGCATTTGAAATCGGTTCTGTTCCTTTTTGACATTGGTTGAAAATAGTTGTCATTGAAAAAGGAATGAAGTCAGCTCTAGTCAAATTGTTTTGTGGAGTTCGTTCACCCAAAACTCACAATCACAATGATTCACAGTTTTTCTACTACGCGATCACATGGCGATAACCCATCAGATTTCATTGCATCAATCCAAAAAGGTCAAGTAAAATCTTGTTTTTCGACAAATACCATCTCATATATTATAAGAAACCAGGACAGAGGGACCACCACTGCAATATGTATACGATTGTGGATTCGGCTATGATGAATCCGGTATAACTATGGTATCATATGTTTTCCAGGCTGCACAGACAGGTTATGATATCATTTGTGTGCTGATTGACGACACAGATGTTTTTGTTTCCCCGGTGTATTGGGTGTATAAGCATGAGAACAATGTGATGTACAGATAGAGTAATAGGATAGAAGTTTTTGAACATCAATGCAACTAACTATGGTCTTGGTTCGAGATATCTTGAACTGCCAGGCATGCATGCTGTAAGTGCCATGGTCTTGGTTTGAGATGACTTGAACTGCCAGGCATGCATGCTCTCAGTGTCATGGTCTTGGTTCGAGATATCTTGAACTGCCAGGCATGCACACTGTAAGAATCATAGTCTTGGTTCGCGATGTCTTGAACTGCTCGGCATGCACACTGTAAGAATCATGGTCTTGATTCGAGATGTCTTGAACTGCCAGGCATGTATTCTATCAGTGTCATGGTCTTGGTTTGAGCTGTCTTGAACTGCCAGGCATGAATGCTCTCAGTGTCATAGTCTTGGTTCGAGATGTCTTGAACTGCCAGGCATGCATTCTATCAGTGTCATAGTCTTGGTTCGAGATGTCTTGAGCTGCCAGGCATGCATTCTATCAGTGTCATGGTCTTGGTTCGAGATGTCTTGAACTGCCAGGTATGCACACTGTAAGTGTGATGGTCTTGGATCGAGATATCTTGAACTACCAGGCATGTATGCTCTTAGGGACATGGACTTCGTTCAAGATATCTTGAGCTGTTATGTATGCATGTTCTTAGTGGTTGTAATACAGCGTCATAATTACAAACTCTTATTCTCCTCATTTAGCTGATGTTCTTGGTTAAGAAAGATCACAAATAACTTTATGGGATCTGAACCATTCTTTGTTGTTCTGTATTGCCAGCCAGCAGGGAAAACCGTGACGTTTCCTCAGGCTCTTCATAAAGAACACCAAAGCCTTATTTGTTTTAATTTTGTATCAAACACCATTTTCTGTTGTCGCACCTTTAGTTAATGTTGTGAAAGGGTACCGACAGTCAAGATCCTCCTGAGCAGTATGAGATGATAACCGATTTCGGATTGAAATTCAAAGATCAATTCTCATTACATGTTATAGCGAAAGGATACCCGGCGCCCCAAGAACTTCTTTGTCATGTTATGTCAATGTAAGGCAAAAAATCATAAGTGCAACACACAAGAACATGCTTGCCTAAAAAATAATCCTGTACATAATTTTGTAACTGTTCTGGAGAAAGAGAGTGTTTAAATTTTTACACAAGGTTGAATAGTTATTTGACACATATGGTCGGTCATTATAGACATGATGGTATTAAATGTAAAACTAATGCCAGAATTGAGTTGCCCCTGCCTAAATACCCCTGCAAAGATGTATGACAATCTATTATAAATTTGTTTTTGTACAAAATCAATATTTCAATATGGCGTCCGTCGGTCATCTTGTGTTTATAGCTTATTGTGTGAGTTAATTAAGTGTTCCGTATGTAAAAATTAACATTAGAAATGGGTTTCTCATGCCTGAAAACATCTAAAAGGATATATTACAACCTATTGGAAGATATTTTATATCGCAGTATGTATTTCAATTTGACGTTTGGCGGCCATTTTGGATTTATGTATATTGTGCAAGTTGCCCAAATTTGCCCGAAGGGCAACTAAGTTAGTTTTGTTCAAGGACCCATAAGGAAAACAAAACATCAAAAAAACTTCATAGGAATGAACATTTCTAGGTTCATAAAATGCCTACTCGACTACTTGATATAACTTCAAAAGAATTAAAATTTCACATTTCTTATGAGAACATATTTTTCATGTTTTTAATATTTTATGCAAATATTCTCAGCTTTTTTATTCATTTTTTTTGCTTTAAAATTATATGAATAAATTTAAATGAAATTAACATCCAATTATAAAATACAGTCCAACCTGCCTTAAAGACCACCTCTATATAAGGGTCACCTGCTTATAAAGGCCAGTAGAATTGTATCCCAATTGTTCTTTATTCATATTACGATATTTGAACCTGTATATAAAGGCCACCTGTCCACAAAGGCCACTTTTACTGGTTCTCTTGGGTGACCTTTATAGACAGGTTTGACTGTATGTGGTAATGGACTTATTGGATGACATCCCACTATCGTATTTATTTTACAACTAATGGATCATAAATAAAGAACAAAATGGAAAAAATGGAAACAGCTATGAGATCAAGGAGAGAATGTGGAACCGGATCGGACACATCCTAAGTAAAGAGAGAACATATGACTGCAAGACAGCACTAGGGTGGCAGCCATAAAGAGAATACAAAAGAAAAAAGGGAATACCTAAGTCCACATGGAGGAGAAGAATGGAAAAGGAAAGGAATGCTGCTGGATTGACTATCTGGAACACATTCAAAGCAGTACAGGACAGACAAAAATGGAAAGATAGCGTCAGGGCCTTATGCGCCTTCTGAGAGCATTAAAATTAAGGTTCATAAATATACACATTTAAAAGTTACTATTGTCTAAAATTGCTGCTATTGTTCATCTTTATTGTTTAGATACAGCCACTTTCATAAATAACTTTCATACCTTTTAAGTTTTTGAAACCTAACAATCATATTGTGTTTTGAAAACAAAAAGCGCATAAACATATTTTTTGTTTTATTTTTACTTTTTCCGATATTCTCCTACATAGAGAAAATTTTACATTGTTTACTTAAAAATCAGTCGTAGTATGTTCCTTTGGTGACCTCATATGCATATATTAAAAGGTTCAAATAAGGTCAACAATTACTTTGGTATATGGAAGTATAATTCATTTCCTTTTAGTAATATTTGGTTAATGAAATTTGCCCCTTGGTTTCTTTCACAGCCAGGTTCTCTGTAATTAATAATAAACATAACTGTTTTGGATTAATTGAATGGTTTTTGTCCCAGTCAAGAAGATTTTATGTATAAAAGCACATCACCAACAACATGTATAGGTGAAGAAGCAGAAATTTAACTTTTGCAGTGCACTCAAGGCAATATGCTGAGAGGGTTCTTAAGTGTAGATGCCTACTGACATGTAGCATCAGTTTTGGGGTTTCTTCCAAAAGACCCCGTAATTTTCATTTCTAAATGCCCAGTGCTTGGTGAAAGAACAATACCTTTTTTCAAGTCTTGGTCAGACCTGGCTAGTGTACGAACCCCACCTGCCATATATCGAGCAAGTTATCTAGTTATTCTAACAACTGAGCTACAGTGGTGTCTGAACTTTTGAATTATTGCATTTTGAACCATAAAACTATACAAATGAACCTTATTAAGGCAACTGAATTGATACTGTAATTTTCATTTCTAAATTCCCAGTGCTTGGTGAAAGAATAATACCTATTTTCAAGTCTTGCTCAGACCTGGCTAGTGTTGGAACCCGACCTGCCATAAATAGAGCAAGTAATCTAGTTATTCTAACAACTGAGCTACAGTAGTGTCTGAATAATCTATTCTTGCTTTTGAATTATTGCATTTTAAACCATAAAACTATAAAAACAAGAGGCCCATGGGCCTTAACGCTCACCCGAGGCTAAGTACATATCTCATGCAGAGGTTCAATGGTCAATAACATTTATTAAAGAGAACTCCTAATTTTCAGCAGTAAGGCAGAATTAAATGCAAGGATTTTTGCAAATTAATCATACCTTGTCCCGAGATTGCTACATATATAATGTATAATATATTAATATATATATATATATATATATATATATATATATATATATTCTAGCTACAATACATTATTTATAAATAGCTAAAAAAGTAAAAACAAAAGTATGGAACTATGACCTTCATCTATATATCAAAATGATTGTTAGGCCATTACCTACAATATTCAAATATACATGCCTATACAAAAAGTTAATAGTTTTCGAGATAATTAACCATTTCAGTATCCTTTCCCATCTGTAACCTTGACCTTTGAACCCATTACCTTAATCTATATATCAAAATGATCGTTAAATCAACTCCTACAATATTGTAATATACATGTTTATACAAAAAGTTTATAGTTTTTGAGATAATTAACCATTTCAGTATCCTTTCGCATCTGTGACCTTGACCTTTGAATCCATGACCTTAATCTATATATCAAAATGATCGTTAAATCAAAACCTACAATATTCTAATATACATGTTTATACAAAAAGTTTATAGTTTTTGAGATAATTAACCATTTCAGTATCCTTTCGCATCAGTGACCTTGACCTTTGAATCCATGACCTTAATCTATATATCAAAATGATCGTTAAATCAATTCCTACAATATTGTAATATACATGTCTATACAAAAAGTTTATAGTTTTTGAGATAATTAACCATTTCAGTATTCTTTCGCATTTGTGACCTTGACCTTTGAACCCATGACCTTAATCTATATATCAAAATGATCGTTAAATCAAAACCTACAATATTTGAATATACATGTCCACACACAAAGTTAATAGTTTTCGAGATAATTAACCATTTTGGTACACTTTCGCATCTGTGACCTTGACCTTTGATCCCATGACCTTAATCTATATATAAAAATGATCGTTAAATCAATTCCTACAATATTGTAATATACATGTCTATACAAAAAGCTTACAGTTTTTTAGATAATTAACCATTTCAGTATTCTTTCGCATCTGTGACCTTGACCTTTGAACGCATGACATTAACCTATATATCAAAATGATCGTTAAATCAAAACCTACAATATTCTAATACACATGTTTATACAAAAAGTTTATAGTTTTTAAGATAATTAACCATTTCAGTATTCTTTCGCATTTGTGACCTTGACCTTTGAACCCATGACATTAATCTATATATCAAAATGATCTTTGAATAAAAACCTACAATATTCGAATATACATGTCTATACAAAAAGTTAAAAGTTTTCGAGATAATTAACCATTTAGGTATTGATTTGCATTTGTGACCTTGACCTTTGAACCCATGACCTTAATCTACATATCAAAATGATCGTTAAATCAATTCCTACAATATTGTAATATGCATGTCTATACAAAAAGTTTATAATTTTCCAGATAATTAACCATTTCGGTATTGTTTTGCATCTGTGACCTTGACCTTTGAACCCATGACCTTTATTAATATATCAAAATGACCATTGTGCCATTACCTACAATATTGTATTATACATGTCTATACAAAAAGTTAATAGTTTTGCAGATAATCAACTATAACGGTAATAGTTGTGCATCCTTGACCTTGACCTTTGAACACATGACCTTGATCTATGTATCAAAATGATCGTCATGTCAATACCTACAATTAACTGAAAATCCCATGCCATTATTACCTGAAATGTTTAAAAAATAGCATTTTTTATCAAAGGTTAAAAACAGGGACATGACCTTGACCTTTGACATCTTTTGGAAGAAAATAGCAAGACAAGGTCAACAGTGAAAACTCCATACAATTATCTTCATCCGTTATTGAGTTATAACAATAAATGTCTCATTTTCGAAATTACATAATTTTACGCAAAAAACGCGTAACCTATTTTTCGTTCAATTTTCAAGAAAAACAAAATTTTGATCTTCCCAGGTATGCTGAATCTAAATATCTAATCAAAATTTGCCTGCACCTTTTGGTTTCAGAGAAGATTTTTTTGTCTTTTTGCTAATTTTAGTAATGGCGGCCATCTTGTTGGGCGTGGCCAAACCCCAAACATAATTTTTAAAGGCTGTTACCCAGGCATGATAATCGCCAAGTTTCATCAAATTTGCCCCAGTAGTTTTGGAGAAGAAGATTAAAATGTAAAGTTTACACATGACGCACGACACACGACGCACGATGATAGATTGCAATAGCTCATCTGAGCCTTTGGCTCAGGTGAGCTAATGAACCTTAATAAGGCAATTGAATTGATACTACTATCGCATGAGATCCAAAAAACACTTGGTAGAGCGATCAACATTTAGTTTTAAACTTAATGTTTCTGAAGACATCAACTCATTCCTGTTTTTTCATGCACTGTCCAAATGGAAGTAGCAGTATCTACTTTAAGGGGGCATCTTGGTGACCAAATAGTCTAAAGTACACACTTATAGATCATAGTGCCTCTCACTTCCCAAGTCTGAATCCCAGTCTGGACAGTTCCTTATGTGAGAAAGTTTGCAGGTTTGCTTGCCAAAAGTCGGTGGGCTTTCCAGGTACATTTATCAGTTTCCTTTACCATTTCTGGGTCCAGTTGTTTGAAGCTTGATTAGTTTAATCAGTGATTAACAGAAATTTAAACATCAATTAAAATTAAAATATCATTAGGGAATCGATAGTTTTATTACAATTTTCTTTGGTTTGATGCAATTTTTATTCATTTTCAAAATTTCAGCATAAAAGTTCACAATACATCTGCAACTATGTAAAAATAAAATTTTGATTAAACTAATCAGACTTCGAACAACTGACCCCTGAACTGACCACCTAGCTATAAGTGAAAGAATCTTGTTTTGGGCATAAAACAATAAATACTCCACTCCACCCCTTTTAGACAGAAACAAAAAAAATCAAATTTACATAATAATTTATTAAGAATGTACACTGCTTAACTTTTTGACCTCTTCATTGCCCTCTTCATTGACCTCCTCATCTTCATTTGTTTCTCCGCTGGTCTCATCAGGATAACTTGGGGAAGGTTTTAAAGAAAACACTATAGGTATCTGCTCTAGTTTATGATTTGTTTGTTGTAAATATCTTATCCAGGTAACTAACGAGTCTTTGCTACCTGTACCTGTAATACACATCCCTAATATTGTCAGATCATCTTGCTCATGTACACTTTTAAGGGGAACTAAATCTGTTGGTTCCTCGTCTTCAAAAAATAATCTCCAGCCCTCAAACAAATCTGAAATGGATAATAAATGAATCATGTGTGTAATGATAATTCAATAAAACAATTTTTGTGTTCTGATATTGGTGGGATTTACATACAATTCAGTACCTTACATGAACACAAGTTTTACATAATTGAAAAGATCAGATTTTAACTAGAACCGTCTCTTGAGAGCCAGATATTCCCCTGCCACCCCCAACACTGACCTCCTAACCTTGACCTTTGACTTATGTACATGGTATGTGACACATCGTCTCATGTTGTTTTACTTTTATGACAGACAGACAGACAGGGTGATTCCTATATACCCCCCTAAACTTTGTTTGTTGGTGTGTACGGGGGTTATAATGATAACAAGTAAATTCAGTGAATTATAATCTCTTGCAAGCAGGTCCTTTTTTGGTGATTTGCACTTATATTCAAAGGGCAACAACTCCCAGGAAAACAAGCAAACCAACTCTGGTAAAAGATATTAATGATGATGCTTTGCACCAAGTTTCATGAAATAGAGCTTCATAGTTTTGGAGAATTGATGCAGACAAGAATTTCGAACAGACGGACTGGGATGGACAGAAACTCAAATTTAATATTCCCTCTTTCTTCAAAAGACAGGGGATAATAATAATAATAAAAAAAGATTTTAAATTTTTATGGCCCTCAAACATTGATTTTGGCATATTTTTTTTTTACTTCTAAAAGAACATTATACAAGATAAACAGATTTATAATATAATAAAACAGCCAAAAATTGTGCAAATGAGAAACTAAAATCTTTTATCTTGATCCTTGTTCTGTTTAAGAAAGAGTTCAGAAGGTTATAGAGTGTGTAACATCCCAGTCAAGAGTTTTTCACTTATATCAAGATGTTGCCAGCTATAGGCAAAGGTGCAGAAATGTTGCCTTTGTGTTGCACTGATGGCATTATACAGAAGGGTCCTTCATTGTGCCATGCGAACTCTATATTTTAGTTCCCATTCGAAAGAACTGTAACTTTCATTTCATAATGCTGAGTGCTTGAAGATTGAAAAGTCACTCCCCACTTTTAAGTCTTGAGTCAGACCCAGTCAGGATTAGAACCCATGACCTTCCACTAACGGAGGAGCACTCTACAAACTGAGCTACTGCAGTGATATATCTAAGAGAGAGATTTTAAGTTTAAACACTAAAAGGCTAAACACTAAATATAATAGCAAAATTACAAATACTCAGGTGATTTTTTTTAGAGTTTTCACTTGACAAACACCCTGAAATCTGATTATTGAATGTATGTAATAGAAAATTAAAACCATAGCTTATTCACAATAACACAGAGTTACCGGGTACCTCTTCTGGTGCACACAATGTCAAATCTTAGTAATTGTGTATACCAAGTTCAATAAAAATATTGTCAATGGTGTTGCAGTAGGTCAGACAAATCATGAATCATGCACACATACACATATATACACACTGCATTTTATTGCAAGTTCAAATTTCTGTTCAGGCCAGGTAAGCAAAAAATTATTCAAACTCTTAAAAAACAAAATAGATACCTTCATCGGCTTCCTTTTTAGGTTGAGGTATTTCTGGTTTTGGGTCTGCTTTCAGTATGAAGTATGACTGTGATTTTTCCCGTACATACACGGTGTAAGCACCCTCCACATATAAAGGCTGTTCTACTGGGTGACTCTCTATCAATTCCTGTTGATTTAGACTCTGGGCACTCACAATAAAGGTATCTTCTTTTGGATTTTCTTCAACATTTTTTGTCTGTTACAAAAACAAAAACAAAATGTTTATAAGTGTGTGTGTGTGTGTGTGTGTGTGTGTGTGTGTGTAACACCGCTATCATTGTACGCAAGTAATTTTTTTTAAGATCATCAGGTAAAAATACTTGTATAAAATATGTCAGCCCTAACTACAGTCATTTTAAAAGTTGTGAAGATGTCTAAGCTATCTAGAACCTTAGCACAATGCAATCAAGTGATGGCTCTCAGTGTTGTCATTGTCTACAAACATTTTAATTTATTTAAGAAATGACATTCTGATCATGGTATTTCAAGGGGTAATGAAAGATAGTGTGGCGCGTGCCAAATTCGATGAAGGGCAAAGCCCTTCATTTTGAATTTGGCACGCGCCACACTATCTTTCATTACCCCTTGAAATACCATGAGCAGAAATGTCATTTCTTATATTTACAATAAATATTTTGTACCTTGGCGCTATTTTTTCATATCTGCGCGTGTGATATAGAGTTTTTAGCCATGCGAGATCGGCGTATCTCACATGACCACGCGACCCCCTGTGTAGGGCATGACGTAATATTGCGGGAAAATTGATACACATCAAGGGTCATGACCCCATTGTCTTTCATTGGGAATTGAAATACAATTGCTTCTGTGTTTCATCGAAGACAGGTACAGTCATATTGTAAATATTATTATATAAAAGCCTATATTTTTTCCACAATTTTGATTTATATAAAAAGTTAAGGCTGATGCACTGATCTAGAAACCGAGGAAAACTTGTAAATTTATATACCGGTAATCTTAAAAGGAAGGATTGAAGTTTTTCAATTAAGTCACACATTTGGCCACTAACCACACTGCTTATTGTTCAGCTAAGCCATGCTTTTTTCTCTCATATTTTGGCCAATATTGGAAATATTAACATAATAATAAAGCTGTATTTTCATAAAAATATATGAATTTCATGCAATATTATCGGATTATTAAACTGATATTGTGAAATATTGTCCCAAGTTGACTTGACATTTGCATGAGATTGCGAGTGCAAATTTCGAGTCAACGAGGGACAATATTTCACACTATCAGTTCAATCACCCTTTTATTATATAGCAAAATAAATTTTGTTTACTTCCGTCAAGTATTTCATCTAAAATACCATTTTGTCGTACAAAGCATAAATATTACACAAGTGCTTGTAAATGGGTATAAAAACTAGTGCAATATGACAACAACACAGCGATGACGTCCACAACAATCGTATGACGTCATAAACGACAGCGTCATGTGACAAAGCGTACAGTATGAAAAATTGATTTGAGAAACCTTGGACTGGAACAAAATTAGCGTGCAAATATCGATATTTATTGCACGCTAACACCTCGGGATTTATCATTTATTTTCTATGCGAAGCATATATTGCTATATAATAAACTCTCAAACTTTGAGTTTAATTTTGACCATACAGAATTAAAATATCAAGTGACCTACTTTTAGGTGTTGTGGTGGTGTAACAAAATGAATTGTTCTAACAAAGACAGGGGTCTATATTTCCATTGAAATCTGTCCAAATATATATACACTGAGGCATGCACACATACACACCCTGCACTATGCCATAAACTAGTATGTCAAGTTAATGTTTCACAGTTTGGTCAGGTGAGCTAAAAGTACACATGAGAGCATTGAGACTGAGTTGAGTTGAGTAATAGTGTTTAACATCCCAGTCAAGAATATTTCACTTATATCGAGACTGGCTGGGGATCGAACCCAGGACCTCCCACTTACGGAGCGAACACTCTACCAACTGAGCGACCGCAGTGGTTCATTAAGACTGACCTGCTGAATGTAAAGCATTACAAGAGGGTGAATGGACCCGAAGCGCTCATCTGTAAATAATGGCTAGTTCAAATGTCTGAATTCCATTCAAAATCAAATGAAATACAGTCTAACTTGCCTTAAAGGCCACCTCTATATAAAAGTCACTTGCTTATAAAGGCCAGTAGAATTGTATACCTATTGTTTTTTATTCATATTATTTGAACCTGTCTGTAATGGCCACCTGCTATAAAGGTCACTTTTACTGGTTCCCTTATGTGCCTTTTTGTAGACAGGTGTGACTGTACTGACAACAGTTGCTGTTCATATGATGCTTAGCTTGTACATATATAATATAAGTTTACCTGAGGAAATTGGAAGTTGTAATAAAACTATCTCATAAAGCTGATTAAGTGATTTTTGAAGGCCAAGGGTTTAACATTCTTTTATAGAAGTACTAATGTAATGATGCTAAATATGGCTGCTATTGTGTCACAGCAAACTAAGTGTACATACCATGCTTATGTTTCATTTAAACCTAAATGATATTTTTATTTTAACACAATTAGTGTTAAGGACACACACACACACACACACACACACACACACACACACACACACATGCGTAACATATTTTTTGTCCAAATTTCGGGAAATGAACAAATTATAGGCTTAATACTCTTGAGAAGCAAAATTTCATCTCAGATGTTTTCTCCAATCATCATTTCAAAGAGAAGAAGTTTTTTAAGATTTCCATACCTCTTGGTTACCTTGATCTAGTTATGGTAGTCATGGCAATGCCACAAATTAATCTGAATTGCACCAGCCCATGGATACTTCTGAGAAAGTTTGATTTAAATTTGTCCAGTAGTTTCAGAGAATAAGTAAAAAAAAAATTTGCTAGCAACACATACCCATGCGCGCACACACACACACACACACACACACACATGCACATACATACACTGCACTAAGCAATAAGCTCACATGACCTTTTGGTGACCTGAATCAAAACTTACTTACCTCCAAAACACTAATCTTATTATTGAGATCAAAAGCTGCCCGTTTCAGTGCTATTATTGCTAATTGAATTTTACTGTCTGGTAGATAATAAGGTACTGGGTAAGGATTGGCATTGCGGAACTTTGGTAGCCAATACATCATCCTCATGTATTTACGAACACAATGACTCTCAACATGAAATATATCTGTTAACATATGTCCAAATTCTTCATCAGGTATTAACCCTGTAATAATAAACATACAGTCTAAAGTAATGAATTGAGTAATGGTGCTTAACAACCTAGTCGATTACATTTCACTTTTATCTAGACGTCACCAGCTAGATCTATAAGCTAAGGTGCAGAAATTGTGTCTTTGTGTTGCACTGGTGGCATTATACTGCAGGGTTCTTTATCCTGCCATGCCTACCATTATTTTAAGTACCCATCTGAAAGAACTGTGACTTTTATTTCGTAATTCTGAGCACTTGGTGAAAGAACAGTCACTACCCACATTCAAGTCTTGGGTCAGACCTGGCCTGGGATCGAACACATAACCTCCCACTTACAAAGTGAGCATTCTACAAACTGAGCTACCGCAGTGATAATAAGCAAGTGAGTGAAATGTCATTATATGTCCTTGTTGATAATTCAGAGCTCCAGATAAGAGGAGTATCTGTGTAAATACCCTTTAATTTTTGGAAAATACTCTTTAAAATGTAAATGTAAGGGTATCAAAACCCTTTGAAAATCCTTATTACCCTTTACAATTCTTATAACAGTAGAGCCTGCTATGGGGGTTAAACTCCTGACCCAAGTACCTGTGAAATGTCATTGTCACACTGAAGATGATGTTACTGTTTTATTGTTAGAAGTTATACTTATTTGAATAAATGGCTTTAAAAATTGAAAATACTCTTTACATTTTTATGGACTTTAGATTTAACAGGGTACCCTTTAGAAAAAAAAAATAGGGGGTAATGACCCTTCATGTCAAATTCTTATCTGGAGCTCTGTGATATCAAAACATCAATAACTTTACTTTAAGCACCAAAACTAAAATTTACATATAATTGTATATTTGCAATGTGATGTAATAATGGCAATAAGCATTGAAGGTATTTTAATTATATAAATATATATACCACAGCATGAGTGATCAACTTTCAAACTTTCAAGTTTTAAAGGAATTCCACAAGGGAGAGTATTGTCAATTCCAGCTTGGATAAAATTGGATAAAAGTTGGGTTGTATAGGGTAAGTTTTCCTACCTGTGCCACTCTGCTACAGGGATGAAGATTAGCAGGGGCCCAGTAGCCCATGGCTCCTAAAAATCAGTTTGGGCCCCTGGATGTTTACACATTTTAGCTATGAATTACTGTTAAAACTTCATTTCTAAAGTAAGCTGGGCCCCTAACTAAAAATAGTTAAGCTTCATCCCTGCTGCTACAGAAACTGAGCAGATATTACAATTTTCAACGTTTGTGTGAACAGGTAGAACCACAAGAACAATTTGTCACAAACATGTAACAGCTATTTTTTCGATTTTTTAAAATTTAAGTTGAAATTTTTTTTGTCCAACTAGGAACCTTCGACACTATATTTGGGTTCATTTGACTGTGTATTTAGAAATTTTTAAAATTGGATAAATTTAGCATCTAATAAGGAGCTAATAAGAAGAGCTAAGAAAAATTTTAATTACATCATATGACTAGGCTAACATCTTTTTTTTAAATTCAATCAATAAACCTATACATGAACTGGTATTTATCTGCTTTTTTTTTTATTATATTCACAATAATGTGATAATATGTAATTGATCTTGGATTCAGCATCTGGTCACCAAGAATAAACAGTAAACACTCCACCTGGGGACCTTCCATACCAAATTTATTACCATTACAGTACAGAAGCTCAGTAAGTAGTAAGAGGTCTTGGGTTCAAACCCAACCAAGAAAATAGGTAGTGGCTGTCCTTTCGTCAAGCACTCAGCATTAATTTATAAATTTTTATGAAAGTGGGGTCGTTTTGGAAGACATCTTAAAAATCAATGCACTGTGTCATGACAGGCAAGACCCCTCCCTGCACATTGTCCTGGGCATACTGCAAAGGTAAAAATTTCTTCAACTTTACCTATAGCCGATAACATCTCAATATAAATTAAATATTCTTGACTGAGGCATAAGACAAGGTGTTTTTACTCAAGCGGCCAAGGTGTTTTGTTTTCACCCAAGTCAACATGGTGTTTTTAATTGAGTGGACATGGTGTTTTACCCGAGAGAACATGGTGTATTTACCTGAGTGGACATGGTGTTTCACCCAAGTAAACATAGTGTTTTTAATTGAGAGGACATGGTGTTTTAACTGAGAGAACATGGTGTTTTTATCTGAGTGGATGAGGTGTTTTTACCTGAGTGAACAAGGTGTTTTCAACCGAGTCAAAATGGTGTTTTTAATTAAGTGGACATGGTGTTTTACCTGAGAGAACATGTTTTTTTTTACCTGAGTAGACAAAGTGTTTTTACCTGGGTGGACAAGGTGTTTTTATCCCTGAACATGGTGTTTTACCTGAGTGGACATGGTGTTTTACCCGTGGAATGGGTGTTTTACCCCAGAAGAAAGGGTGTTTTTACCAGAGTGGACAAGGTATTTTCACCCGAGTCAACATAGTGTTTTTAATTGAGTCAACATGGTGTTTTTAAATGAGTTGACATGGTGGGACTGTGAATAAACAGTTTTACTGCGGATCATGCATTATGAAATAATTTTAATAAATAGCATACCATAACCTTCCATTTTATCCATTAAATCAATAGCACATTGTTGTTGTTTTGGGTAATGCATATGGGCTACTTGTATTCCGCTCTTAGCCTTCAATTCTTCTTTAGGGAATACAGTAACTAACATTTTATAAGCATCTAAATTCTTCTCTAGGCCAAACTCTGGTATTCTCTTTAATCCTTCCTCAATAAACTCCACCATGCCTCTCTTGTACACTTTCTCAATACTGTTATACATATCCACTGCCTTAATAAACGTTTCTAAATTTTTCCCTTCTTGTGCGGCAATATCAAATATTTCACATGCTTTACTCTTCAGTTTTCTTTCTGCCATTGATACAGGGAATACATTTGGTATATCCCTCTTATCAATCCTGACTAATCTTGGATTTATTTCCAACTGTTTCTTGTGTTTCAAAGGTTTGCCCACTTCACCATCTTTTTTCTTCACAATTTCTGATTTATTTTTATCTTCTTTTACCGTTATATTCTTTACTTCAAGATCAGAATTATCTGTGGACGATGAGTATAATTTTTTCAGTAAATTATTCTGTCTCTTCAAGGCTACTCTAAGCTGTGATTCATTTGAGATGCAATTAGAACACAGCCTAAAATTCAGTCTCTGCAGTGTCTGAAACATCTGAAATGAGACAATATTGGTGTAAAATAATTCAATGCATGAAATGAACCACAAACAACTCTTTGGTAATAGAGCACACCAAGTTTCATGAAGAAAACCAAAACAGTATAGCATATCAAACAATAGGCCCACATGCCTTGAATTGCTCACCAGAGGAAATTGGAATTGAATCAAAAAGCTGATTTAGTTTAAAATCAATGTCTGCTATTTCTCTTATAAAAATACTTCATGTACTGGTGCTAGAAATGAAGTTGGCAATGTTGACTGGTTACAAATAGGTAAATTCGGCACTGATTATTAAATTAAATTAAATTGTAATGAGCTAAATATCAATTACATACAATATAAACTTTAAAGGACTAAAGAAAGATAACTCTAACACAACTAATGAAGTTGTCTATGAATTTATACTGTTGATAGAGAAATAAACTCCGCCTGGATATACCTTCGGGATATAATCAGCCGGTCTCAAGCCCGGACAAAGGAGGAGGATTGGGCATAGGGTTAACACCCCTATCCCGTGAAAAAAAGTCCTGTTACAGAAACCGCAACTACATCAACAGATAGCGACATGGTTGTAGAGGAGTCTTCTTGCCCAAACCGTGTCAGATGGAGAGGTGTTGTTGCGGCCCTTTGTTCCCCAGGGAATCAAGAGGAATAAGTCAAGTAAGTCAAGATAGAGAAATAAGTACATGTACATATACATGCTTTTACAAACAAAATTATTTACTTTGGATTTTACCAAGGGATATCTGCAACTTTGCAAACTTGATGGAGCTTCATGCCCTGATGCTGTATATAGTATTAAGTTTCAAGCGTCTAGACCTTTCATCTCATGACAAAAAAATATTTGAGGTTTTAATACTTCCAAGCCACTGTGACCTTAATGCAGATCAAGGTCTACCGGGTAAATACTTCAGTTCAATGTGACATTGAATATGGGTCAAGGTCAACAAGCATTTTTAACTTGCTAGAGCTTCATACACTGATGCTGTATATGAAGTTTCTAGTTCCTAGATCATTTTCCTTTAGATTAATGACATAATGATTTTTAAGGTTACCGGTATGGTGTCTTCCATCTACTCCCACTCTTTAAAATTAAGGTTAGAAAACCTTAAATTGGAAGTGGGAGTAGGTGGAATTTTAGGCAAACATTGGGGATTTGCATGAGATTAGTTAAACAAAAACCGGTTAATTACAGGTAAATTTCACTTTTACTAAAGAAAAAAAACAAAAATCATATCTAATTTTATCATTTTATTTCTTTAAATGATTTAAGAAATAAAAATGTATTTCATTTCCATAATTTGAAAATCACACATCTCAAATTTTGATAATATTGCATAAAGCTGTTAAGTATGTGTAAGAAAACAAAATGAAAAGTTTCATGCAAAAATTAAAATTGTTGTTTCCATGGTACAAAAAAACTAATTTCATTTATTTCAGTCAAATTTGTATACTATTTAGGTCACTGTGACCTAGAATGAAGATAAGATCATACAGTTTTTCTTGGGCCTGGCAATATCACTGACAACTTTCTTTGCAACATGTTTATGTAGTGTAATCTACGTAATGAAACAGACTATAGTTTAATATTGATGACGTATGCTTTTTCGTCATATATTATAACATGTGCGGGAGCCATCTTTAATAACAAGAGGCCCATGGGCCTTAACGCTCACCTGAGGAAGAGTACATATCTTATGCAGAGGTTCAATGGTCAATGACATTAATAAAAGAGAATATCAAAATTTTCAGCAGTAAGGGCCAATAATATGCAAGTATTTTTGCAAATTAATTATAATAATTATTATATAAGTATGCTATATATAACATATCTAAAGTCTAGCTACAATATATTATTTATAAACAGCTAAAACATCTGTATATTAAAATGTGCATTAGGCCAATACCTACAATATTCCAATATACATGCCTATACAAAGAGTTTATAGATTTTGAGATAATTAACCATTTAAGTATTCGTTTGCATCTATGACCTTGACCTTTAAACCTATGACCTTCATTCATATATCAAAATGATTGTTGTGCAAATGCCTACAATATTCCAATATACATGCCTATACAAAAAGTTTATAGTTTTTGAGATAATTAACCATTTAAATATTTGTTCGCGTTTATGACCTTGACCTTTGAACCTATGACCTTCATTCATTTATCAAAATGATCGTTAGGCCAATACGTACCTTATTCCAATATACATGCCTATACAAAAAGTTTATAGTTTTTGAGATAATTAACCATTTAAGTACGTATTCATTTGCATCTATGACCTTGACCTTCATTCATATATCAAAATGATCGATAGGCCAATACCTACAATATTCTAATATACATGCCTATACCAAAAGTGTATAGTTTCTGAGATAATTAACCATTTAAGTATTAGTTTGCATCTATGACCTTGACCTTTGAACCTATGAACTTCATTCATATATCAAAATGATCGGTGTGCAAATGCCTACAATATTCTAATATACATGCCTATACAAAAAGTTTATAGTTTTTGAGATAATTAACCATTTAAATATAGGTTTGCAGCTTTGACCTTGACCTTTGAACCTATGACCTTCATTCATATATCAAAATGATCATTAGGCCAATACCTACAATATTCCAATATACATGCCTATACAAAAAGTTTATAGTTTTTGAGATAATTAACCATTTAGGTATTCATTCAATTCTATGACCGTGACCTTTGAACCTATGACCTTCATTCATATATCAAAATGATTATTAGGCCAATACCTACAATATTCCAATATACATGCCTATACAAAAAGTTTATAGTTTTTGAGATAATTAACCATTTCAGTACTTGTTTACATCTGTGACCTTGACCTTTGAACCCATGACCTTTATTCATATATCAAAATGACCATTGTGCCATTACCTACAATATTCTGATATACATGCCTATACAAAAAATTCATAGTTTTGCAGATAATTAACTATTTTGGTATTCTTGGACATCTGTGACCTTGACCTTTGAACCCATGACCCTGATCTATGTATCAAAATGATCGTCATGTCAATACCTACAAATAACTGAAAATCCTACGCCATTATCACCAGAAATGTTTAAAAAAATAGCATTTTTTATCAAAGGTCAAAAACTGGGACATGACCTTGACCTTCGACCTTGACATCAAATGGAAGAAAATTGCAAGACAAGATCAACAGTGAAAACTCCATACAATTATCTTCAGCGGTTATGAAGTTATAACAATAAATGTCTCATTCTAAAAATTACGTAATTTTACGCAAAAAACGCGTAACCTATTTTTTATCTGATTTTTATGAAAAACACAATTTTAATGTTCCCAGGTATGCTGAATCCAAATATCCAATCAAAATTTGCCTGCACCTTTTGGTTTCAGAGAAGAAGATTTTTTTGTCTTTTTGCTATTTTTAGTAACAGCGGCCATCTTGTTGGGCGTGGCCAAACCCCGAACACAATTTTGAAAGGCTGTTACCCAGGCATGATAATCACCAAGTTTCATCAAATTTGGCCCAGTAGTCTTGGAGAGAAGATTAAAATGTAAAGTTTACGCACGACGGACGATGCACGACGGACGACGGACGGTGTTAGATTGCAATAGCTCATCTGAGCCTTTGGCTCAGGTGAGCTAAAAAGTTCATGTTGGTAAAGATGTCTTATCGTCTGTTTTAAATAGTAGATATAAAACCCGCCCTGGCCACACAACATGGTGTCAGAATATTAGATGGACTATACGCCACATATGGACATAATTGTGAACACGCCAAAACGTGAGTAAAAGTTTAAAATGGCCACTTATCAAGTTTCAAACAGTTCAATTTTTCTAAACCAGAACAATGGCAGCAATGGATAAGGCGATTCACTAGATTTCGCCAAGCTTCAGGCTTAAGCGAGAAAGACGATGAGACACAAGTTAACACGCTCATCTACACAATGGGCAGTGGAGCGGAAGATATATTAGTGTCATTAAAATTGTCAGAAACAGAGCGGGGTGAGTACAAAACAGTTGAGAAAAAACTGAATGACTATTTTGTGGTTAGGCGTAACACAATATATGAACGAGCCAAGTTCAACCAAAGGAAACAGAACGAAGGCGAATCAGTTGACAAATTTATTTCGTCATTATATCAGTTAGCCGAACACCGCGGGTATGGCGTCCTACACGACGAAATGATTAGAGATAGACTTGTCGTAGGACTGCGCGACGAACGATTAGCAGAAAAACTGCAATTGGACCCAGAACTGACTTTAGAAAAGGCTGTGAAACAAGCTAGACAGTCAGAAGCTGTTAAAAAGCAACAAAATGTTGTTAGAAATGAACTGCAATCTCACCAAAGTGGCAATAAAAATGTAAATACTGATGTAGTTCACAGTAGGGGCAGACCGACGTTTTGTGGACATGGTGGCAAAAATAGAGGCTCAACACGAGGTCGTGGCAGACCATATACAACTATGTCAATGACACAGAAACAGTCGTCATGTCAAAGATGTGGATATTCACCAAATCATCCTAGAGACAGATGTCCTGCTAAGGACAAAACTTGCAGTAAATGCAAGAAACGGGGACATTTCATGAAATGTTGCCTTGGAAACATTTCGTTAAATGTTGCCTTGGAAACATTAGTGAAGTTGTAAATACAGAACAAGATAATTATGTCGACTCGAGCGAAGTATTTCTTGGAGAAGTTGAATGTAGCAACTCGGATCCGTGGTTCATTGATTTAAAACTACAGGATAAGCATGTGAAATTTAAAATAGACACTGGTGCAGATGTGACGACATTCCTGAGGACATTGAAGTGAAATGCAAAAATGTAAAAATGCAAAAATCGGACAAAATCCTTCATGGACCAGGACACACAAAACTTAAAGTTTGCGGAATGTTTAATGGCAATATTGGGGTTGGAACAAAAGTGATTGACCAAAACATTTATGTTGTCAAGGGACTGCGACAACCACTGTTGGGCAGACCAGCAGTTGAACTGTTAGGGCTTGTTACTAGAGTACATGAGGTTCTTTCTGAGGAAACAGATTTCAAAGCCCAATACCCCAAATTGTTTACTGGATTAGGGAAAATCCGCGGCAAATACCAAATCAAACTTTGCAAAGATGCATTTCTGTTTGCGCTTACAACTCCGCGTCGCGTACCTTTACCGTTACTCCCGAAGGTCAAGGCCGAACTGGCTAGAATGGAAAATCTAAGTGTTATAACACGTGTCAACGAACCATTAGACTGGTGTGCGGGCATGGTCGTAGTACCAAAACCGAGTTGAGATGTGCGGATTTGACCAAACTAAACGAGAGTGTTCAACGCGAGAAACACCCACTTCCAGCTGTAGACCAAACGCTTAGACAGCTAACCGGAGCTAAATTATTCACAAAACTCGATGCAAACTCGGGATTTTGGCAAAGAGAACTCTCGAAAGAGTCCGCAATACTAACAACTTTCATTACGCCATTTGGGCGATATTGTTTTAGACATTTACCCTTTGGAATTTCCTCAGCACCGGAACATTTCAAAAGAAAATGTCGCAAATTCTCGAAGGTCACAAAGGTGTAGTTTGTCAAACCGATGACATTTTAGTGTATGGTTCCGATACAGCCTTACATAACAGAAGAGTAAATTCTGTGTTACAGAAACTGAGCGATTCCGGCGTTACTCTGAACTGTGACAAGTGTCAATTCGAAAGAGATTAAGTTTATTGGTCACATAATAAATCAAGATGGAATTAAAGCTGACCCGGACAGAGTTAAAGCAATACGAGATATGGCAGCTCCGACCGATATTTCAGGTGTTCGACGTTTTCTTGGACTGGTCAACCAGATGGGAAAGTTTTCTCCGAATCTCGCGGAAAAGACAAAACCCATACGCGATTTATTGAGTAAAAAGAACACGTGGTCATGGGATCAACCCCAAGAGCTAGCATTTAACACAGTCAAGCAGGATCTTTGTTCTAGTCCAGTGTAGCACTTTATGATCTGAACAAAGAAATGATTGTATCGGCAGACGCGTCATCCTACGGAATAGGCGCTGTTATTACGCAAGTACAAGAAAATGGAATTCGTAGACCTGTAGCTTTCTGTTCGCGAGCGCTGACAAACACGGAACAAAGATAAGCGCAGATCGAAAAAGAGGCACTAGGCTTGACATGGGCATGTGATAGATTTAGTGATTTTCTTATTGGATTGCGTTTTCGATTAGAGACCGATCACAAACCATTGATTTCACTGCTTGGTTCAAAGAGTTTAAGCGAACTACCACCGCATATTCAACGCTTTCGAATGCGGCTTATGCGATTTAACTATGACATATTTCATATTCCAGGGAAGGAACTTTATACGCCAGATACACTATCACGCTCGCCCGTTGCTGATAGTAGTAAATAGATAATAGTCTAGCTGAAGAAACGGCATGTTTCGTAGAATTGATTGTCGATAGCTTACCAGCATCTAGCGTGCGGTTAGCAGAGATACTGTCCGAACTAAGGTCAGATCCCATATGTTCAAAGTTGATAACACTTGCTTCAGGCGGATGGCCAAGCAAAAAATCACAACTTGACGAATCCATAAAACCTTACTGGGGATTTTGTGGCGAAATCACTGTCGTTGACGGCGTACTATTAAAAGGCGATCGACTTGTCATACCATCGACATTGAGGGCCAATATACTTGAGAAAATTCACGAAGGACACCTCGGAATTGTTAAGTGTCACGAACGCGCGAGATCATCCGTGTGGTGGATTGGACTAAGTAGTCAAATTGAAGACACGGTAAACTCTTGCTATATTTGTTCTGAAGCAAGAAATGATTCTGCTGAACCGTTAATACCTATACGGTTACCACCAAGACCATGGCAACGCGTAGCGACCGATTTGTTCTATTTAAAAGGGAAGACATATCTCCTTGTCGTTGACTATTTTTCTCGTTTTGTCAAAATTGCTAAGTTAGACGCGACATCCTCGGAAGATGTAATAGTACAGCTTAAATTAATCTTCAGTGGTCACGGTATACCTGAAATATTAATTTCAGACAACGGGCCACAATATGCTTCAGACGTGTTTAAGCAGTTTGCATATGAATTCGGGTTCGATCACATAACCAGTAGCCCAAGATACCCTCAAAGTAATGGCGAAGCCGAACGGGCGGTACAGACATTTAAGAAATTAATGTGCAAAAATAAAGACCCCTATGTTGCACTAATGACTTACGCGCGACACCGTTATCAAATGGATATAGCCCTGCCGAACTTTGCTTTGGTAGAAAGATTAGAACAAAATTACCAGTTGCGCCCGATACTGATACCAGAATTGTCTTATCTTGATCTCGTAGAGACAAGGAAGCATAAATGCGCGACAATCGCAAGTGAAACTATGATCAGCGGCACCGAGCCAAGGACTTACCGAAACTTGACCCAGGGGAACGTGTATGGATTAAAGATTTCGAAACACGGGGTGAAGTTGTAAAATCCGCGACAACTCCGCGTTCATATATAGTACGAACACCAAAAGGCGAAATTCGTAGAAATCGACGTCATTTACAACCGACATCTGGTCCCAAGATTCCGGAACCACCAGATGCGACATACGACACGCCAAGCGAGACTAACGATGTTGTCAACATTAAACCGGAGTCAAATCAAGTTAGCGATAGTAATGTTTATCGTACTAGATCGGGAAGAATATCTGTTCCCCCAGAAAGATTAGACTTGTAATTCAGAATTCAGTAATTTAGTTGTAATTCAGTTTTTGTTGCAAATAGTAACTTTGCGTTTAATTTCGTTTGTACGTTTACTTTTGAATACAGTGCCACTTGAAAGGGAGATGTAGTGCAATCTACATAATGAAACAGACTATAGTTTGATATTGATGACATATGCTTTTACGTCATATATTATAACATGTGCGGGAGCCATCTTTAATAAAAAGTTCATGTTGGTAAAGATGTCTTATGGTCTGTTTTAAATAGTAGATATAAAACCCGCCCTGGCCACACAACAGTTTACTGGTTCTAAAGTCATTTAAGTGAAAAATTTATGGACATTTGAAAAAGAGAATTTGAATAGTCGTTTTGACATTACAAGAGGCCCATGGGCCTTAATGCTAACCTGAATTAGCTGAATTACCCGTCTTGTAGTATTAGGGCAACAAAGGATATTGTTTTTTTTCAAATAAAACTTATGGTCCATTAGGGATAGACTAATTGACATATGTGACAATCCCAAGTAGAAATTACATCTATGGAACAAAATTTTCTACTTGGGACTGTCACATATGCCAATTAGTGCATGCCAGGGATAGACCAATTATTAGCATGTACTGGCACATGCTATAAACATTATGGCATGTCAGATATAATCTACATTCAACGTCTAATGTTAAGTTCGTAAAGATTAATTCATTTGTCATCGGGGGTTGGGGACTAAAAATGGAAACTGATACCACAAACCTTTGATACATGTTGCATGAATATGTGCATAAAAATCAGATCATTACATATTGTTACAAATAAATAATAAAACAGTATCTACCCTTAAAGTCTATGGTTAGACACTAATCATCTAATGTTTTGTTTCTCATGCCTACATTTTGAAGGGTAACACGGTGTTTTGCCCTTGTAACGTTATTACGAAAATGGGTAGCTGGACAATGTCGCCATCTCGTAGGTAGTTTCCTCAATTTCTGGAGCACCGTCTATAGAATAAACGTAACTATCCAGATGCAAAAAGGGTCTTAAGGTAAAAAAAAATAAAAATAAATAAAAATATAATAAAAATAAAAAATAAAACGAGAATTGCAATTTTTGTTATTTTTTAAGCACTGACATTGAGTTGTGCAAAAATAATGCTGATACTAACCCCTCCAACCTATAATCCGTTTCGGTGCGATGTCACATGTGAAGATGGATACGGTGACACTAACCCCTTAAATACTATTGATTTATCATGTTATATAGCGATTCGTGCAAACCAACATTAAAAAATGAAATAAAATTTAAGTTTGACAAGGTTATATGACATGAAACTTTCCACAAAAAATTAATGACTTTGATTAGAGACTTTCAAAATTTATTAAAAAGTCAAAAATATTAAATTTATAAGCGAGTATATTTGGCAATTCAGGCGGAGTAAAAATAAAGTATGATAAAATTACCAGGAAGCATGGAAAATATTCCTTAAATTTGTTCCGTAACTTTTTTTTTAAATATACAGCATTACATCATTAATATTCAATAATTATTTCATATATTATTTCCGATTGTATATTTCTGATCAGTAAAATGTGCATTGTAATTTATCTGTACAGCTCATTTTCTCATCCTGCTATAACTCCAATTTCAATATTTCCATGATATCGGCATAAAACAATTTGAAAACTTGAAACGTAAAAATAATTAAAAATTATAATAACTTGGAAATCGTCTCTAGTTATGCCTATTTTAAATTACATTAAAAACAATATCGGTTAAAACATCCCGGGGTACATGCAACAACTGAATAAAAAACTTGGAATAAAACATTCTTTTTCACGATACATTTATTTGATCTCAATTTATTAAAAGTAGAATTCTCATATACCGGTAATTAAGAGATTATCAATAAACTACAAGTACCAGTAGATCCTGTTTATTAGATATTCCATCGCCGGTAATCAAGAGGTAGATCTACTTTACAATATACAAAATTGATTGACAGACTAGTGTTAATATAGTGATAAAGTCTTCACGATGTTTCATATCAAATGTTAGTTGTCATGAAGCTGGAATTTGGAAAGATGTGTTAAAATGGATTTATATTTTAATTTATTTTAATGTATTTAGTGATGGACCGTGTGATTGACGGTAGGAATTGAACTTATTTAAATTTCACAAAATTTTGCTATTTGTAAATTTAGTTTTAATCATTTAAAATCTCAAAAATGATTATTTTACTTTTTTAAGTTTCTCGTGTTATTTACGCAAAAAACCAAGTAAGAGTATGATCAAGTTTGTGACAATTATGAACTCTGACGGACAGATCCGTCCTTTTAAAAATATGCATGAATTTACATGTTAATTATATTTTGTTTAATTATTCCATCAATATGACAATGTTTTCAAATAGACTTGACTACAAATTTCATGAAAATCGTTTGAAGACTAAAGTATAATATCCGTGTTAAATGATGGTACATTGAGAACTATCATTTACTATGCTGTCATGTGCTACTTTTGAATTATATTATTTCATAAAAAATCAAAAGTAGCACATGACAATGCTATATAACGGTATGTTTTCACCGTATCTAAGGCGACCGATAACATCTTTACCTGAAATGCCCGGAACCAAGAAGTTACCATTTGACAGTTTGATGGGTTGTCTTTTAAGTACGGCTTCCAATATGTAGTTGTTCAAGTTAACTAGAGATATATAAACCCCTTTTTATATGTCTCTGGTTTAGTATTTGCTAGTCTTATTGTTTATCATGATGTGCAGTCTCATACACGTGTATGATTGAATCCCCTAGCTGTGCGCGTGTCTAGCGATTTTTTTTATAAACGTTGCTAGACACGGTGGTGTCGCATATCGCCCTGTAGGCTGTAAAGAAAATGATCTTCCTTTTCGTCGACTTCGTTTTTGCTTTTTAATTTATTTTGGTATAGTTGTTTCTTAGTTGCTCTTACTATGATTTTACTTTTTCTTTAATTATTATAAATTTAGTTTTCTGACAGTCAGACCTCTTAATATGATATATTTGTTTTAGTGTCTACACAACTTTGAACCACTGTTATTGGAAAGTCTCGGATGCATGCCCTTTGTGCCAAGTACTAGAACCTACAAGACTCCCGTACGTGAGAAGATTACTACGCCTGTTACGAAGCTGTAACATTAAACAAGAGAATACATTACAGTGCATTATAGACTGCTCCAAGATTATTCAAAATCCAAACACACAGAAAGAGATATTAGGAATTACTAGAGGTATGTGCGTTGCGTTACACCGAGTCAAGACGTAAGAGTATTATTATCAGTGCAAGCCAAAACCATGGTGCCAATACAGTGCCGTAAGGTAATACGGAAATTTCCCGTCTATAGGTAACACGTATGTATAATGACGTCATAGAAAATTGTAGAAAAATTGCATAGACCATTTGACGCCGCGCATGCACCACTTTTCTCAAGGTCATTGAAGCGGTCAAATCGACAGGAAGTGAGCTCCATATGGGGGGAAATCTCGCCCGTCTCGTACATCAGAAATGAAACCAAAAAAAAAATTATCGTGAAAATAATTCATTGAAACAAGTAATAATTCAAATAGGTTAATCGAATACTAAATATTTACGTTTCTTTCGCCATTCTGGCTGATCTCCAAGTGTAGCGTTTCAAGATTCACGATGAGGTGATTTCTTTTGATTGGGTCAAAGTTCAATTCAGATCGATAACCACTGTTAGCCAATCAGCGATCGGCATTCCCATGCGCATCAACCGTGATCACACAGTATACAATGCGGGAAGATACAAAATTTGCCGATTTCAAGTTAGATAAATTGATAACCATAGTTACCTGACACAAAACTGTTTCGAGGTTAGCATAACCACAGTATATGACTTCTATGGTAACTCTTTTTCACATATTATTACTTAATTGAATGGAAATTTTGAGTGCATATGTGACCCTCGCTGAATGCGGTGTAAACAAAAATGGCGTTCGTCAGGACGGGAAAGACGTTTTCACAAACGATCGATTTTTAAGAAAAATAATAAAATGCGTTTTTCGAAAGAATAAATTAACATATCGTCCCAATAATCATTTTTATGAAAATACAGATAAGATTTATTGACATTTATTCCGAATTGAATGTAAATATTGACAATTACATGTGACGTGGATATGATCAGCTGATCGAGCTGGGACAGTTTGACTTTAAGGTACTGACTAGAACTGACTTCAACTACAATGACTGCACTCATCAAAAATCTAGCTTGGACATAACTGATGTGGAAACTGTACATGTTGTGCAATGAGATGGACCGCTGTCCCAAAAAGTTGTGATGGAAATAACAATAATAAAACATTCATGTTGAGGTTAACAGCTGACTGTAGTTGAGATCCACTTGGGTAAAGTCTGAATTGAATCCTTGAAATCCTCCAGGGATGGCGACTGGATTACTGATGCTGGCAGGGGATTCCAATAATTTACAATTCTCGGAATGAATATAAAATCAAAATTACCCCCTCTTCAATATCCCAGACTTGGTTCTCGAAAAAAGTTGATATAAGTAAATAAATGCCAATTTCCACTCCACCGTCCACACAAGTGACCGTTTGAATATAAATCTTAAAGCACCATCTTTCCAGTATATCATCCCAGAATGTTCCATTCTAATTTAGTTGTAATGAATAAACTTGACTGGGGTAAAAAAAAACTCCAACCCACCATTCTAGAATGTGGCTTGCAAAATGAGGAAGCAGTAACTAAAATTTTAAAGTATTATCATGTATAACACAAGTCAGGTTGGAACCAAAAACCTCCCACTCTCCAGGAGGACGCTATACCATTGAGCGACCAAGGCGGTCACAAACATAACAGATTGTTGACCAAGGAAATTACAAGCCTAGGCTTATCAGGGCCCTCAAAAAGTTTTATGACTGTCATAACTGTATTATTCCATGTTCCTTTCACTTACTAAATTCTAAAACGTTTTTATTTGACAAACGTGTGCCATAACTGATCATTTGATAGCTAATTATATTTTTACTAATTATAATTGACATGGACTCGCCCTATTAATGACTTGCCCTGTCATAGTTGATGTTACCTTGTGTGAACTATAAAGCCTCAGTTTGATTTATTTGCCTCTTTTTCGTTTAAACTTTAAAATGTAAACAGCAAAGTGAACACTACTGAGATTACCTACTCACTTCATGTGACCTTATGTAATCTGTTAACCTCGATAAAATCAAATCGGTGTCATTCTAGATTGATTTTGAATTGTTTTGAGTATTACTGAGTAGAAGTAAACACATTTCAGATAACAGAAGACCGTTAGCTACTCGTCTTACTGTTTTCTATACAGATAATACCTTTTAAAAAATTCTTTTGAGTTCATTTTAAAATTTAAATTATCGAATTTGTTTTCGCGATAAAGGAACCAACTACAGTCGAACCTGCCTTAAAGATCGTCTCTATATTATAAAAGCCGGTAAAATTTTATCCCAATTGTTCTTTATTCATATTATTTGAACCTGTATATAAAGGTCACCTGCCCATAAATGCAACTTTTACTGATTCCCTTGGGTAGCCTTTGTAGACATGTTTGACTGTAAATTATGTTTGAGGCTCTGTTCACAGTTTATTTAATTAGTTACAAATCCTGCCTCACGTATGAAGATGATACCCATTTTATAAATAAGCTGTGTTTAATTATTGCAACATATATGTACTGAATTTATAGCATGACAAGTTTAAATTTACTCAGTAGATCATTGGATCTTTAGCACACCTAGATGACTTTTGAGGTTTTTGACTCGTTAAACAATTGCTGCTATTTTCCAATTCAAAATCAGGTACACACGTATCAAATTCAAGCAATTTCAGTGTTATTGGAAACATTGTTCATATTTTTTGTTTTTTAAAGACGTAAGATCATGAGATATTTAACACATGTAGAAAAAAATATTAAAATGTGATACAAAATGACTGACAAAGACAGGGGACGTAACTCATTCATTACAAAATTGTCCAAACATACCCGAAAAGTGCACTTTCACGTTAAAATACAATGCATTCAGAGATTATTTAGGAAGGAAAACATTATATCAATTGAAAGAACATTGAAATTGCCCCTAAATGGTGCAATAAAAGGAATAGCACATTCTGTTCGTTTTCTAGATAAACGAAATTCAGAAAATGGTTCTAAATTTGGCATTACGAAACTCTATCGGTGGTTCATGTTGTTTCGCTTTCTTCAAAATTTATATTTTAACAATCAATTATTTCCACTCTTCCATTCTTAACATTGCTATTTTACTTTAAATGCAAAGCACGAAAGAGATTGGTTTATGTTGGCATTATGATTTTCACTGACTTATTTTTGTTTAGACCGTGGTCAAACATACGTAACTGTTTATTGAGACCTTAGCTATATCGATGATCAGCGGTTAAATGTTGATCTCCTGATTTAGCATCCTTTTCATATCACTACATAAATTTAAAAAAATAATGATTATAATTTAAAAATGCTTGAATTATCAAAAGTGTTTTAATGTAATTTAGTACAAATCTATAGAAATAGATATGCTGAATATGATGATGACCGGCATACAAATATTCATAATACTAATTATAATTGCAATGCTGCTATCAATGTTTTTATGATAAGCTTTGATTTGGATCGATGGCGTCCTTAAAATCTCAATGTCACGCCTGGTTTACGCATTTTAGATGGCAAATCAATCGTAGAAGACCTTGGTCATGAACTGTCTAAGTTTGAAAATCTCTTGTTTGTTTAAACAACTCTAGACCCATGTATAAGAATAATCATATGTTTATAGAATTTAAGATTTTATTTTATTTTAAATTTTCTTCAAGCTTCACAGCAAATTGATTAAAACTTAATTTTTCATTGCATTAAGTGACATATTTTGTAAAAGGATTGATATTTCATCACGAATCATAACCTCACGAAGTTTTCTCTCATGAAATATCCATTTTTGACATTAAATTTGCTTGATAATTCTATTAAAAAGTTACAAAAATATCAACACATTAAGTAAATAAAATTATATATAATGGCAATAATTTACGAAAAAGATACAAGGCAAAAAACATTAATTAGAAAATCGGGATTCGAACTCACAATTTTGACTTTAGCAAAACAATATAATCGTGTTACCAAACACGTTACGCGCACGGCCACCGATACATTGAATAATATGGTTAACGTACTTATATTCTATTCTGCTATAATTGCCAAAAATGATAAAATACTGATTAAACTTTATTAAAGTAATATTAACCATTCTAATTTTTGTCTAAATATGTATTGAACAATGCTTTAAATCAGATATGACATTCACTATTGCCGTCCATCCCCATACAAACTGGGTGAATGCAATCGTGTGAACACATTTAAACTTTAATTTGAATTTCATCAAATTATGTCCGATTTTCGAATTTAGCTTAGAATAATAACATTTAGATTGTGTTTTGGGACTTTACAGACCATTAACAAAAGTTCTAAAATGTTTTTATTTGACAAACGTGTGCCATAACTGATCATTTGATAGCTAATTATATTTTTACTAATTATAATTGACATGGACTCGCCCTATTATAGACTTGCCCTGTCTTAGTTAATGTTACCTTGTGTGAACTATAAAGCCTCAATTTGATTTATTTGCCTCTTTTTCGTTTGAACTCTAAAATGTAAACAGCAAAGTGAACACTACTGAGATTACCTACTCACTTCATGTGACCTTATGTGATCTGTTAACCTCGATAAAATCAAATCGGTGTCATTCTAGATTGATTTTGAATTGTTTTGAGTATTACTGAGTAGAAGTGAACACATTTCAGATAACAGAAGACCGTAAGCTACTCGTTTTACTGTTTTCTATACAGATAATACCTTTTAAAAATTCTTTTGCGTTCATTTTAAAATTTAAATTATCGAATTTGTTTTCGCGATAAAGGAACCAACTACAGTCGAACCTGCCTTAAAGATCATCTCTATATTATAAAAGCCGGTAACATTTTATCCCAATTGTTCTTTATTCATATTATTTGAACATGTATATAAAGGTCACCTGCCCATAAATGCAACTTTTACTGATTCCCTTGGGTAGCCTTTGTAGACCTGTTTGACTGTAAATTATGTTTGAGGCTCTGTTCACAGTTTATTTAATTAGTTACAAATCCTGCCTCACGTATGAAGATGATACCCATTTTATAAATAAGCTGTGTTTAATTATTGCAACATATATGTGCTGAATTTATAGCATGACAAGTTTAAATTCACTCAGTAGATCATTGGATCTTTAGCACACCTAGATGACTTTTGAGGTTTTTGACTCGTTAAACAATTGCTGCTATTTTCCAACTCAAAATCAGGTACACACGTATCAAATTCAAGCAATTTCAGTGTTATTGGAAACATTGTTCATATTTTTTGTTTTTTAAAGAGATAAGATCATGAGATATTTAACACATGTAAAAAATATTAAAATGTGATACAAAATGACTGACAAAGACAGGGGACGTAACTCATTCATTACAAAATTGTCCATACATACCCGAAAAGTGCACTTTCACGTTAAAATACAATAAATTCAGAGATTATTTAGGAAGGAAAACATTGTATCAATTGAAAGAACATTGAAATTGCCTATGGTGCAATCAAAGGAATAGCACATTCTGTTCGTTTTCGAGATAAACGAAATTCAAAAAATGGTCCTAAATTTGGCATTACGAAACTCTATCGGTGGTTCATGTTGTTTCGCTTTCTTCAAAATTTATATTTTAACAATCAATTATTTCCACTCTTCCATTCTTAACATTGCTATTTACTTTAAATGCAAAGCAGAAAGAGATTGGTTTATGTTGGCATTATGATTTTCACTGACTTATTTTTGTTTAGACCGTGGTCAAACATACGTAACTGTTTATTGAGACCTTAGCTATATCGATGATCAGCGGTTAAATGTTTATCTCCTGATTTAGCATCCTTTTCATATCACTACATAAATTAAAAAAAATAATGATTATAATTTAAAAATGCTTGAATTATCAAAAGTGTTTTAATGTAATTTAGTACACATCTATAGAAATAGATATGCTGAATATGATGATGACCGGCATACAAATATTCATAATACTAATTATAATTGCAATGCTGCTATCAATGTTTTTATGATAAGCTTTGATTTGGATCGATGGCGTCCTTAAAATCTCAATGTCATGCCTGGTTTACGCATTTTAGATGGCAAATCAATCGTAGAAGACCTTGGTCATGAACTGTCTAAGTTTGAAAATCTCGTGTTTGTTTAAACAACTCTAGACCCATGTATAAGAATAATCATATGTTTATAGAATTTAAGATTTTATTTTATTTTAAATTTTCTTCAACTTCACAGCAAATTGATTAAAACTTAATTTTTCATGCATTAAGTGACATATTTTGTAAAATGATTGATATTTCATCACGAATCATAACCTCACGAAGTTTTCTCTCATGAAATATCCATTTTTGACATTAAATTTGCTTGATAATTCTATTAAAAAGTTACAAAAATATCAACACATTAAGTAAATAAAATTATATATAATGGCAATAATTTACGAAAAAGATACAAGGCAAAAAAACATTAATTAGAAAATCGGGATTCGAACTCACAATTTTGACTTTAGCAAAACAATATAATCGTGTTACCAAACACGTTACGCGCACGGCCACCGATACATTGAATAATATGGTTAACGTACTTATATTTTATTCTGCTATAATTGCCAAAAATGATAAAATACTGATTAAACTTTATTAAAGTAATATTAACCATTCTAATTTTTGTCTAAATATGTATTGAACAATGCTTTAAATCAGATATGACATTCACTATTGCCGTCCATCCCCATACAAACTGGGTGAATGCAATCGTGTGGACATTTAAACTTTAATTTGAATTTCATCAAATTATGTCCGATTTTCGAATTTAGCTTAGAATAATAACATTTAGATTGTGTTTTGGGACTTTACAGACCATTAACAAAAGTTCTAAAACGTTTTTATTTGACAAACGTGTGCCATAACTGATCATTTGATAGCTAATTATATTTTTACTAATTATAATTGACATGGACTCGCCCTATTATAGACTTGCCCTGTCTTAGTTAATGTTACCTTGTGTGAACTATAAAGCCTCATTTGATTTATTTGCCTCTTTTTCGTTTGAACTCTAAAATGTAAACAGCAAAGTGAACACTACTGAGATTACCTACTCACTTCATGTGACCTTATGTGATCTGTTAACCTCGATAAAATCAAATCGGTGTCATTCTAGATTGATTTTGAATTGTTTTGAGTATTACTGAGTAGAAGTGAACACATTTCAGATAACAGAAGACCGTAAGCTACTCGTTTTACTGTTTTCTATACAGATAATACCTTTTAAAAATTCTTTGCGTTCATTTTAAAATTTAAATTATCGAATTTGTTTTCGCGATAAAGGAACCAACTACAGTCGAACCTGCCTTAAAGATCATCTCTATATTATAAAAGCCGGTAACATTTTATCCCAATTGTTCTTTATTCATATTATTTGAACATGTATATAAAGGTCACCTGCCCATAAATGCAACTTTTACTGATTCCCTTGGGTAGCCTTTGTAGACATGTTTGACTGTAAATTATGTTTGAGGCTCTGTTCACAGTTTATTTAATTAGTTACAAATCCTGCCTCACGTATGAAGATGATACCCATTTTATAATAAGCTGTGTTTAATTATTGCAACATATATGTGCTGAATTTATAGCATGACAAGTTTAAATTCACTCAGTAGATCATTGGATCTTTAGCACACCTAGATGACTTTTGAGGTTTTTGACTCGTTAAACAATTGCTGCTATTTTCCAACTCAAAATCAGGTACACACGTATCAAATTCAAGCAATTTCAGTGTTATTGGAAACATTGTTCATATTTTTTGTTTTTTAAAGAGATAAGATCATGAGATATTTAACACATGTAAAAAAATTAAAATGTGATACAAAATGACTGACAAAGACAGGGGACGTAACGCATTCATTACAAAATTGTCCATACATACCCGAAAAGTGCACTTTCACGTTAAAATACAATAAATTCAGAGATTATTTAGGAAGGAAAACATTGTATCAATTGAAAGAACATTGAAATTGCCCCTAAATGGTGCAATCAAAGGAATAGCACATTCTGTTCGTTTTCGAGATAAACGAAATTCAAAAAATGGTCCTAAATTTGGCATTACGAAACTCTATCGGTGGTTCATGTTGTTTCGCTTTCTTCAAAATTTATATTTTAACAATCAATTATTTCCACTCTTCCATTCTTAACATTGCTATTTTACTTTAAATGCAAAGCAAGAAAGAGATTGGTTTATGTTGGCATTATGATTTTCACTGACTTATTTTTGTTTAGACCGTGGTCAAACATACGTAACTGTTTATTGAGACCTTAGCTATATCGATGATCAGCGGTTAAATGTTTATCTCCTGATTTAGCATCCTTTTCATATCACTACATCAATTTAAAAAAATAATGATTATAATTTAAAAATGCTTGAATTATCAAAAGTGTTTTAATGTAATTTAGTACACATCTATAGAAATAGATATGCTGAATATGATGATGACCGGCATACAAATATTCATAATACTAATTACAATTGCAATGCTGCTATCAATGTTTTTATGATAAGCTTTGATTTGGATCGATGGCGTCCTTAAAATCTCAATGTCATGCCTGGTTTACGCATTTTAGATGGCAAATCAATCGTAGAAGACCTTGGTCATGAACTGTCTAAGTTTGAAAATCTCGTGTTTGTTTAAACAACTCTAGACCCATGTATAAGAATAATCATATGTTTATAGAATTTAAGATTTTATTTTATTTTAAATTTTCTTCAAACTTCACAGCAAATTGATTAAAACTTAATTTTTCATTGCATTAAGTGACATATTTTGTAAAATGATTGATATTTCATCACGAATCATAACCTCACGAAGTTTTCTCTCATGAAATATCCATTTTTGACATTAAATTTGCTTGATAATTCTATTAAAAAGTTACAAAAATATCAACACATTAAGTAAATAAAATTATATATAATGGCAATAATTTACGAAAAAGATACAAGGCAAAAAAACATTAATTAGAAAATCGGGATTCGAACTCACAATTTTGACTTTAGCAAAACAATATAATCGTGTTACCAAACACGTTACGCGCACGGCCACCGATACATTGAATAATATGGTTAACGTACTTATATTTTATTCTGCTATAATTGCCAAAAATGATAAAATACTGATTAAACTTTATTAAAGTAATATTAACCATTCTAATTTTTGTCTAAATATGTATTGAACAATGCTTTAAATCAGATATGACATTCACTATTGCCGTCCATCCCATACAAACTGGGTGAATGCAATCGTGTGAACACATTTAACTTTAATTTGAATTTCATCAAATTATGTCCGATTTTCGAATTTAGCTTAGAATAATAACATTTAGATTGTGTTTTGGGACTTTACAGACCATTAACAAAAGTTCTAAAACGTTTTTATTTGACAAACGTGTGCCATAACTGATCATTTGATAGCTAATTATATTTTTACTAATTATAATTGTCATGAACTCGCCCTATTATAGACTTGCCCTGTCATAGTTAATGTTACCTTGTGTGAACTATAAAGCCTCAATTTGATTTATTTCCTCTTTTTCGTTTGAACTCTAAAATGTAACAGCAAAGTGAACACTACTGAGATTACCTACTCACTTCATGTGACCTTATGTGATCTGTTAACCTCGATAAAATCAAATCGGTGTCATTCTAGATTGATTTTGAATTGTTTTGAGATATTACTGAGTAGAAGTGAACACATTTCAGATAACAGAAGACCGTAAGCTACTCGTTTTACTGTTTTATACAGATAATACCTTTAAAAATTCTTTTGCGTTCATTTTAAAATTTCAATTATCGAATTTGTTTTCGCGATAAAGGAACCAACTACAGTCGAACCTGCCTTAAAGATCATCTCTATATTATAAAAGCCGGTAACATTTTATCCCAATTGTTCTTTATTCATATTATTTGAACCTGTATATAAAGGTCACCTGACCATAAATGCAACTTTTACTGATTCCCTTGGGTAGCCTTTGTAGACATGTTTGACTGTAAATTATGTTTGAGGCTCTGTTCACAGTTTATTTAATTAGTTACAAATCCTGCCTCACGTATGAAGATGATACCCATTTTATAAATAAGCTGTGTTTAATATTGCAACATATATGTGCTGAATTTATAGCATGACAAGTTTAAATTCACTCAGTAGATCATTGGATCTTTAGCACACCTAGATGACTTTGAGGTTTTTGACTCGTTAAACAATTGCTGCTATTTTCCAACTCAAAATCAGGTACACACGTATCAAATTCAAGCAATTTCAGTGTTATTGGAAACATTGTTCATATTTTTTGTTTTTTTAAAGAGATAAGATCATGAGATATTTACACATGTAAAAAATATTAAAATGTGATACAAAATGACTGACAAAACAGGGGACGTAACTCATTCATTACAAAATTGTCCAAACATACCCGAAAAGTGCACTTTCACGTTAAAATACAATAAATTCAGAGATTATTTAGGAAGGAAAACATTGTATCAATTGAAAGAACATTGAAATTGCTCTTTATTGGTGCAATCAAAAGAATAGCACATTCTGTTCGTTTTCGAGATAAACGAAATTCAAAAAATGGTCCTAAATTTGGCATTACGAAACTCTATCGGTGGTTCATGTTGTTCGCTTTCTTCAAATTTATATTTTAACAATCAATTTTTCCACTCTTCCATTCTTAACATTGCTATTTTACTTTAAATGCAAAGCACGAAAGAGATTGGTTTATGTTGGCATTATGATTTTCACTGACTTATTTTTGTTTAGACCGTGGTCAAACATACGTAACTGTTTATTGAGACCTTAGCTATATCGATGATCAGCGGTTAAATGTTGATCTCCTGATTTAGCATCCTTTTCATATCACTACATAAATTAAAAAAATAATGATTATAATTTAAAAATGCTTGAATTATCAAAAGTGTTTTAATGTAATTTAGTACACATCTATAGAAATAGATATGCTGAATATGATGATGACCGGCATACAAATATTCATAATACTAATTATAATTGCAATGCTGCTATCAATGTTTTTATGATAAGCTTTGATTTGGATCGATGGCGTCCTTAAAATCTCAATGTCACGCCTGGTTTACGCATTTTAGATGGCAAATCAATCGTAGAAGACCTTGGTCATGACTGTCTAAGTTTGAAAATCTCGTGTTTGTTTAAACAACTCTAGACCCATGTATAAGAATAATCATATGTTTATAGAATTTAAGATTTTATTTTATTTTAATTTTCTTCAAGCTTCACAGCAAATTGATTAAAACTTAATTTTTCATTGCATTAAGTGACATATTTTGTAAAATGATTGATATTTCATCACGAATCATAACCTCACGAAGTTTTCTCTCATGAAATATCCATTTTGACATTAAATTTGCTTGATAATTCTATTAAAAAGTTACAAAAATATCAACACATTAAGTAAATAAAATTATATATAATGGCAATAATTTACGAAAAGATACAAGGCACAAAACATTAATTAGAAAATCGGGATTCGAACTCAAATTTGACTTTAGCAAAACAATATAATCGTGTTACCAAACACGTTACGCGCACGGCCACCGATACATTGAATAATATGGTTAACGTACTTATTCTATTCTGCTATAATTGCCAAAAATGATAAAATACTGATTAAACTTTATTAAAGTAATATTAACCATTCTAATTTTTGTCTAAATAGTATTGAACAATGCTTTAAATCAGATATGACATTCACTATTGCCGTCCATCCCCATACAAATCGGGTGGATACATTTAAACTTTAACTTTGAATTTCATCAAATTATGTCCGATTTTCGAATTTAGCTTAGAATAATAACATTTAGATTGTGTTTTGGGACTTTACAGACATTAACAAAGTTCTAAAACGTTTTTATTTGACAAACGTGTGCCATAACTGATCATTTGATAGCTAATTATATTTTACTAATTATAATTGTCATGACTCGCCCTATTATAGACTTGCCCTGTCATTAGTTAATGTTACCTTGTGTGAACTATAAAGCCTCAATTTGATTTATTTGCCTCTTTTTCGTTTGAACTCTAAAATGTAAACAGCAAAGTGAACACTGCTGAGATTACCTACTCTCACTTCATGTGACCTTATGTGATCTGTTAACCTCGATAAAATCAAATCGGTGTCATTCTAGATTGATTTTGAATTGTTTTGAGTATTACTGAGTAGAAGTGAACACATTTCAGATAACAGAAGACCGTAAGCTACTCGTTTTACTGTTTTCTATACAGATAATACCTTTTAAAAATTCTTTTTGCGTTCATTTTAAAATTTAAATTATCGAATTTGTTTTCGCGATAAAGGAACCAACTACAGTCGAACCTGCCTTAAAGATCATCTCTATATTATAAAAGCCGGTAACATTTTATCCCAATTGTTCTTTATTCATATTATTTGAACATGTATATAAAGGTCACCTGCCCATAAATGCAACTTTTACTGATTCCCTTGGGTAGCCTTTGTAGACCTGTTTGACTGTAAATTATGTTTGAGGCTCTGTTCACAGTTTATTTAATTAGTTACAAATCCTGCCTCACGTATGAAGATGATACCCATTTTATAAATAAGCTGTGTTTAATTATTGCAACATATATGTGCTGAATTTATAGCATGACAAGTTTAAATTCACTCAGTAGATCATTGGATCTTTAGCACAACCTAGATGACTTTTGAGGTTTTTGACTCGTTAAACAATTGCTGCTATTTTCCAACTCAAAATCAGTACACACGTATCAAATTCAAGCAATTTCAGTGTTATTGGAAAATTGTTCATATTTTTTGTTTTTTAAAGATAATATCATGAGATATTTAACACATGTAAAAAATATTAAAATGTGATACAAAATGACTGACAAAGAGGGACGTAACTCATTCATTACAAAATTGTCCATACATACCCGAAAAGTGCACTTTCACGTTAAAATACATAAATTCAGAGATTATTTAGGAAGGAAAACATTGTATCAATTGAAAGAACATTGAATTGCTCTTTATGTGCAATCAAAGGAATAGCCATTCTGTTCGTTTTCGAGATAAACGAAATTCAAAAAATGGTCCTAAATTTGGCATTACGAAACTCTATCGGTGGTTCATGTTGTTTCGCTTTCTTCAAAATTTATATTTTAACATCAATTATTTCCACTCTTCCATTCTTAACATTGCTATTTTACTTTAAATGCAAAGCAAGAAAGAGATTGGTTTATGTTGGCATTATGATTTCACTGACTTATTTTTGTTTAGACCGTGGTCAAACATACGTAACTGTTTATTGAGACCTTAGCTATATCGATGATCAGCGGTTAAATGTTATCTCCTGATTTAGCATCCTTTCATATCACTACATAAATTTAAAAAAATAATGATTATAATTTAAAAATGCTTGAATTATCAAAGTGTTTTAATGTAATTTAGTACACATCTATAGAATAGATATGCTGATATGATGATGACCGGCATACAAATATTCATAATACTAATTATAATTGCAATGCTGCTATCAATGTTTTATGATAAGCTTTGATTTGGATCGATGGCGTCCTTAAAATCTCAATGTCATGCCTGGTTTACGCATTTAGATGGCAAATCAATCGTAGAAGACCTTGGTCATGAACTGTCTAAGTTTGAAAATCTCGTGTTTGTTTAAACAACTCTAGACCCATGTATAAGAATAATCATATGTTTATAGAATTTTAAGATTTTATTTTATTTTAAATTTTCTTCAAACTTCACAGCAAATTGATTAAAACTTAATTTTTCATTGCATTAGTGACATATTTTGTAAAATGATTGATATTTCATCACGAATCATAACCTCACGAAGTTTTCTCTCATGAAATATCCATTTTGACATTAAATTGCTTGATAATTCTATTAAAAAGTTACAAAAATATCAACACATAGTAAATAAAATTATATATAATGGCAATAATTTACGAAAAAGATACAAGGCAAAAAAACATTAATTAGAAATCGGGATTCGAACTCACAATTTTGACTTTAGCAAAACAATATAATCGTGTTACCAACACGTTACGCGCACGGCCACCGATACATTGATAATATGGTTAACGTACTTTATTTTTATTCTGCTATAATTGCCAAAAATGATAAAATACTGATTAAACTTTATTAAAGTAATATTAACCATTCTAATTTTTGTCTAAATATGTATTGAAACAATGCTTTAAATCAGATATGACATTCACTATTGCCGTCCATCCCCATACAAACTGGGTGATGCAATCGTGTGGACACATTTAAACTTTAATTGAATTTCTCAAATTATGTCCGATTTTCGAATTTAGCTTAGAATAATAACATTTAGATTGTGTTTTGGGACTTTACAGACCATTACAAAAGTTCTAAAACGTTTTATTTGACAACGTGTGCCATAACTGATCATTTGATAGCTAATTATATTTTACTAATTATAATTGCATGGACTCGCCTATTATAGACTTGCCCTGTCTTAGTTAATGTTACCTTGTGTGAACTATAAAGCCTCAATTTGATTTATTTGCCTCTTTTTCGTTTGAACTCTAAAATGTAAACAGCAAAGTGAACACTACTGAGATTACCTACTCACTTCATGTGACCTTATGTGATCTGTTAACCTCGATAAAATCAATCGGTTCATTCTAGATGATTTGAATTGTTTTGAGTATTACTGAGTAGAAGTGAACACATTTCAGATAACAGAAGACCGTAAGCTACTCGTTTTACTGTTTTCTATACAGATAATACCTTTAAAATTCTTTTTGCGTTCATTTTTAAAATTTAAATTATCGATTTGTTTTCGCGATAAAGGAACCAACTACAGTCGAACCTGCCTTAAAGATCATCTCTATATTATAAAGCCGGTAACATTTTATCCCAATTGTTCTTTATTCATATTATTTGAACCTGTAATTAAAGTTCACCTGACCCATAAATGCAACTTTTACTGATTCCCTTGGGTAGCCTTTGTAGACCTGTTTGACTGTAAATTATGTTTGAGGCTCTGTTCACAGTTTATTTAATTAGTTACAAATCCTGCCTCACGTATGAAGATGATACCCATTTTTATAATAAGCTGTGTTTAATTATTGCAACCTATATGTTGCTGATTTATAGCATGACAAGTTTTAAATTCACTCAGTAGATCATTGGAATCTTTAGCACACCTAGATGACTTTGAGGTTTTTGACTCGTTAAACAATTGCTGCTATTTTCCAACTCAAAATCAGGTACACACTATCAAATTCAAGCAATTTCAGTGTTATTGGAAACATTGTTCATATTTTTGTTTTTTTAAAGAGATAAGATCTGAGATATTTAACACATGTAAAAAATATTAAAATGTGATACAAAATGACTGACAAAGACAGGGGGCTAACTCATTCATTACAAATTGTCCATACATACCCGAAAAGTGCACTTTCACGTTTAAAATACAATAAATTCAGAGATTATTTAGGAAGGAAAACATTGTATCAATTGAAAGAACATTGAAATTGCTCCTATGGTGCAATCAAAGGAATAGCACATTCTGTTCGTTTTCGAGATAAACGAAATTCAAAAAATGGTCCTAAATTTCGCATTACGAAACTCTATCGGTGGTTCATGTTGTTTCGCTTTCTTCAAAATTTATATTTTAACAATCAATTATTTCACTCTTCCATTCTTAACATTGCTATTTCACTTTAAATGCAAAGCACGAAAGAGATTGGTTTATGTTGGCATTATGATTTTCACTGACTTATTTTTGTTTAGACCGTGTCAAACATACGTAACTGTTTATTGAGACCTTAGCTATATCGATGATCAGCGGTTAAATGTTTATCTCCTGATTTAGCATCCTTTCATATCACTACATAAATTAAAAAATAATGATTATAATTTAAAATGCTTGAATTTTCAAAAGTGTTTTAATGTAATTTAGTACACATCTATAGAAATAGATATGCTGAATATGATGATGACCGGCATACAAATATTCATAATACTAATTATAATTGCAATGCTGCTATCAATGTTTTTATGATAAGCTTTGATTTGGATCGATGGCGTCCTTAAAATCTCAATGTCACGCCTGGTTTACGCATTTTAGATGGCAAATCAATCGTAGAAGACCTTGGTCATAAACTGTCTAAGTTTGAAAATCTCGTGTTTGTTTAAACAACTCTAGACCATGTATAAGAATAATCATATGTTTATAGAATTTAAGATTTTATTTTATTTTAAATTTTCTTCAAGCTTCACAGCAAATTGATTAAAACTTAATTTTTCATAGCATTAAGTGACATATTTTGTAAAATGATTGATATTTCATCACGAATCATAACTCACGAAGTTTTCTCTCATGAAATATCCATTTTTGACATTAAATTTGCTTGATAATTCTATTAAAAAGTTACAAAAATATCAACACATTTAAGTAAATAAAATTATATATAATGGCAATAATTTACGAAAAAGATACAAGGCAAAAAACATTAATTAGAAAATCGGGATTCGAACTCACAATTTTGACTTTAGCAAAACAATATAATCGTGTTACCAAACACGTTACGCGCACGGCCACCGATACATTGAATAATATGGTTACGTACTTATATTTTATTCTGCTATAATTGCCAAAAATGATAAAATACTGATTAAATTTTATAAAGGTAATATTAACCATTCTAATTTTTGTCTAAATATGTATTGAACAATGCTTTAAATCAGATATGACATTACTATTGCCGTCCATCCCCATACAAACTGGGTGAATGCAATCGTGTGATACATTTAAACTTTAATTTGAATTTCATCAAATTATGTCCGATTTTCGAATTTAGCTTAGAATAATAACATTTAGATTGTGTTTTGGGACTTTACAGACCATTAACAAAAGTCTAAAACGTTTTTATTTGACAAACGTGTGCCATAACTGATCATTTGATAGCTATTATATTTTTTACTTATAATTGACATGGACTCGCCCTATTATAGACTTGCCCTGTCATAGTTAATGTTACCTTGTGTGAACTATAAAGCCTCAGTTTGATTTATTTGCCTCTTTTCGTTTGAACTCTAAATGTAAACAGCAAAGTGAACACTACTGAGATTACTACTCACTTCATGTGACCTTATGTGATCTGTTAACCTCGATAAAATCAAATCGGTGTCATTCTAGATTGATTTTGAATTGTTTTGAGTATTACTGAGTAGAAGTGAACACATTTCAGATAACAGAAGACCGTTAGCTACTCGTCTTACTGTTTTCTATACAGATAATACCTTTTAAAAATTCTTTTTGCGTTCATTTTAAAATTTCAATTATCGAATTTGTTTCGCGATAAAGGAACCAACTACAGTCGAACCTGCCTTAAAGATCATCTCTATATTATAAAAGCCGGTAAAATTTTATCCCAATTGTTCTTTATTCATATTATTTGAACCTGTATATAAAGGTCACCTGCCCATAAATGCCAACTTTTACTGATTCCCTTGGGTAGCCTTTGTAGACATGTTTGACTGTAAATTATGTTTGAGGCTCTGTTCACAGTTTATTTAATTAGTTACAAATCCTGCCTCACGTATGAAGATGATACCCATTTTATTAAATAAGCTGTGTTTAATTATTGCAACATATATGTGCTGAATTTATAGCATGACAAGTTTAAATTTACTCAGTAGATCATTGGATCTTTAGCACACCTAGATGACTTTTGAGGTTTTGACTCGTTAAACAATTGCTGCTATTTTCCAACTCAAAATCAGGTACACACGTATCAAATTCAAGCAATTTCAGTGTTATTGGAAACATTGTTCATATTTTTTGTTTTTTAAAGACATAAGATCATGAGATATTTAACACATGTAAAAAATATTAAAATGTGATACAAAATGACTGACAAAGACAGGGGACGTAACTCATTCATTACAAATTGTCCAAACATACCCGAAAAGTGCACTTTCACGTTAAATACAATGCATTCAGAGATTATTTAGGAAGGAAAACATTATATCAATTGAAAGAACATTAAAATTGCTCTTTATTGGTACAAAAAGAATAGCACATTCTGTTCGTTTTCGAGATAAACGAAATTCAGAAAATGGTCCTAAATTTCGCATTACGAAACTCTATCGGTGGTTCATGTTGTTTCGCTTTCTTCAAAATTTATATTTTAACAATCAATTATTTCACTCTTCCATTCTTAACATTGCTATTTCACTTTAAATGCAAAGCACTAAAGAGATTGGTTTAGTTGGCATTATGATTTTCACTGACTTATTTTTGTTTAGACCGTGGTCAAACATACGTAACTGTTTATTGAGACCTTAGCTATATCGATGATCAGCGGTTAAATGTTTATCTCCTGATTTAGCATCCTTTTCATATCACTACATAAATTAAAAAATAATGATTATAATTTAAAAATGCTTGAATTTTCAAAAGTGTTTTAATGTAATTTAGTACACATCTATAGAAATAGATATGCTGATATGATGATGACCGGCATACAAATATTCATAATACTAATTATAATTGCAATGTGCTGCTATCAATGTTTTTATGATAAGCTTTGATTTGGATCGATGGCGTCCTTAAAATCTCAATGTCACGCCTGGTTTACGCATTTTAGATGGCAAATCAATCGTAGAAGACCTTGGTCATGAACTGTCTAAGTTTGAAAATCTCGTGTTTGTTTAAACAACTCTAGACCCATGTATAGAATAATCATATGTTTATAGAATTTAAGATTTTATTTTATTTTAAATTTTCTTCAAGCTTCACAGCAAATTGATTAAAACTTAATTTTCATAGCATTAAGTGACATATTTTGTAAAATGATTGATATTTCATCACGAATCATAACTCACGAAGTTTTCTCTCATGAAATATCCATTTTGACATTAAATTTGCTTGATAATTCTATTAAAAAGTTACAAAAATATCAACACATTAAGTAAATAAAATTATATATAATGGCAATAATTTAACGAAAAAGATACAAGGCAAAAAACATTAATTAGAAAATCGGGATTCGAACTCACAATTTTGACTTTAGCAAAACAATATAATCGTGTTACCAAACACGTTACGCGCACGGCCACCGATACATTGAATAATATGGTTACGTACTTATATTTTATTCTGCTATAATTGCCAAAATGATAAAATACTGATTAAACTTTATTAAAGTAATATTAACCATTCTAATTTTTGTCTAAATATGTATTGAACAATGCTTTAAATCAGATATGACATTCACTATTGCCGTCCATCCCATACAAACTGGGTGAATGCAATCGTGTGGATACATTTAAACTTTAATTTGAATTTCATCAAATTATGTCCGATTTTCGAATTTAGCTTAGAATAATAACATTTAGATTGTGTTTTGGGACTTTACAGACCATTAACAAAAAGTTCTAAAACGTTTTTATTTGAAAACGTGTGCCATAACTGATCATTTGATAGCTAATTATATTTTTACTAATTATAATTGACATGGACTCGCCCTATTATAGACTTGCCCTGTCATAGTTAATGTTACCTTGTGTGAACTATAAAGCCTCAGTTTGATTTATTTGCCTCTTTTTCGTTTGAACTCTAAAATGTAAACAGCAAAGTGAACACTACTGAGATTACCTACTCACTTCATGTGACCTTATGTGATCTGTTAACCTCGATAAAATCAAATCGGTGTCATTCTAGATTGATTTTGAATTGTTTTGAGTATTACTGAGTAGAAGTGAACACATTTCAGATAACAGAAGACCGTTAGCTACTCGTCTTACTGTTTTCTATACAGATAATACCTTTTAAAAATTCTTTGCGTTCATTTTAAAATTTCAATTATCGAATTTGTTTTCGCGATAAAGGAACCAACTACAGTCGAACCTGCCTTAAAGATCATCTCTATATTATAAAAGCCGGTAAAATTTTATCCCAATTGTTCTTTATTCATATTATTTGAACCTGTATATAAAGGTCACCTGCCCATAAATGCAACTTTTACTGATTCCCTTGGGTAGCCTTTGTAGACATGTTTGACTGTAAATTATGTTTGAGGCTCTGTTCACAGTTTATTTAATTAGTTACAAATCCTGCCTCACGTATGAAGATGATACCCATTTTATAAATAAGCTGTGTTTAATTATTGCAACATATATGTGCTGAATTTATAGCATGACAAGTTTAAATTTACTCAGTAGATCATTGGATCTTTAGCACACCTAGATGACTTTTGAGGTTTTTGACTCGTTAAACAATTGCTGCTATTTTCCAACTCAAAATCAGGTACACACGTATCAAATTCAAGCAATTTCAGTGTTATTGGAAACATTGTTCATATTTTTTGTTTTTCAAAGACATAAGATCATGAGATATTTAACACATGTAAAAAAATATTAAAATGTGATACAAAATGACTGACAAAGACAGGGGACGTAACTCATTCATTACAAAATTGTCCAAACATACCCGAAAAGTGCAATTTCACGTTAAAATAGAATGCATTCAGAGATTATTTAGGAAGGAAAACATTATATCAATTGAAAGAACATTAAAATTGCTCTTTATTGGTACAATAAAAGGAATAGCACATTCTGTTCGTTTTCGAGATAAACGAAATTCAGAAAATGGTCCTAAATTTCGCATTACGAAACTCTATCGGTGGTTCATGTTGTTTCGCTTTCTTCAAAATTTATATTTTAACAATCAATTATTTCCACTCTTCCATTCTTAACATTGCTATTTCACTTTAAATGCAAAGCACGAAAGAGATTGGTTTATGTTGGCATTATGATTTTCACTGACTTATTTTTGTTTAGACCGTAGTCAAACATACTTAACTGTTTATTGAGACCTTAGCTATATCGATGATCAGCGGTTAAATGTTTATCTCCTGATTTAGCATCCTTTCATATCACTACATAAATTAAAAAATAATGATTATAATTTAAAAATGCTTGAATTTTCAAAGTGTTTTAATGTAATTTAGTACACATCTATAGAAATAGATATGCTGAATATGATGATGACCGGCATACAAATATTCATAATACTAATTATAATTGCAATGCTGCTATCAATGTTTTTATGATAAGCTTTGATTTGGATCGATGGCGTCCTTAAAATCTCAATGTCACGCCTGGTTTACGCATTTTAGATGGCAAATCAATCGTAGAAGACCTTGGTCATGAACTGTCTAAGTTTGAAAATCTCGTGTTTGTTTAAACAACTCTAGACCCATGTATAAGAATAATCATATGTTTATAGAATTTAAGATTTTATTTTATTTTAAATTTTCTTCAAGCTTCACAGCAAATTGATTAAAACTTAATTTTTCATAGCATTAAGTGACATATTTTGTAAAATGATTGATATTTCATCACGATCATAACCTCACGAAGTTTTCTCTCATGAAATATCCATTTTTGACATTAAATTTGCTTGATAATTCTATTAAAAGTTACAAAAATATCAACACATTAAGTAAATAAAATTATATATAATGGCAATAATTTACGAAAAAGATACAAGGCAAAAAACATTAATTAGAAAATCGGGATTCGAACTCACAATTTTGACTTTAGCAAAACAATATAATCGTGTTACCAAACACGTTACGCGCACGGCCACCGATACATTGAATAATATGGTTAACGTACTTATATTTTATTCTGCTATAATTGCCAAAAATGATAAAATACTGATTAAACTTTATTAAAGTAATATTAACCATTCTAATTTTTGTCTAAATATGTATTGAACAATGCTTTAAATCAGATATGACATTCACTATTGCCGTCCATCCCCATACAAACTGGGTGAATGCAATCGTGTGGATACATTTAAACTTTAATTTGAATTTCATCAAATTATGTCCGATTTTCGAATTTAGCTTAGAATAATAACATTTAGATTGTGTTTTGGGACTTTACAGACCATTAACAAAAGTTCTAAAACGTTTTTATTTGACAAACGTGTGCCATAACTGATCATTTGATAGCTAATTATATTTTTACTAATTATAATTGACATGGACTCGCCCTATTATAGACTTGCCCTGTCATAGTTAATGTTACCTTGTGTGAACTATAAAGCCTCAGTTTGATTTATTTGCCTCTTTTTCGTTTGAACTCTAAAATGTAAACAGCAAAGTGAACACTACTGAGATTACCTACTCACTTCATGTGACCTTATGTGATCTGTTAACCTCGATAAAATCAAATCGGTGTCATTCTAGATTGATTTTGAATTGTTTTGAGTATTACTGAGTAGAAGTGAACACATTTCAGATAACAGAAGACCGTTAGCTACTCGTCTTACTGTTTTCTATACAGATAATACCTTTTAAAAATTCTGTTGCGTTCATTTTAAAATTTCAATTATCGAATTTGTTTTCGCGATAAAGGAACCAACTACAGTCGAACCTGCCTTAAAGATCATCTCTATATTATAAAAGCCGGTAAAATTTTATCCCAATTGTTCTTTATTCATATTATTTGAACCTGTATATAAAGGTCACCTGCCCATAAATGCAACTTTTACTGATTCCCTTGGGTAGCCTTTGTAGACATGTTTGACTGTAAATTATGTTTGAGGCTCTGTTCACAGTTTATTTAATTAGTTACAAATCCTGCCTCACGTATGAAGATGATACCCATTTTATAAATAAGCTGTGTTTATTATTGCAACATATATGTGCTGAATTTATAGCATGACAAGTTTAAATTTACTCAGTAGATCATTGGATCTTTAGCACACCTAGATGACTTTTGAGGTTTTTGACTCGTTAAACAATTGCTGCTATTTTCCAACTCAAAATCAGGTACACACGTATCAAATTCAAGCAATTTCAGTGTTATTGGAAACATTGTTCATATTTTTTGTTTTTTAAAGACATAAGATCATGAGATATTTAACACATGTAAAAAAATATTAAAATGTGATACAAAATGACTGACAAAGACAGGGGACGTAACTCATTCATTACAAAATTGTCCAAACATACCCGAAAAGTGCACTTTCACGTTAAAATACAATGCATTCAGAGATTATTTAGGAAGGAAAACATTATATCAATTGAAAGAACATTGAAATTGCTCTTTATTGGTACAATCAAAAGGAATAGCACATTCTGTTCGTTTTCGAGATAAACGAAATTCAGAAAATGGTCCTAAATTTGGCATTACGAAACTCTATCGGTGGTTCATGTTGTTTCGCTTTCTTCAAAATTTATATTTTAACAATCAATTATTTCCACTCTTCCATTCTTAACATTGCTATTTCACTTTAAATGCAAAGCACGAAAGAGATTGGTTTATGTTGGCATTATGATTTTCACTGACTTATTTTTGTTTAGACCGTGGTCAAACATACGTAACTGTTTATTGAGACCTTAGCTATATCGATGATCAGCGGTTAAATGTTTATCTCCTGATTTAGCATCCTTTTCATATCACTACATAAATTAAAAAAATAATGATTATAATTTAAAAATGCTTGAATTTCAAAAGTGTTTTAATGTAATTTAGTACACATCTATAGAAATAGATATGCTGAATATGATGATGACCGGCATACAAATATTCATAATACTAATTATAATTGCAATGCTGCTATCAATGTTTTTATGATAAGCTTTGATTTGGATCGATGGCGTCCTTAAAATCTCAATGTCACGCCTGGTTTACGCATTTTAGATGGCAAATCAATCGTAGAAGACCTTGGTCATAAACTGTCTAAGTTTGAAAATCTCGTGTTTGTTTAAACAACTCTAGACCCATGTATAAGAATAATCATATGTTTATAGAATTTAAGATTTTATTTTATTTTAAATTTTCTTCAAGCTTCATAGCAAATTGATTAAAACTTAATTTTTCATAGCATTAAGTGACATATTTTGTAAAATGATTGATATTTCATCACGAATCATAACCTCACGAAGTTTTCTCTCATGAAATATCCATTTTTGACATTAAATTTGCTTGATAATTCTATTAAAAAGTTACAAAAATATCAACACATTAAGTAAATAAAATTATATATAATGGCAATAATTTACGAAAAAGATACAAGGCAAAAAACATTAATTAGAAAATCGGGATTCGAACTCACAATTTTGACTTTAGCAAAACAATATAATCGTGTTACCAAACACGTTACGCGCACGGCCACCGATACATTGAATAATATGGTTAACGTACTTATATTTTATTCTGCTATAATTGCCAAAAATGATAAAATACTGATTAAACTTTATTAAAGTAATATTAACCATTCTAATTTTTGTCTAAATATGTATTGAACAATGCTTTAAATCAGATATGACATTCACTATTGCCGTCCATCCCATACAACTGGGTGAATGCAATCGTGTGGATACATTTAAACTTTAATTGAATTTCATCAAATTATGTCCGATTTTCGAATTTAGCTTAGAATAATAACATTTAGATTGTGTTTTGGGACTTTACAGACCATTAACAAAAGTTCTAAAACTTTTTATTTGACAAACGTGTGCCATAACTGATCATTTGATAGCTAATTATATTTTACTAATTATAATTGACATGGACTCGCCCTATTATAGACTTGCCCTGTCATAGTTTAATGTTACCTTGTGTGAACTATAAAGCCTCAGTTTGATTTATTTGCCTCTTTTTCGTTTGAACTCTAAAATGTAAACAGCAAAGTGAACACTACTGAGATTACCTACTCACTTCATGTGACCTTATGTGATCTGTTAACCTCGATAAAATCAAATCGGTGTCATTCTAGATTGATTTTGAATTGTTTTGAGTATTACTGAGTAGAAGTGAACACATTTCAGATAACAGAAGACCGTTAGCTACTCGTCTTACTTTTCTATACAGATAATACCTTTTAAAATTCTTTTGCGTTCATTTTAAAATTTCAATTATCGAATTTGTTTTCGCGATAAAGGAACCAACTACAGTCGAACCTGCCTTAAAGATCATCTCTATATTATAAAAGCCGGTAAAATTTTATCCCAATTGTTCTTTATTCATATTATTTGAACCTGTATATAAAGGTCACCTGCCCATAAATGCAACTTTTACTGATTCCCTTGGGTAGCCTTTGTAGACATGTTTGACTGTAAATTATGTTTGAGGCTCTGTTCACAGTTTATTTAATTAGTTACAAATCCTGCCTCACGTATGAAGATGATACCCATTTTATAAATAAGCTGTGTTTAATTATTGCAACATATATGTGCTGAATTTATAGCATGACAAGTTTAAATTTACTCAGTAGATCATTGGATCTTTAGCACACCTAGATGACTTTTGAGGTTTTTTGACTCGTTAAACAATTGCTGCTATTTTCCAACTCAAAATACAGGTACACACGTATCAAATTCAAGCAATTTCAGTGTTATTGGAAACAATTGTTCATATTTTTTGTTTTTCAAAGACATAAGATCATGAGATATTTAACACATGTAAAAAATATTAAAATGTGATACAAAATGACTGACAAAGACAGGGGACGTAACTCATTCATTACAAAATTGTCCAAACATACCCGAAAAGTGCACTTTCACGTTAAAATACAATGCATTCAGAGATTATTTAGGAAGGAAAACATTATATCAATTGAAGAACATTGAAATTGCTCTTTATTGGTGCAATAAAAGGAATAGCACATTCTGTTCGTTTTCGAGATAAACGAAATTCAGAAAATGGTCCTAAATTTCGCATTACGAAACTCTACGGTGGTTCATGTTGTTTCGCTTTCTTCAAAATTTATATTTTAACAATCAATTATTTCCACTCTTCCATTCTTAACATTGCTATTTCACTTTAAATGCAAAGCACGAAAGAGATTGGTTTATGTTGGCATTATGATTTTCACTGACTTATTTTTGTTTAGACCGTGTCAAACATACGTAACTGTTTATTGAGACCTTAGCTATATCGATGATCAGCGGTTAAATGTTTAATCCTGATTTAGCATCCTTTTCATATCACTACATAAATTAAACAAATAATGATTATAATTTAAAATGCTTGAATTTCAAGTGTTTAATGTAATTTAGTAACATCTATAGAAATAGATATGCTGAATATGATGATGACCGGCATACAAATATTCATAATACTAATTATAATTGCAATGCTGCTATCAATGTTTTTATGAATAGCTTTGATTTGGATCGATGGCGTCTTAAAATCTCAATGTCACGCCTGGTTTACGCATTTTAGATGGCAAATCAATCGTAGAAGACCTTGGTCATAAACTGTCTAAGTTTGAAAATCTCGTGTTTGTTTAAACAACTCTAGACCCATGTATAAGAATAATCATATGTTTATAGAATTTAAGATTTTATTTTATTTAAATTTTCTTCAAGCTTCACAGCAAATTGATTAAAACTTAATTTTTCATAGCATTAAGTGACATATTTTGTAAAATGATTGATATTCATCACGAATCATAACCTCACGAAGTTTTCTCTCATGAAATATCCATTTTGACATTAAATTTGCTTGATAATTCTATTAAAAAGTTACAAAAATATCAACACATTAAGTAAATAAACATTATATATAATGGCAATAATTTACGAAAAAGATACAAGGCAAAAAAACATTAATAGAAAATCGGGATTCGAACTCACAATTTTGACTTTAGCAAACAATATAATCGTGTTACCAAACACGTTACGCGCACGCCACCGATACATTGAATAATATGGTTAACGTACTTATATTTTATTCTGCTATAATTGCCAAAAATGATAAAATACTGATTAAACTTTATTAAAAGTAATATTAACCATTCTAATTTTTGTCTAAATATGTATTGAACAATGCTTTAAATCAGATATGACATTCACTATTGCCGTCCATCCCCATACAAACTGGGTGAATGCAATCGTGTGGATACATTTAAAACTTTAATTTGAATTTCATCAAATTATGTCGATTTCGAATTTAGCATAGAATAATAACATTAGATTGTGTTTTGGACTTTACAGACCATAACAAAAGTTCTAAAACGTTTTTATTTGACAAACGTGTGCCATAACTGATCATTTGATAGCTAATTATATTTTTACTTATTATAATTGACATGGACTCGCCCTATTATAGACTTGCCCTGTCATAGTTAATGTTACTTGTGTGAACTATAAAGCCTCAGTTTGATTTATTTGCCTCTTTTTCGTTTGAACTCTAAATGTAAACAGCAAAGTGAACACTACTGAGATTACCTACTCACTTCATGTGACCTTATGTGATCTGTTAACCTCGATAAAATCAAATCGGTGTCATTCTAGATTGATTTTGAATTGTTTTGAGTATTACTGAGTAGAAGTGAACACATTTCAGATAACAGAAGACCGTAGCTACTCGTCTTACTGTTTTCTATACAGATAATACCTTTTAAAAATTCTTTGCGTTCATTTTAAAATTTTCAATTATCGAATTGTTTCGCGATAAAGGAACCAACTACAGTCGACCTGCCTTAAAGATCATCTCTATATTATAAAAGCGGTAAAATTTTATCCCAATTGTTCTTTATTCATATTATTTGAAACCTGTATATAAAGGTCACCTGCCCATAAATGCAACTTTTACTGATTCCCTTGGGTAGCCTTTGTAGACATGTTTGACTGTAAATTATGTTTGAGGCTCTGTTCACAGTTTATTTAATTAGTTACAAATCCTGCCTCACGTATGAAGATGATACCCATTTTATAAATAAGCTGTGTTTAATTATTGCAACATATATGTGCTGAATTTATAGCATGACAAGTTTAAATTTACTCAGTAGATCATTGGATCTTTAGCACACCTAGATGACTTTTGAGGTTTTTGACTCGTTAAACAATTGCTGCTATTTTCCAACTCAAAATCAGGTACACACGTATCAAATTCAAGCAATTTCAGTGTTATTGGAAACATGTTCATATTTTTTGTTTTTAAAGACATAAGATCATGAGATATTTAACACATGTAAAAAATATTAAAATGTGATACAAAATGACTGACAAAGACAGGGACGTAACTCATTCATTACAAAATTGTCCAAACATACCCGAAAAGTGCACTTTCACGTTAAATAAATGCATTCAGAGATTATTTAGGAAGGAAAACATTATATCAATTGAAAGAACATTGAAATTGCTCTTTATTGTGCAATCAAAGAATAGCACATTCTGTTCGTTTTCGAGATAAACGAAATTCAGAAAATGGTCCTAAATTTCGCATTACGAAACTCTATCGGTGGTTCATGTTGTTTCGCTTTCTTCAAAATTTATATTTTAACAATCAATTATTTCCACTCTTCCATTCTTAACATTGCTATTTCACTTTAAATGCAAAGCACGAAAGAGATTGGTTTATGTTGGCATTATGATTTTCACTGACTTATTTTTGTTTAGACCGTGGTCAAACATACGTAACTGTTTATTGAGACCTTAGCTATATCGATGATCAGCGGTTAAATGTTTATCTCCTGATTTAGCATCCTTTCATATCACTACATAAATTTAAAAAAATAATGATTATAATTTAAAATGCTTGAATTTTCAAGTGTTTTAATGTAATTTAGTACACATCTATAGAAATAGATATGCTGAATATGATGATGACCGGCATACAAATATTCATAATACTAATTATAATTGCAATGCTGCTATCAATGTTTTTATGATAAGCTTTGATTTGGATCGATGGCGTCCTTAAAATCTCAATGTCACGCCTGGTTTACGCATTTTAGATGGCAAATCAATCGTAGAAGACCTTGGTCATAAACTGTCTAAGTTTGAAAATCTCGTGTTTGTTTAAACAACCTGAACCCATTATGTATATATAATCATATGTTTATAGAATTTAAGATTTATTTTATTTTAAATTTTCTTCAAGCTTCACAGCAAATTGATTAAAACTTAATTTTTCATGCATTAAGTGACATATTTTGTAAAATGATTGATATTTCATCACGAATCATAACCTCACGAAGTTTTCTCTCATGAAATATCCATTTTTGACATTAAATTTGCTTGATAATTCTATTAAAAAGTTACAAAAATATCAACACATTAAGTAAATAAAATTATATATAATGGCAATAATTTACGAAAAAGATACAAGGCAAAAAACATTAATTAGAAAATCGGGATTCGAACTCACAATTTTGACTTTAGCAAAACAATATAATCGTGTTACCAAACACGTTACGCGCACGGCCACCGATACATTGAATAATATGGTTAACGTACTTATATTTTATTCTGCTATAATTGCCAAAAATGATAAAATACTGATTAAACTTTATTAAAGTAATATTAACCATTCTAATTTTTGTCTAAATATGTATTGAACAATGCTTTAAATCAGATATGACATTCACTTTGCCGTCCATCCCCATACAAACTGGGTGAATGCAATCGTGGATACATTTAAACTTTAATTTGAATTTCATCAAATTATGTCCGATTTTCGAATTTAGCTTAGAATAATAACATTTAGATTGTGTTTTGGGACTTTACAGACCATTAACAAAAGTTCTAAAACGTTTTTATTTGACAAACGTGTGCCATAACTGATCATTTGATAGCTAATTATATTTTTACTATTATAATTGACATGGACTCGCCCTATTATAGACTTGCCCTGTCATAGTTAATGTTACCTTGTGTGAACTATAAAGCCTCAGTTTGATTTATTTGCCTCTTTTTCGTTTGAACTCTAAAATGTAAACAGCAAAGTGAACACTACTGAGATTACCTACTCACTTCATGTGACCTTATGTGATCTGTTAACCTCGATAAAATCAAATCGGTGTCATTCTAGATTGATTTTGAATTGTTTTGAGTATTACTGAGTAGAAGTGAACACATTTCAGATAACAGAAGACCGTAGCTACTCTTACTGTTTTCTATACAGATAATACCTTTTAAAAATTCTTTTGCGTTCATTTTAAAATTTCAATTATCGAATTTGTTTTCGCGATAAAGGAACCAACTACAGTCGAACCTGCCTTAAAGATCATCTCTATATTATAAAAGCCGGTAAAATTTTATCCCAATTGTTCTTTATTCATATTATTTGAACCTGTATATAAAGGTCACCTGCCCATAAATGCAACTTTTACTGATTCCCTTGGGTAGCCTTTGTAGACATGTTTGACTGTAAATTATGTTTGAGGCTCTGTTCACAGTTTATTTAATTAGTTACAAATCCTGCCTCACGTATGAAGATGATACCCATTTTATAAATAAGCTGTGTTTAATTATTGCAACATATATGTGCTGAATTTATAGCATGACAAGTTTAAATTACTCAGTAGATCATTGGATCTTTAGCACACCTAGATGACTTTTGAGGTTTTTGACTCGTTAAACAATTGCTGCTATTTTCCAACTCAAAATCAGGTACACACGTATCAAATTCAAGCAATTTCAGTGTTATTGGAAACATGTTCATATTTTTTGTTTTTAAAGACATAAGATCATGAGATATTTAACACATGTAAAAAATATTAAAATGTGATACAAAATGACTGACAAAGACAGGGGACGTAACTCATTCATTACAAAATTGTCCAAACATACCCGAAAAGTGCACTTTCACGTTAAAATACAATGCATTCAGAGATTATTTAGGAAGGAAAACATTATATCAATTGAAAGAACATTAAAATTGCTCTTTATTGGTACAATAAAAGGAATAGCACATTCTGTTCGTTTTCGAGATAAACGAAATTCAGAAAATGGTCCTAAATTTCGCATTACGAAACTCTATCGGTGGTTCATGTTGTTTCGCTTTCTTCAAAATTTATATTTTAACAATCAATTATTTCCACTCTTCCATTCTTAACATTGCTATTTCACTTTAAATGCAAAGCACGAAAGAGATTGGTTTATGTTGGCATTATGATTTTCACTGACTTATTTTTGTTTAGACCGTAGTCAAACATACTTAACTGTTTATTGAGACCTTAGCTATATCGATGATCAGCGGTTAAATGTTTAACTCCTGATTTAGCATCCTTTTCATATCACTACATAAATTAAAAAAAATATGATTATAATTTAAAATGCTTGAATTTCAAAAGTGTTTTAATGTAATTTAGTACACATCTATAGAAATAGATATGCTGAATATGATGATGACCGGCATACAAATATTCATAATACTAATTATAATTGCAATGCTGCTATCAATGTTTTTATGATAAGCTTTGATTTGGATCGATGGCGTCCTTAAAATCTCAATGTCACGCCTGGTTTACGCATTTTAGATGGCAAATCAATCGTAGAAGACCTTGGTCATAAACTGTCTAAGTTTGAAAATCTCGTGTTTGTTTAAACAACTCTAGACCCATGTATAAGAATAATCATATGTTTATAGAATTTAAGATTTTATTTTATTTTAAATTTTCTTCAAGCTTCACAGCAAATTGATTAAAACTTAATTTTTCATAGCATTAAGTGACATATTTTGTAAAATGATTGATATTTCATCACGAATCATAACCTCACGAAGTTTTCTCTCATGAAATATCCATTTTTGACATTAAATTTGCTTGATAATTCTATTAAAAAGTTACAAAAATATCAACACATTAAGTAAATAAAATTATATATAATGGCAATAATTTACGAAAAAGATACAAGGCAAAAAAACATTAATTAGAAAATCGGGATTCGAACTCACAATTTTGACTTTAGCAAAACAATATAATCGTGTTACCAAACACGTTACGCGCACGGCCACCGATACATTGAATAATATGGTTAACGTACTTATATTTTATTCTGCTATAATTGCCAAAAATGATAAAATACTGATTAAACTTTATTAAAGTAATATTAACCATTCTAATTTTTGTCTAAATATGTATTGAACAATGCTTTAAATCAGATATGACATTCACTATTGCCGTCCATCCCCATACAAACTGGGTGAATGCAATCGTGTGGACACATTTAAACTTTAATTTGAATTTCATCAAATTATGTCCGATTTTCGAATTTAGCTTAGAATAATAACATTTAGATTGTGTTTTGGGACTTTACAGACCATTAACAAAAGTTCTAAAACGTTTTTATTTGACAAACGTGTGCCATAACTGATCATTTGATAGCTAATTATATTTTTACTAATTATAATTGACATGGACTCGCCCTATTATAGACTTGCCCTGTCTTAGTTAATGTTACTTTGTGTGAACTATAAAGCCTCAATTTGATTTATTTGCCTCTTTTTCGTTTGAACTCTAAAATGTAAACAGCAAAGTGAACACTACTGAGATTACCTACTCACTTCATGTGACCTTATGTGATCTGTTAACCTCGATAAAATCAAATCGGTGTCATTCTAGATTGATTTTGAATTGTTTTGAGTATTACTGAGTAGAAGTGAACACATTTCAGATAACAGAAGACCGTTAGCTACTCGTTTACTGTTTTCTATACAGATAATACCTTTTAAAAATTCTTTTGCGTTCATTTTAAAATTTCAATTATCGAATTTGTTTTCGCGATAAAGGAACCAACTACAGTCGAACCTGCCTTAAAGATCATCTCTATATTATAAAAGCCGGTAAATTTTATCCCAATTGTTCTTTATTCATATTATTTGAACCTGTATATAAAGGTCACCTGCCCATAAATGCAACTTTTACTGATTCCCTTGGGTAGCCTTTGTAGACATGTTTGACTGTAAATTATGTTTGAGGCTCTGTTCACAGTTTATTTAATTAGTTACAAATCCTGCCTCACGTATGAAGATGATACCCATTTTATAAATAAGCTGTGTTTAATTATTGCAACATATATGTGCTGAATTTATAGCATGACAAGTTTAAATTTACTCAGTAGATCATTGGATCTTTAGCACACCTAGATGACTTTTGAGGTTTTTGACTCGTTAAACAATTGCTGCTATTTTCCAACTCAAAATCAGGTACACACGTATCAAATTCAAGCAATTTCAGTGTTATTGGAAACATTGTTCATATTTTTTGTTTTTTAAAGACATAAGATCATGAGATATTTAACACATGTAAAAAATATTAAAATGTGATACAAAATGACTGACAAAGACAGGGGACGTAACTCATTCATTACAAAATTGTCCAAACATACCCGAAAAGTGCACTTTCACGTTAAAATACAATGCATTCAGAGATTATTTAGGAAGGAAAACATTATATCAATTGAAAGAACATTGAAATTGCTCTTATTGGTGCAATAAAAGGAATAGCACATTCTGTTCGTTTTCGAGATAAACGAAATTCAAAATGGTCCTAAATTTCGCATTACGAAACTCTATCGGTGGTTCATGTTGTTTCGCTTTCTTCAAAATTTATATTTTAACAATCAATTATTTCCACTCTTCCATTCTTAACATTGCTATTTACTTTAAATGCAAAGCACGAAAGAGATTGGTTTATGTTGGCATTATGATTTTCACTGACTTATTTTTGTTTAGACCGTGGTCAAACATACGTAACTGTTTATTGAGACCTTAGCTATATCGATGATCAGCGGTTAAATGTTATCTCCTGATTTAGCATCCTTTCATATCACTACATAAATTAAAAAAATAATGATTATAATTTAAAATGCTTGAATTTCAAAAGTGTTTTAATGTAATTTAGTACACATCTATAGAAATAGATATGCTGAATTGATGATGACCGGCATACAAATATTCATAATACTAATTATAATTGCAATGCTGCTATCAATGTTTTTATGATAAGCTTTGATTTGGATCGATGGCGTCCTTAAAATCTCAATGTCACGCCTGGTTTACGCATTTTAGATGGCAAATCAATCGTAGAAGACCTTGGTCATGAACTGTCTAAGTTTGAAAATCTCGTGTTTGTTTAAACAACTCTAGACCCATGTATAAGAATAATCATATGTTTATAGAATTTAAGATTTTATTTTATTTTAAATTTTCTTCAAAGCTTCATAGCAAATTGATTAAAACTTAATTTTTCATAGCATTAAGTGACATATTTTGTAAAATGATTGATATTTCATCACGAATCATAACCTCACGAAGTTTTCTCTCATGAAATATCCATTTTTGACATTAAATTTGCTTGATAATTCTATAAAAAGTTACAAAAATATCAACACATTAAGTAAATAAAATTATATATAATGGCAATAATTTACGAAAAAGATACAAGGCAAAAAACATTAATTAGAAAATCGGGATTCGAACTCACAATTTTGACTTTTAGCAAAACAATATAATCGTGTTACCAAACACGTTTACGCGCACGGCCACCGATACATTGAATAATATGGTTAACGTACTTATATTTTATTCTGCTATAATTGCCAAAAATGATAAAATACTGATTAAACTTTATTAAAGTAATATTAACCATTCTAATTTTTGTCTAAATATGTATTGAACAATGCTTTAAATCAGATATGACATTCACTATTGCCGTCCATCCCCATACAAACTGGGTGAATGCAATCGTGTGGATACATTTAAACTTTAATTTGAATTTCATCAAATTATGTCCGATTTTCGAATTTAGCATAGAATAATAACATTTAGATTGTGTTTTGGGACTTTACAGACCATTAACAAAAGTTCTAAAACGTTTTTATTTGACAAACGTGTGACATAACTGATCATTTGATAGCTAATTATATTTTTACTAATTATAATTTACATGGACTCGCCCTATTATAGACTTGCCCTGTCATAGTTAATGTTACCTTGTGTGAACTATAAAGCCTCAGTTTGATTTATTTGCCTCTTTTTCGTTTGAACTCTAAAATGTAAACAGCAAAGTGAACACTACTGAGATTACCTACTCACTTCATGTGACCTTATGTGATCTGTTAACCTCGATAAAATCAAATCGGTGTCATTCTAGATTGATTTTGAATTGTTTTGAGTATTACTGAGTAGAAGTGAACACATTTCAGATAACAGAAGACCGTTAGCTACTCGTCTTACTGTTTTCTATACAGATAATACCTTTTAAAAAATTCTTTTGCGTTCATTTTAAAATTTCAATTATCGAATTTGTTTTCGCGATAAAGGAACCAACTACAGTCGAACCTGTCTTAAAGATCATCTCTATATTATAAAAGCCGGTAAAATTGTATCCCAATTGTTCTTTATTCATATTATTTGAACCTGTATATAAAGGTCACCTGCCCATAAATGCAACTTTTACTGATTCCCTTGGGTAGCCTTTGTAGACATGTTTGACTGTAAATTATGTTTGAGGCTCTGTTCACAGTTTTTTAATTAGTTACAAATCCTGCCTCACGTATGAAGATGATACCCATTTTATAAATAAGCTGTGTTTAATTATTGCAACATATATGTGCTGAATTTATAGCATGACAAGTTTAAATTTACTCAGTAGATCATTGGATCTTTAGCACACCTAGATGACTTTTGAGGTTTTTGACTCGTTAAACAACTGCTGCCATTTTTCAACTCAAAATCAGGTACACACGTATCAAATTCAAGCAATTTCAGTGTTATTGGAAACATTGTTCATATTTATTGTTTTTTAAAGACATAAGATCATGAGATATTTAACACATGTAAAACTTGTGTCGTGGCATATTATTATCGATTTACTATCCCTTACGGTGAATGAATGAATGAATGAATCTAACTGATATTGAGTACACACGAGGCGTGTGTAGCTGCTCACCCTTTCAGAAAACTCGATCTCACTTCGCTGGTGGAAGTTCTTGTGTTTAACCTAACTTGTCAGTTTTAAAATGTTTTACTTTACTTCTTGATTGTGATTTTGACATGTATTAGTATGTTTGTTTTTCATTGGTATAACTGTTTCATTAATTGAATGGGGCAATCTTGAACTGTGATATGATACACATCTTGTTTTAGAAACAGGAGTAGTTATTTATGCAATCCATAAATCAGTAGATTAAATTATTCACATGGTATGGTAAAAGGTGACTCCAGATGAGAAGACATTACAACGTGAAAATGTCGTGGTATGAATTAGTATATTTACTATATTGGGTAGTTGAATAGCTTTTTGTGTCCCTGAAAAGATCATACCAAAACTCAGTTCTGTGTGACAGAACATGATTGAAAGATGACGCAAGAACTCGGCGGTAGTTAACTATAGTCAGTCCCGCTAGTATTGGGTAACAAAACAACATGTTCCATCTTTTAGAGTGCTCGCTCCGTAAGTGGGAGGTCGTTGGGTTCCATCCCCGGTCGGGTCTGACCAAAGACTTAAACGTTGGTAGTGACTGTTCTTTCGCCAATCACTCGGCATTACGAAATGAAAGTCATGGTTCTTTCGGATAGGAACTTAAAATAAACGAGGTCCCGTGTCACGGTGGGGTTGGCACGCTAAAGAAGCCTGCTGTATAATGCCATCAGCGCAACGCACAGCCAATATTTCTGCACCTTCGCCTATAGCTGGCGACGTCTCGATATAAGTAACAATATTCTTGACTGGGACGTTAAACACCATTACTCAACTCAACTCTTTTTTGGGTGTGTGTGTGTGTGTGCACAGTAACCCGATAATAAATTTAGACATTTCCCGGGATAGGCAATGCCTATTTTCATATTATACTCTAGCATATATGAACTTTTCAGTGCTGAAGCATATTGAATTTATGTCAGAAATGGTAAAACCGTTACAGGACACTTGAATTAAATACTGGTTCAGTGAAATAGAAAAAAAGTATTTAAAACGTTCAATTTTTTTTTTTTTACTGAAAACAGAGATATATAGAACCCTTTATACGGGAAATGTCCCGGCGCGAAGCGCCGGGAATTTCCCGTCTATAGGTAACACGTATGTATTATGACGTCATAGAAAATTGTGCAAAAATTCCATAGACCGTACGTCCAAATCATTTGACGCCGCGCGTGCACCACTTTTCTCAACTTTTCTCAAGGCCATTGAAGGGGTCAAATCGACAGGAAGTGAGCTCCATATGGGGGGGAAATCTCGCCCGTCTCGTACATCAGAAATGAAACCAAAAAAACGATTATCGTGAAAATAATTCATTGAAACAAGTAATAATTTAAATAGGTTGATCGAATACCAAATATTTACGTTTCTTTCGCCATTCTGGCTGATCTCCAAGTGTAGCGTTTCAAGATTCGCGATGACGTGATTTCTTTTGATTGGGTCAAAGTTCAATTCAGATCGATAACCACTGTAAGCCAATCAGCGACCGACTTTCCCACGTGCATCAACCATGATCACACAGTATACAATGCGGGAAGATACAAAATTTGCCGATTTCAAGTTAGATAAATTGATAACCATAGTTACCTGACACAAAACTATTACGAGGTTAGCATAACCACAGTATACGACTTCTACGGTAACTCTTTTTCACATATTATTACTTAATTGAATCAAAATTTTGAGTGCATAATAATAATAATAATAATAATAATAATAATAATAATTTATTGCTCAAACACAATTTACATAATTGGTTAAGGCAATATAAAATAATAAGATAACAAACACCATACAAATTAACAAATAAAGAATGTGATCCTCGCTGAATGCAGTGTAAACAAAAATGGCGTTCTCCAGGACGGGAAATGATCAATTTTTAAGAAAAATAATAAAATGCGCCTTTCGAAAGAATTAATTAACAGATCGTCCCAATAATCATTTTTATGAAAATACAGATAAAATTTATTGACATTTATTCCGAATTTAATGTAAATATTGACAAATCCTCTGTTTGTTTACATGTGACGTGGATATCATCATGATCAGCTGATCGAGCTGGACCACAGGGGCTCGGGGAATATTATTTTGGTTTGTATTGGTGTCAAGATCGTATTATTCTCCATAAAACAACAGAATAATACGATCTTGACACCGATATAAACTAAAATAATATTCCCCTAACCCCTGTGGCTGGACCAGTTTGGCTTTAAGGTGCTGACTAGAACTGACTTCAACTACAATGACTGCACTCATCAAAAATCTAACTTGGACATAACTGATGAGGAAACTGTACATGTTGTGCAATGAGATGGACCGCTGTCCCAAAAAGTTGTGATGAAAATAACAATAATAAAACATTCATGTTGAGTTTAGCAGCTGACTGTAGTTGAGATCCACTTAGGTAAGGTCTGAATTGAATCCTTGAAAACCTCCAGGGATGGCGACTGGACTACTGATGCTAGCAGGGGATTCCAATAATTTACAGTTCTCGGAATGAATATAAAAATTTTAACTAGGGTAAAATCAACATTACCTTCTTCAATATCCCAGACTTAGTTCTCGAAAAAAAGTTGGTATAAGTGAATAAATGCCAATTTCCACTCCACCATCCACAGAAGTGACCATTTCAATATTAATCTTAAAGCAACATCTTTTTAGTATATCATCCCAGAATGTTCCATTTTAATTTAGGTGAATAATGAATAATCTTGACTGGGGTAAAAAAATACTCCAACCCACCATCCTAGAATTAACCGTCTCGATATAAGTGAAAAAGCATTTTCAACTCTCCGGGGCTGAGGCTCTTCATGCAGTGAAACTTAAAGGGGCTGGGCTAAAATTAACATTATTTCGGTACAAGCCTGTCAAGTTTTAATCATACCATTTGTTACTTGCAATGGTCTGTGCTTTAGAAAATTCTCATCATGGTACTATATGCCTGTGAATGTTGAAGGTGTAAGAGGAGCTTACCCTCATACCACTGTATTCATATCGGGTTGTGCGTTAAAGGTGCTGCCTCACAGAGTCAGCACGCCACAGACAAGCATTCCACTCCCAATTAATATTCTATAACCAGTCGATAGTCTATCCTCTAAGCCAAATGTGGCTTGCAAAATGAGGAAGCAGTAACTCAATTTTTAAAGTATTGTCATGTATAACACTTGTAAGTCAGGTTGGAACCAAAAACCTTCCACTCTCCAGGAGGATGCTATACCATTGAGCAACCAAGGCGGTCACAAACAGAATAGATTGTTGACCAAGGGATATTGCAACCCTAGGCTTATCAGGGCCTTCGGCAAAAAGTTTTATGACAATTATCACTGTATCGTTGACAAGTTTGATGTCTCTGTGTCCAATATTGACCTGTGGATGTTAGTTCCTTGTTCCCTTCACTTAATATTGATTACACACGTGGCCGGTGTAGCTAGCTAACAGAAGGTGCTTACCCTTCCAGAAAACTCGGTCTCACTTCCTTGGTGGAAGTTCGCGTGTTTAACCTAACTTGTCAGTTTCAAAGTTTTTTTTTTTTACTTTACTCCTGGATTGTGATTTGGACATGGATTAGTATGTTTGTTTTTCATTGGTATAACTGCTTCATTAATTGAATGGGGAAATCTTGAACTGTGATATGATACACATCTTGTTTTAAGAAACAGGAGTAGTTATTTATGCAATCCATAAATCAGTAGATTAAATTATTCACATGGTATGGTAAAAGGTGACTCAAGATGAGAAGACATTACAACGTGAGAATGTTGTGGTATGGATTAGTATATTTTGTGTCCCTGGAAAGATCATACCAAAACCAGTTCTGTGTGACAGAACATGATTGAAAGACGACGCAAGAACTCGGCGGAAGTTAACTATAGTCAGTCCCACTAGTATTGGGTAAGACAAAACAATGTGTTCCATCTCGTTTTGGGGGTGTGTTTGTGTATGTACACAATCAGCTGACAATAACCCGATAATAAATTTGGACATTTCCCGTGATAGGCAATGCCTATTTTCATATTATCTCTGCTGAAAACAACTGGAAAATGTTACCCGATAAAAGGAAAATAAAGAATAGATCTATCTATAATATTTTAACCGATATTTAACAAGGTATTGTGAAGGACGATAGTGTATAGACAAGAACCTTTTTTCTGTCTTTGAAGATTTTTGCAAAAGACTAATCATCTCGGGAAAGATTCAAGATAGAAAGACCACTGATGTTCAGAGCCAACTTTTAGAACGTTTACAGTATTGCCTGTAATCAAATAATTTAAATCTTCCGCGTTGTGTCAGTAAAGAAGTGTGTTATATAAATAAATAACAAACGGTAGTGTTTTACTTCCTATTTACCTCTGATCTTAACAAAAATAAATCGTGTCAAATAGGTCTATATTTAGAATTTTGAATATAAAAAGATAATTGTGATAGGTTTGTTGTTAGAGTTATCTCCCTTTACACCAATCTTCAAACCAGGAAGTATGGCGTCTGCAAGTGTGGTTTCTCTACCAACAAGAAACCAGCGTGATGATTCAATTAAAAGAAAACAGACGAAATCAGCATGTGATATCTTGGTACAGATGGGATTTCCTAAACAAAGAGCGTATGTATCTCGCTATAAGGCTGTTGTCTAATGTTACATGACGATTCTCATAAAATTGAGCAAATGTCAACATTATGAGTCATTCTCTCATAGAAGGGTGTAGAGAAAAGAGGGTGATGGCATACATGTACTCTTATTTAATGTCACGATTTTTAAACGGGAGAAGATTCTTTCATGAATGGAAATTGATAACAATTTTTGTGTTGCCTAATAACATCACATGGGCTCGTTATTTTAAATAAATAATAAACATCTACATTTACATGTTACATTGCTCCATCAAAATTTGATGATCATACAATGGCATGAACAGACCAAAAATGTTTTACTTACTTGCTTACTTATGCCTGTGGTACCAGGGAGGTACATAGGCCACTGACAACACTCCTCCATCTGGTTCTATTCTGTGCTAGTCTGACCAGGTCTTGCCATTTGTATCCCTCTCTATCCATTTCTGTTTGCAAGTTTCTCCACCAGGTGTTTCTTGGCCTTCCAACTTTTCATTTCCCTTGAGGTCCACTGCAGTGCTCGTCGTTTGACAGAATTTTTTTTAGAAATAATATTATTTACATACTAACATGACTAAAGGGAAACGAAAATAATAATAATAAATGAGTTTACAAGTAAATGTATATTTACAATTAATGAACTGATTTTAGAAAGTATTTTGATGGATTAGTGGTGTGAACGGATCCAACCGGATGGAGGCTAAACGATATTAGGTGGTAAGGAATGCCATATGATGACTGTTTGTGGGGAAAAGCTGTATTTGAAAAAAATCTATATGAGGACTGTTCATGCCCTATTTTAAGATTGCACCTCAAAAAACCCAGTAGTTTGTTAGCCTTAGAGGTGATGTTATGGATGTGTGGATTTCAAAATATATTCCTTGTCAGAGTGATGCCAAGGTATTTTGCCTCTTTAACAGACTCAATGGTATGTCCTTTAGGTAGATATCTGTAAGAAATTGGATTTCTGGAATAAGCGATAGATAAAGAAACACATTTGTCAGGGTGGAATTAGGGCTGTGACGGGTAGAGAATTCCATACCCGGTTACCCGAAATCTTGTACCAGACCCGGTACCGAGTACCCGATGCTTTTCAACTTCCACACATTTCAATTAAGAATATATTTCACAAACTGTGAATAAATAACCAGAATAAACAAATATTATTAAATAAATTATTATTAATCTATATAGATGATTTTACCATAAACAAATGCAGTAAATTACAGATAAATCCGCAGAAATAGGCATCTTGTATGTTTATTACAGATTATAGTAACCTATCGTGAATCCCACCTCTCCGTGATGAAACCTTAACTAGGCATACGCAATGCTTATACAAGTTACACTTCGAAGGTTTTGTCTTGCAAGGTTAAATAGAATCAATAACTTTCATTGTATTGTTAATGTTATTGAATAAAGTAATTTCCAAATTTCCGATTTTCTTTCGGTCATGTTTAAAGTTGCTTATTATGGTTCCCGGATAATAAGAGGGATATTACCAGAGTATCAGTATCACCGTTCTGAACCATATTTCGTATTATTGGGTTGAATGTAGTTCCTCAAGGTGTTCCGATACTTACTGACAAAAGTATAAACAATGTTCACGATTACTGACATGTCGTGTCATTTTGAATGAAAATCAAGAGTTTAATTGAATTTATATACATTTTATTTTAGGTCTACAACAATGATACATGTTTTAACGGGTAACGGGTAAACAATTTGTTACCCGGGTACAGTCATCACCCTAACAGTGAACGAGTACCCGGGTACTCGTCACAGCCCTAGGTGGAATTGCATATCCCATGTTTGTTCCCATTTATTAAGACACAAATGATCATTTTGTAAGATATGACAATCGTTCAAGTCGCTAATTGGTCTATATAAAATGCAGTCATCCACAAAGCAACATGTCTGACTAGAGGCTGAAGAGTTAGGTCATTAATAAAGATAAGAAAAAGGATTGGACCCAAGACAGACCCTTTGGGTACTCCACTTATTACTGGCAACTTGCTTAATGTACATCTTGTTGGTATCTGTTGGATAGAAAAGTCGCTATCCAATTTAAAGTGTTACCCTGTATGCCATAATTTTCAAGTTTCAAGAGTAGTCTTTTATTTTACATGTAAGATGATTCTATGTGCTCTTCTGTATTTCATGTTTTAGAGCACCTATAGCCTCTTGCATATGAAGAAAATAATGAGCCCCTGTAATCAGAGACCTAGTATGCTTCAAGAGATGAATAAACTGTAAACTGTAACATAAATACCAGTGTAACGAGAAGAAAAAACATTCAGGGTCAGACTGAGAATCAAACCCCGGGACCTCCTGCACTATAGACAAGTGCTCTACCACTGAGCTACCTAGACAGCTACGAAATAATCCCATAATTGCCCAGAAGACAGGAATTGAACCAGAGTTGTCCATTTGTAAAGCAAGTGTTTCACCTAAAATATTTACAATTGGAATTGACTTTCTTTAGATGAACCTTTTTGTTTTTACTGGCATTCAATTGCTCTTGAATACAGTGTGGGGTCATGACCTCTGATTACATAACATTTAACTATTCGATTACGTCACAGAATGACATCTATTGCGTCATGCATTTTTTTGATTGGTCAGCATCCAAGTCTACCCCCGACGTAACTTTCCTTATTTGGAGCAAGGCTGTTCCATCAATCCTGTATGTTTGTCGGAATTTTAAATGAAATAAATTATTGTAGCGATAATTTTATATTTCGGACATGCTATCAATATTTTTTATGATTGTAAATATAAGAAATAACATTCTATTTTAGTGTATTCATTCGGTATTATGAATGAGAGTCAGGAATAGCATATTCAATGAACTGCGAAGCAGTTCATGTTAAATATGCTATTCCTGACTCTCATTCATAATACCGAATGAATACACTCAAATAGAATGTTATTTCTTAAATATAACCTGTATGTGAAACTGTAGTAAAGTCTCTTCACTGTACATAGTACATACTATACAATGTAGTTATATAGCTGTATTACATCCCTCTCCTTAAGTCTCTTGAAGATGTCTTTTTATATATACATATTATTATTTAAATTATTATATTTTATGGGCTCTTGCCAGCGGGTGCACTTTGGTGGGTGGCCTATTCCAGCCTGTTCAAAGGCAGGGTCCCTATGTGGGCACCATTTATATTGTCAATACTAGTTACAATGAAAAAACTCCCTTGTCCTGTTCCCACAATCAAATTTGTAAAGTAAGCACTCTACAGTATTGCCTAACAAGTACCTGTTAAGTGAGACTCTAGTAACATCTGTTAACTATACATAGTACATACTATATCATGTAGCTTTATCGCTACTTAAAACTTTAAATTTGATACTTGATAAAATCTGCATCTCATCAAGGAAATGAAATCTACAAATCTATAAAGTACAATAATCTAGCCTATTGTAAATGTCTCTGTGTTTATGGCAATGAATACCGGTAGTGCAGTATTGAAAATAATTGGAAACTCCATGGTTATTGTGTACATACTAGATGATACCCACTAACAATAATAAAATTCATGAAAAATTTCTTTCCACTATCAGATTGGTTATGGTAATGAATCCTCTCTAATTTTAATGGAATGACATATTTGTATGGAGTTTTACACATGTATATATATATATATATATATATATATATATATATATATATATATATATATATATATATATATATTAAGATATTATATAATATTATGAAGTTTTATAATAATGTAATTTATCTGCTTTGTTGTAGGGAGAAAGCAGTAGCAGCTACCGGTGACAGAGGAGTAGAACTGGCTTCTGATTGGTAAGTCAGACCAAATTAACTCTCAAGAGACATGTTAAAATTAAGATACCCTCCTTCATATTGTACATATTGTAATGATTTTATTCAACCTTATTTATATGTATTGTCTTGATAGTTTTAGAGTTTGAAGGAAAAAGAACAATATTACATTAACAAGCTTTGTAATCTAAACTTAAGCAAAGAAGGTGCAGATAAGTTTATTAATGATGACGATGATGATGATGTTGTTGATGCTGATAATGATGATGATGACGATGATGATGATGGCATTGGTGGTGACGATGATAATCATGATGATGATGGCATTGGTGGTGATGATTAACATGATGATGATGATGGCATTGGGAGTGGTCATAGTGTTACTGGTGATGATGCTTTGATGATGATGATAATGGCATTGGTAATGGTCATAGTTGTGCTGGCGATGATGGTTTGATGATGATGATGATGATGATGATGATGATGATGATGATGATGGGATGATGATGATGATAATGATGATGATGATGATGATGATGATGATGATGATGATGATGATGATGGTGATGATGATGATGATGGGGTTGAAGATGATAACCATATTAATCTGATATCACTATTAATATTTCAGGTTACTGTCACATGTAAATGACCCATCACTGGACAAAACTCTACCCAGAGAGTATATACTATATCTTTGTCCTGTTGGACCATTACAAAAACAACTCAGCAATTTCTGGGAGAAGTCTCTGTCACAGGTCGGATGGAATGGTGCACATTTTTATTTCCCACACATTACACTCAGTCCTTTTTTCAAAGTAAGTATTATAGTAAAAAATTAGATAAGTCATAACTTTGTATTACTACATAATGCTGCTTTTTAGTTTTTCTGGAATTAGTCAATGTATATTAAAGCATAAAACTCCGCTGAGGTCAACATCTGTTAACTCAAAGTATTGGATATGTCAAAGTAAGTTCTAGGTCCATCGGTATAATTTTACCGAAGTGTTATTCTAGTTAAGTCAAAATTTTAAAGGCTAAATAAATGTATTTTATTTTTGAATAGTAGTTTTGAATTAAATGAAAAATATAGTAGTTTTGATTTAAATGAAAAACTTTTCATAGTGATAATTTCCCATTTCAGTTTTTTACTTTAGGTCATGCTAAATAAATTTGTAGTTCATTGGTCCTGAGCGTTTATAAAATTTAGAATTAAAGAAAAATTAAATACAGTTTCAAATCATTTTCTGTTTGAAAAGTACTGACTTATCAATCACAGTTCATCTTACCGTCATGGTTTGAATTCCACTCAAAACAGATTTTTGTCCGAGAAAGTTAATCAGTTTTCTTGTCAAAAGTCAGTGGTTTTCTGTGGGGAGCTCAGGTTTCTTCTATTATCCCAGATTTGACTTACTATAAATAAAATTATCTTGACAAGAAGTTTTTTGGTTTGAGATTGTATGATTAAATAATTTTTACATTCACTTACAGGCAGACGACAACAAAGTTTCTGCTCTGAGCACAGCCATGATGGAGTTAGAAAACAAACTACATCAAGCACCAGGAAAACTGGAGTTAGATTTTTTTAGTCAGACCAATTTTATAGGATTATTTGTCAGAGATCAGACTTACTTTCAGTATTTAACTGATCTTACATCAACTTTTGCATCAGATGTTAAAAAAGCTGGTAAGTTTTTATAAAAATCAAATTCAGAATTCTGTACAATTTACAAGCTAACTTGGTACCAAGGTTGTCAATATTCTGAAATGAAGGGCTGAACATTGATTCAGTGACTCTGTTTGCTTAGAATTACTAAAGAATATAGGTAGAATATAGGAAGTTTCCCTTAGGAAAAAGTTACTAAAATTTCCCAATTTCTCCACACCAAAACAACATTGATGCACTGAAAAATTAAATCTAGTTGTCCTTGCTCATAAAATATCAGAAAGCACTGCAAAATAGTGTCTTTGTCAATGAAGATACTGGTTATTGCCAGCATATCATAATGCAATTTGCTAGATCTCGAACTTCAATTTTTCCCAATCTAAAAGGTGTAAGGTAGTTTTCGAAAAATGTAACAAAATCACTGTTCATTCACAAAATCAGGAATTTACAGGTGTATTTGTTATATCACAGTTTCTAGACCTGTGTATTTCTGTTCTGCAATACAATTAAGAGTGACAGGTATTACATGATTACATTGGTTACATTACGTCCAACCTGCTTTAAAGGCCATCTCTATATAAGGCCAAACTGCTTATAAAGGTTGGTAGAATATTGTATCACAATTATTTTTTATTCATCTTTGAACCTGTAAATAAAGGCATACTGTCCATAAAGGCCACTTTTACTGGTTCCTTTGGGTGGCCTGTTTAGACAGGTTTGACTGCTGTACATTGATTGAGAAATAATCAACATTGACCAGTGGTGTATCATAGAACAAAACACAGACTGGAGTTCAAATACAGGAAAATATATCACTATCCACCTTGTAATAAATTTCTCCCCATATGAACTCCGGATGGTGTATTATTCTATAATATTCCATTGGTAAATGTTTATTAGTTCAATTCTAACATGACTTAAATAAAAAATATTGAAATGAATGCTGTGAACTTTTTTCTCAGAAGTACAATTTACTATTTATTTGCAAAAAGGTTTATTCAAACAATTCAGCTCCTGAGATCACCTCCACTGAAATAAACAGTTCTATGAATGAAAATTACATCACAACCACATAACATAAGATCACATGGTGATCAAGGGAGTATGTCATTAGAATGGAACAGCCATGGATATATTGGTTCTTTTACCAAAGTTGGGATTTTCCATGTATCATAAAGGAAATGCAGGTCATTTAGAATAGAATAAGCCATTAGATGGATTTATATTTATATTTTATTTACAGGTATACAGTTAGAACCTCACAAGAAACAGTTACATATAACACTGGCATATCAGTATCAACCAGATCAACATGAAAAGTTGGTAAAACTGGCCAAAGAAATCAAATTATCAGCTGATGTCAGATGGGAACTACGTCTTTATTCAAGAGATTCAAGAATGGGTCAGAATGAGGTACATGATCATGTGGGCTGCAAGTCAAGGGTTGTGGGTTCAAACCTCACTCAGAACTTTGAAATTTTCTGAGATGATTTTTTACTCCTGCCCATACTAGAGCTGTAAAATACACATTACAGAAAAGTCTGAGACTCAAAACCAAGATCGCGTGTCTCAGTGCACGCTAAGGACATCTCTGTAGAGTTCGAAAAAGAGTAGGCCACCTGTGTCTGCTACAGAGGATGCTTATAACTAGAAGTGAATTAAACTAACTGAGGAAGAAGATAAGATAATTTGACTGCTGACTGTTGACATTTGTTAGCACAACAATAACCAGTTGATAAAATAAAATACATTCAAATTATAAATTTCTAATTATTCCAGAAAATTTTGTTCTACTGTAGTTTGATAGAGAAGGTGAGAGGAGTTGTCCTTGTGGATATCATCCACGTAAACATTTATATTAAAGTTAATGTTCAGTTTGTAGTTGTAACCATGACTACAGGATACATTGACAGAGCCGCACATATTGCAGGAATAAAAGGCAACTATATTATTTGATTTATTATTGTACATACAGTGGTGATATAGATACACTGTGGCACCATGGTACTTAAATTTTTTATGGAACCCAACTCTAATTCATCCCATCTAGTCTTTTTTAAACGCACATGCCCTGGCATGTAAGGCTGAATACATAATACAGAGGATATTACATTTTTAAGATATATACCAGTGATTTTGTTTGCCTAAAATTACTACCCAATAAAGGTAGTTTCCTCTGGGGAAAAATGATTAAATTTTCGTAATTTGATCACTAAAATTCCCAAAACAAGTGATATACTAGATATTTTCACAATATAACATCTTTGTATTGAGGATCCTAAGCTACTGCATCCACATCATAATGCAGTTTACTGTATTTCAGAACTTCAAATTTTCCCAATTTAAAAGGCAGAAGCAGGGGTTCAAAATTATGTTTTGTAATGGAAGGTCCAGGACCTTTTGCCTTTATTTTTAGCAGGTCCCACATAAAGTTTTGAAAGTCCAATATCAACATTGAAAAATCCATGTGCAATTATGTAATTATATTGAAAAAGTAGAATTATTCTGGTAAAAATGGCAGGTTCAGCGGACTTTTACAATTTAAATATTAATGGCCCCAAGGTAAAATCAATAGGTCCCGGACCTCGGACCCAGGGAATTTTGAACCCCTGGCAGAAGGTAGTTTTTAAAAAATGTAACAAAATCACTGTATACTTTTTTTTAGGTAAGACAAGTTATTAAGCGTTACACACCACAGTTAGGTGATGAGTTAGAACTGATCGATGGTGATTTTATATTTATGGATCCACAAGAAGTCAACAAAAGTAAAGATAGTTGGTATCAAGGAACATCATGGTTAACTGGCTGTGCTGGTATGTTCCCCGGTCCTTATACTCGTCGAACAGCTGAAACATGGACATGGGCATTACACAGGTTAGTTTGTCAGGGTAATGAGGTTACTTTTCTGTAGGTAAAGTATTGGTTTAAAATATATTCAGGGTTTCAAAATCATATTTTGTAATGGAAGGTCCAGGACCTTTTCCCTTTATTTTTGGCAGATCCCATATAAAGTTCTGAATGACAAATTTCAACATTGACAGGTCTATGTGGAAATATGTTATCACAAAGAAAAACCAGTATTATCCTGGTAAAATAACAGCATGTCCATCACACTTTTAAAGTTTAAATATTAAGGGTCCCAATATAAAACCAAAGGGTTGGGGACCTCTGGCCTGGGTAATTTTGAACCCCTGATATTTGAACCTAAAATTAAGACTAGGCTACGGTTAGTGAAAAATACCAAACAGTATTCAAATTCATTGTTTTCTTTGAACATTTTGCAGTGCAAACCTGCCTAAAAGGCCACTGTTATATAAAGGTTAGGGAAATCTTATACTACTGGTATTTCTGAAACTATGTGAGTACATATACATGTACGCTGCCCTCCATAAATGATCATACATGTTTAAAATTAGTTCCATCATAACAGACTCAAAACCTTCACAAAATTAAATTGTTGAAAAACTCATTTTGCTCAAGCTGAATGTTTTTCAGCTATAATAGTGTTTTTATCTTGAAAAATATTTCCCCAAATTTTTATATTTTCCCCCAAAATTTCAGAATTTTCCAAGAAAAAAAACTTTATTACATATATTTACATCATAATATACAGAAAAAACTTCAATATTTCAATTGTAAGAACAAAAATTGATATGATGATTGATAATGTAAACCTTTTTCAAATGTAAGTTTATGAAGTTATTTAAAGATGGCAGTTTATGTTATTTGAACCTACATATAAAGGCCACTGTTCCTGGCTTTATTGGGTTATCTTTGTTAACAAGTTTAACTGTCTACATATAAAATACAGTGTAAAAACTCATTTTAATGCATCTCAATAAGTGTCTTTATTGCAACAGTATTTTGAAATTTTAAGTCTATTTCAGTTGGTTTTTTTACCAAGTCTCTCGCAATTAATCACAAATCCCTTGATAACGATCAAACGGTGGCAGGGAATCAAGCTTGTACTTTTTTTCTCATGTAGATCATTTTGGTAAAGTTTTTTTTTTTTGTGAAATCCATTATAAAACTCAGCTCAGTTGCACAAAGCATAATTAGAGTTAATCATTTATTAAAACATAATTAGTACAACGCTAAATCATTTGCTAATTATGGTATAATTACTGATTAACTTTAATTTTGGCCTATGCAACTGGACCCCTGGTTGTAATACCAACTCAAAATTATTTTTCAGAAATTTAGTTATCCATGAGAAAACTTCAGCACCAAATAAAGCATCATTGAATGGAAATTTGATTCAGTTAGAAGACGAGGTTGATGGGGAAGCATATGATAATATATCACATGATGATAAAATGTATGCATTGGTAAGTAAGATTAAATGAATTACATCCCAGTCAAGAATATTTCACTTTTATCAAGACATCACCAGCTAAAGGTGAAGTGGCACAAATTTTTACCTTTGCTGTGCACTCATGGCAATGTGCAGAGAGGGTTTTTTAACCTGCCAGGACAAGGGGCCATAGGTTTTAAGGTCTTTTCAAAGGATCTTGCGATTTTCATGTCTAAAGACTGAATACCTGGCGAAAGAAAAGTCAATACCTATTTTCAAGTTTTGGTCAGACCAGGTCGAGTTTGAACCCACAACCTGCCACATACAAAGTGAGCACTGTACAAACTGAACTACTGTAGTGGTAAGTAAGAGGAAAAATGATGTGAAGATAAAGATAAGGTGCAGTGAAACTTCAAAAGTCAAAGTACATAGACCGATTTGACTTTGAGTTTTTAGCTCACCTGAGCCAAAGGCTCAGATGAGCTATTGCAATCTATCACCGTCCGTCGTCCGTCGTACGTCGTCCGTCGTGCGTCGTCCGTCGTGCGTCGTGCGTCGTGCGTAAACTTTACATTTTAATCTTCTTCTCCAAAACTACTGGGCCAAATATGATGTAACTTGGTGATTATCATGCCTGGGTAACGGCCTTTCAAAATTGTGTTCGGGGTTTGGCCACGTTCAACAAGATGGCCGCTGTTACTAAAAATAGCAAAAAGACAAAAAAATCTTCTTCTCTGAAACCAAAAGGTGCAGGCAAATTTTGATTAGATATTCAGATTCAGCATACCTGGGATCATTAAAATTGTGTTTTTCATGAAAATTAGACGAAAAATAGGTTACGCGTTTTTTGCGTAAAATTACGTAATTTTTAAAATGAAACATTTATTGTTATAACTTCATAACGGCTGAAGATAATTGTATGGAGTTTTCACTGTTGATCTTGTCCTGCAATTTTCTTCCAATTAATGTCAAGGTCGAAGGTCAAGGTCATGTCCCAGTTTTTGACCTTTGATAAAAAATGCTATTTTTTGAAAATTTCTTGTGATAATTGCGTAGGATTTTCATTTATTTGTAGGTATTGACATGACAATCATTTTGATACATAGATCAGGGTCATGGGTTCAAAGGTCAAGGTCACAGGTGTCTAAGAATACCAAAATAGTTAATTATCTGCAAAACTATGAATTTTTTGTATAGGCATGTATATCAGAATATTGTAGGTAATGACACAATGGTCATTTTGATATATGAATAAAGCTCATGGGTTCAAAGGTCAAGGTCACAGATGTAAACAAGTACTGAAATGGTTAATTATCTCAAAAACTATAATTTTTTTGTATAGGAATGTATATTGGAATATTTTAGGTATTGGCCTAACGATCATTTTGATATATAAATGAAGGTCATAGGTTTAAAGGTCAAGGTCATAGACGCGAATGAATACTTAAATGGTCAATTATCTCAAAAACTATAAACTTTTTGTATAGGCATGTATATTGGAATATTGTAGGTATTGGCCTATAGATCATTTTGATATATGATTGAAGGTCATAGGTTCAAAGGTCAAGGTCATAGACGAGAACGAATACTTAAATGGTTAATTATCTCAAAAACTATAAACTTTTTGTATAGGCATGTATATTGGAATATTGTAGGTATTGGCCTATAGATCATTTTGATATATGAATAAAGGTCATAGGTTCAAAGGTCAAGGTCATAGAATTGAACGAATACTTAAATGGTTAATTATCTCAAAAACTATTAACTTTTTGTATAGGCATTTATATTGGAATATTGTAGGTATTGGCCTAACGATCATTTTGATATATGAATGAAGGTCATAGGGTCAAAGGTCAAGGTTATAGCTGCAAACAAATATTTAAATGGTTAATTATCTCAAAAACTATAAACTTTTTGTATAGGCATGTATATTAGAATATTGTAGGCATTTGCACAACAATCATTTTGATATATGAATGAAGTTCATAGGTTCAAAGGTCAAGGTCATAGATGCAAACTAATACTAAAATGGTTAATTATCTCAAAAACTATTAACTTTTTGTATAGGCATGTATATTAGAATATTGTAGGTATTGGCCTAACGATCATTTTGATATATGAATGAAGGTCATAGGTTTAAAGGTCAAGGTCATAGCTGCAAATGAATATTTAAATGGTTAATTATCTCAAAAACTATAAACTTTTTGTATAGGCATGTATATTGGAATATTGTAGGTATTGGCCTAATGATCATTTTGATATATGAATGAAGGTCATAGGTTCAAAGGTCAAGGTCATAGCTGCAAACGAATATTTAAATGGTTAATTATCTCAAAAACTATAAACTTTTTGTATAGGCATGTATATTAGAATATTGTAGGCATTTGCACAACGATCATTTTGATATATGAATGAAGTTCATAGGTTCAAAGGTCAAGGTCATATATGCAAACTAATACTAAAATGGTTAATTATCTCAAAAACTATAAACTTTTTGTATAGGCATGTATATTGGAATATTGTAGGTATTGGCCTAACGATCATTTTGATATATGAATGAAGGTCATAGGTTTAAAGGTCAAGGTCATAGCTGCAAATGAATATTTAAATGGTTAATTATCTCAAAAACTATAAACTTTTTGTATAGGCATGTATATTGGAATATTGTAGGTATTGGCCTAACGATCATTTTGATATATGAATGAAGGTCATAGGTTCAAAGGTCAAGGTCATAGCTGCAAACGAATATTTAAATGGTTAATTATCTCAAAAACTATAAACTTTTTGTATAGGCATGTATATTAGAATATTGTAGGCATTTGCACAACGATCATTTTGATATATGAATGAAGTTCATAGGTTCAAAGGTCAAGGTCATATATGCAAACTAATACTAAAATGGTTAATTATCTCAAAACTATAAACTTTTTGTATAGGCATGTATATTGGAATATTGTAGGTATTGGCCTAACGATCATTTTGATATATGAATGAAGGTCATAGGTTTAAAGGTCAAGGTCATAGATGCAAATGAATACTTAAATGGTAAATTATCTCAAAAACTATAAACTTTTTGTATAGGCATGTATATTGGAATATTGTAGGTATTGGCCTAACGCACATTTTAATATACAGATGTTTTAGCTGTTTATAAATAATATATTGTAGCTAGACTTTAGATATGTTATATATAGCATACTTATATAATAATTATTATAATTAATTTGCAAAAATACTTGCATATTATTGGCCCTTACTGCTGAAAATTTTCATATTCTCTTTTATTAATGTCATTGACCATTGAACCTCTACATAAGATATGTACTCTTCCTCAGGTGAGCGTTAAGGCCCATGGGCCTCTTGTCTATTTGTTTGAGTTATTCCAACAGATGATTAAAAATGTGGAGACAAAATAATGACCATCTGTGTTATTACAGTGATTTTGTTTGCTTAAAATTACTACAGAATAAAGGTAGTTTCCCAGTGGTGAAAAATGACTAAAATTTACCAATTTCCCCACTAAAATTCCCCCCCAAAACAGTATTCCAATGAAAAATTAAATCTATATGTCCTCACCCAGAAAATATCAGGTAGTATCACCATGTACCGGTAGTTTTAATTGCAATGGAGATACTAGCTAATGTCAGCATATCACATTGCAGTTTCCTAGATCCCAGAACCTCAATTTTCCCCAATCTTAAAGGCAGACAGTAGTTTTTAAAAATGTAACAAAATCACTACATGTATTATAAATATTGATGTTCATGTATCTTGTCAAATAAATCATCACTTTTTGGTGTTTTGTAACTTTAAGGTCAGAAAAAGAAGAAACTCTGAGGCAATGGTTGCTGATCGTGTATTAGAACCTAGAAAGTTATATATCTTAAGGCATGGTGAAAGAATAGATTTTGCACTAGGAAGAGATTGGTTTGATAAATGTTATGATGATTCCGGTAAGTACCCAAGTGACAAGTGAGTTATTAATATGGTCAACTGCCCAATGACAATCTGTATCTGTAATCATTTCACTTAAAAGACTTTGTCTTCATACCAAGTAAACCAATGACAGTGAAACCTGACAGGAATGTTCTCTGGTCTACGAACTTCTCCAGATCCATTAAACCAATGGCAGTGAAACCTGACAGGGTTAATCCCTGGTCCAAGAACTTCTTCTCTGGAACCAGTAAACCAATGGCAGTGAAACCTCACAGGGATGTTTTCTAGTCTACCAACTTCTCCAATGACAGTTAAACCTGACAGGGTTAATCCCTGGTCCAAGTCCTTTCAGGTGTCTGTAACAGGTTGACCTTGACCTTCATTCAAGACTTCTGTCTGTCCGAAATTCTTGTCTGTGCAAATTCTCCAAAACTATGAAGCACTTTATGATGAAACTTGATGCAAAACATTAAAATTGACAGGAGATGCACATATCATCAATCTGAGTTGATTTACTCCATTTTTGGAAATTATTGCCTTTTGAACATAAGTGCAAATCACAAAAAAACCTGCTAGTCACCTTTAGGGGTTTCGCGGGAAAGAATGGAACCATCTAGAGGATTTCATTGCTTCTACAAAAGTTTAGTAGAGTGCATCTACAGTACTTGCCTTTCAAAAGTTAAACACTGACCTAAGGAATTAGTGTCGAAACTACCGAGATACCGAGCTTTGGACAGCTAGTGGCCGAATATCTGCAGTGGTGACTACTGTATCTATTTCTCTGCTCCTCGACAAGTCAACATGTTAAGACTGTCCAGTCCTAGTTTGGCAGCTCATTTGGCCCCTTGGCAGCTATAGACTTCCCACAGGCCCCTCTGTAGTCGAGTTTTGGACCTTTTTGACATAATGATTTTTATTTGTATTTATTAAAAAATAATTTGGTAAAGAATTGGTTAGTTTATTATGGGTATGAATTTAAAATGGTATGCTAAATACTACCACACGTTTTTAGAGTGACGTGCCGTCATTGGTCATAGGAAATTTAAAATAGATTAAATATGTGAAAATAAACGTGTGCGGATCAGAGGAGAGTCGTCAACTTGTGAGGATCCGAGGATAATCAGATGTAGAGTAATTTTGTTTACATAGTTGGACTCGTATGCTGTTACAATATTCATCGAATGAGGTCGGACAGTAAGGTTTTATTTCCCCAGTGAAAATCAATTCTTGCTCATTCAAAAAGCTTTGTCTTTTGTTTACTACGTGTTAAAACATTCTATTAAGTTACTTACGGCAGATAACACACCATAATCACGTCTAATAACACCACATTGCCTACCGTCAGTGTCATCAAAGAAACATGGCTCCTTGAAGGCATCTTGAGATGCCGTTGGCTGATTGGATAATTATAATGATATGCAGAAATGTCACATGCAACTTGGCGCACTTTGTATATTGTAAGACAGCTGCATGCGCTAAGTCGTGGATTTTTTTTTTTTGGATGATAGGGTCGACTTTAAACACTTATTGTGGATTTTGTGTACAAAATAGAAAAAATATAAAAATACTGTTTTTTTTCGTCAGATCTTAAACTTTTTTCGGTCAATTGACGACTTTCACGTACAATGAACGATTATTGAACAGGAGTGGGTTAAAAAGAGATTTTGTGTGAAAAGTCCCTTTTTTTTCCCAAAAAATCAGCAATTTAGATAGCTAGATCGCATCAGACTTCATAACATCTGAAAGTTTTAGCAAAACCGTATGAAGCTTTCTGTCCTTCTGTAATACGCAGCAAAAAATGGGAGAGTTGTCGCCTTTATCATTTCACATCCAGAGGATGTTCCGAATGAATTCGTCACTGTCCTCTAGATTGTTCCATTCTTTACTGATTGGGGATCTTAGTTCTCTGAATTTGCTTGTTATTTCCTCATTTGAGAAGTTCAATATCTATTAGCATCTTATTTATTGTGTTGTATGCTTGAAAGAAAATATTTTATTTTTGTTGTAGGAAAATACACAAGAACAAATTTAAACTTGCCAAAGTCAATGATAACCAGGAAAACACAATATGAATATATAAAAGATCCTCCATTATCAGAGATTGGTAGACATCAGTGTAAAATTACAGGTTTGTTATACATTTAAATCTGTCTCCAGCTTGCTTTAAATTGGTTACTATCAGGGATTCAAAATTAAGCTAGGTAATGGAAGGTCCTGGAAATTTTGCCTTTGTTATACCCCCACAAACTATTATGGAGGAGGGGGGAGGTATTTAGGAATCACCATGTCTGTCCATATAAAATTGTGTTCGGGCCATATTTCATAATTGCTTTGGACGACTCATAAAATTTCACATGAATAATCTTCATCATCCAAAGGTGTGTCATGACCTTGAACTAAAAAGGTCAAGAAGGAGGAAAACATTAAATGTTTGGCAGGGGAGGAATTTGGGTCTGAAGAGACAGTTCTAGTTTTTGGCAGGTCTAATATTAAGTTATGACAGTCCAATATCCATTTGCAATTATGATATCAGAGAATATTCTGAAAATTGGGTCCTTGTAATTAAAAATGACAGGTACATCATACTTTTTCAGTTTAAATATTAAGGATTCCAATGTAAAATCAAAAGGTCCCAGACCTTGGACCCAGGGGATTTTTAACCTCTGACTATATATGTAGATCACTTTTATTTTGCATGCGATTTATTTGCATGTACTTTTACTGAAGGATATAATGCAAATTCTACTTATTCTGTACTATAAAAAATGAAATACCAAAGTTAATATATTGACAGATAAAGTGTGTATAATTATGGTAGTCCACACAATGGTGAAACCAGAAGAGACTATAGTGTTTGTCATCTCTCTGTCTGTCAGAAATGTTTCTGGTAGACACTGCTTGTTTTAATCATTGGTCAATGGTTGATTCACTTTGATGACTGAAAATGATCAGAGAAGATTGGTCCTTCCTTAAAAGTTCCAGTCTTAATTTGGTCAATCAAGAGCATTTAACAGAAAAAATACTGTACAAAACTAAAACTAAAGTTCATAAAACATGTATAATTTGAAAACCAAAGCATGTGTAACAATCCCAAATGCACGTACATGTATAATATATTAATATAAATTAATCCCTAGAATGTAGATTAAATTTTGTACAATTGTATATATATGTCTTGTATATGTATTGTCCTTTTGTTACCCTGCAAGTGAACCCAGTGGTCTAACCCTGACACTTGACCATCCCATAATTAATGTCTGGGACAATAAAAAACACAAATTCCCCCCCCCCCCCCCCCCCCCCCCCTTTGTGATTTTGCATCCATTTTGGCTTTACAATTACAAAAAAATGGAGTTGCCCTATATTATATAATAAGCAAAATCTTACATTCATTTTAATTAATATTGATTTTTTTAAACATGTTGAATAAAATGTTTATGCAACTTACATAAGACGCTTTACCTAAAATTTTATTCAAATCATTTAATAATCGTTTGATGGGTGGACATGACTGAGTGGTACTGTCATTGGCTTTTGAAGTCAAAGATTATGGGTTCCAACCTCACTGGGGACTTGGAAATTTTCTAAGATGATTTTCATGTCCTGCCGATATTAAAGCTGTAAAAAATAAATACTAGCATAGAGAGGTCCTGTGTCTCAGTGTATGCTAAAGACACGTCCGTAGAGTTTGAATAAAGGTAGGCCACCTGTGGTCGCTACAGAGGACAGTTAAAACTAAAAGCGATTGAAACAGACTGAGTAAAATAAGTTAATAAACTCAAAACATGTACAGTAAAACCTCGTTATAATGCCTCTCGATAACTTTGCCACCTCGCTTATCGCCACACTATTTTGAAGTTCCAAAATCCATTTTGTATATGTTTTTCTTTATGGGCCTCCCTCGATTTATTGCCAAACCCCTTTATAACGCCAAAATTTGACTGAACAAATGGTGGCGATGAATCGAGGTTTTACTGTATTACATAATCACAGTATGAAAGATCTTCTATGTATAACATGCTTATATAAAGATTCATGATTTTTAAGGATTTATCATTAATGTTCAGGAATTAATAACATTTGCCTTTTTTGTTTTGTAGCGGAATATTTATACGAGAAAAACGTAATGCTGAATTATATTTACACATCACCATCTCTAAGGTGTATACAGACTGCTATGGAAATTTACAATAGTAAGTGGAAAAGTTTAAAATTATGTACTTGTACTGTATAATGCTTATATTTCACTGTGGTTTTATTTTTACTATATTCAGTCTATTGTCCATGAAAATAAAACCACCACGGAAATACAGCATTTAAAGCATTTGCTAGTGATGCTCAAGAAAACCACGAAAATTTGACACTGCGAATACACTAGTCGTTGTCAAACCGCTAAAATTTGACACAATGAAAAAAAAGCAATATACAGTATAGAAATTCATTTTGTAAAGGAAGACGGTACATGTATACTATTTTTAAGACAAAACTGTATTTTTTCTTTCCCAAACAATGAGTTTTCTGTGTTGTCGGTGTTGATTTTCTGATGTTGGATATCTCTATATCACCTTAGAATGGCATCAATTTTATCATCTTACCAACTAAATTGATGGAGTCCTAAGCATTTTATGCAAGAGTGTCAACAAAAATTGATCTTTTTTTTTAGAAGAAATACATGGTGGCATTAAAACAGAACATTTGTTGCAAATATTTGTTTACAAATCCTGTTTTATAAAAAAAAAGAACCATACAGCAGTAACAATATGAGACAGAAATATCTCAAACTCAGATGAATATTTTCAATATCCAGCATGAGCTTCAGCAAATATGTTAATACTTTTCAGAGATCCCTTTATTTTACAGTGTCAATGGTGTAGGATTCTATTAGTCCCAACTGTTTGTTGTTGTTTTGAATTTGAAAACTCAAATGTCCAGAATAGCTCAAAGCCAAAGTTGAAGTCCTTACACCAAGTTATCAAAGTTTTACTGTAAAAGTTGAAATATAAATATTTAACATATTTTTTCATTAAACAAACAAGTTTGTTTTCTGTAGCATTTAGGATGACATGCAAGTTAAGGATAGAACCAGGTCTGTTTGAATGGACTGGGCATCGAGGTGTGCCAAGGTGGATAACTCCAGAGGACTTGGCCAAACAGGGTTACCCAGTAGATCTGACCTATAAACCACAAATACCAAACAACAAACTTGATGATGAGGAGACGGTCAAGGAACTTTATTCCAGAACTACCCAGGCGACTAAAAACATACTTAGTCTACATGAACTTGAGGGTAAGATTCAAAGCTTATTTAGGCCATGCATTACATAGTTATTTGTCATACTGATAAACACTTTCAAGTTTGATAGTTTGATCTTTAATAATTTTCTCCTGAATTTTATTTATAATTATAAATTTATTACAAACAGAATAAAAGTAAATCAATACATAAAAAATCAAGACATAAATACAAATCATAAAAATATAAACATTGCTTGGTGAAAATGTTACCTTTCCTCTTTGTGCCAAGTGTCATATTAGGCTTTCACAGTGATATCATGTTATTATAGACAACAAACAAAGAATTATTTGGATTCCTATGCTAAAGTGCTGCTATTATTTCACTGGCTAACAAACACGGTATTGTTTTTAAAATTGATTGATTTGTTGTTAAAAAATTGATAAAATAAATTATAGGAAATGAAAATAATATTTCTTTTTGTTATTGAAAAATGAAAGAATTGGACATTTTGCATGTGTAACAGTAGCATAAGTGGTGTATCAAGGGGTTTGCAAAATTTTGCAATTATTTCATTTTTTTCCATGACAAAAGAAAATATTATTTTCATTTCTATAATATGTTTAATATATTACTATTTATTTCAGGTGGTAACATCTTATTTGTGGGTCATGCAGGGACACTAGAACTCTGTACTCGAGTTTTAACTGGCAGCACCGTTAGATCAGAAGTCCAGTATTTAGAAATTCTACCTAAAGTACCTTATTGTAGCATGTGTATGATTGAAGAGGACCAGAGAAGTAAAAGATGGTTCTTCAAAGATATTCCTATACATCAGTTTACTCACGGTAGAAACACGGGCCAGGCCATAAAAGATATATTAAAGAGCTAAAAATATGATGAAAGATATATTTTGTTTGTATAGGTATTGTGAATGTAACAAGGTATCTGTGATATGTGGCCAAGTTTTTACAGAAACGATCACAATTCATGTCAAATGTGCAATTTAAACCATCTCCATTTAAAAGTTTTAGTCTGCCACTATGAAATATAGAATATACTATGTCATACCCCTGTCACATTTAGCCTAGAATATCTTATGTCATCCCCCTGTCATTTAGCTTAGAATATATCTGATGTCATTCCTCTGTCATTTATCCCGAGAAGCAGTATCAGCTCAATTCATACCCTTGTCATACCATGTATATTTTATTTTGGAACAGATTTATAAACCCAATTGCCAAAATAAGAACATATCTATAAAAAATTAATCTTGCTAAATAAACAAAATTATATTTATTCCCCAAAAGTTTATAATGATTTTTTACTTTTTAATCCATGACATAGCTATCATATTGCTCATTTTCTATGATTTTTGTTGTTGCATCTGGTAAAGTTTTGTTCTGTTTATCTTGCCTACATTTAGTACAAAAATCCTGTATCATACTTTTGACATACACATAAATATCGGTGTATGTTTCAGCACTTTTAGTGCGTCAAGTTTGACCTGGCTGTTTAACCTTTAATTTGGATATAAGATTGGGGTAATAGACTGTGTGATTTAGGTAAGACAACATGTTTCATTACCATAAACAGCCAGTTTCCAGTATTACTGTCATCTATCCATATATATCAACTTTATGTACCGGTAGTCCTTAATTACACAATAGATATGATTGTTTGAATATTCAAATAACAGGTCAAAAGGCCAGGTCAAATGTGACACACTGTACTATTTGCAATGGACTAGATGGGGAGGCAAGCTATAGTGTTCTGTTGACAGCTGTTGTTTGTTTTACTGTTGTCAAATTTCTTAACAAAATAGATGTGTATTGTTTTCATTTATAGTTGTTTTATATCAAGATGTGATATAGAAATATTTTGGTCGGCCGAGATGCGGCTTAAACATGTATATGGTGAGACATGTACTCAGTGTTTGTACTTGATTTTTTGGTAAAAATAAACTTTTTATTCTAGTCATCAATGTGAAATTTTTCTGCCATATTCTTTCATAAAAATAAAATAAGTAGTTTTATCAATTTTTTGTCTCGGAGGCAGCTCTACATAGATTGTACATACATGTATATGTATTTTTCCCTTCCATTTGTTTTTTCTTGTTGATTGTCAAAATGTTTACTTTCTTTCTATGACTTTTGAAAAACTGTTTTATCCAGATCTGTTTAGAATAAATTTTTGAGAGGATTTTTTAACTATTGATAGAGGCATGTGGCCAAGTGCTTAAGTTTAAAAACTCTTGTTTCAAGGCTATTAAGTTTGTGCCTCATCTTTGAAACATTTGTATTAGCGACCAAATTATTTTTTAGAGTTCAACTGTAATGAGATTTTTGTTATATATACAGCACACATTTCAATGTTAGAAATTTAAAAATTAAATTAGACCTAGCCAAGTTTCACAATCATTTCTTAACTAAGATTTTTTCCGTAACTTAAATCTGGAAAATTTGAAAGCTGAATAATTTTGTTAGTTTTCAAGATATTCATTAGTCTAAGATGTCGTTTTGGAAATCATTCTAAGCTTATTACATCTATACAGTCAAACCTTTCTATAAGGACCACTCAAAGGAACCAGTAAAATGCCCTTTACAAGCAGGTGGCCCTTATATCGAGGTGACTTTTATCACAGGTTTGACTGAATTTTAATTTTGTTGAAATGTTTTATCTGATTGTCAAATTTGCCAGATTTAATTAAGGGAAATCTTAGGTAAGGAATGATTGTGAACTGTGGCCGGATTATATGTTGAACATTTTAGTTTATACATGTGATAGATTTAGTACAAAGTATTAGTATTGTGCCATTTTGTAGGATAATTACTGTATTTATTAATTTATAATCTTAGGCTTAGTGTAAATAATGAAATTTTTATATCAAGTTACAAGAGAAACAAGTCATTAAAAAGTGTAGCAAATATATTATATTCGTGATATTTCAGAACTATATAGGGAAATAGTTTCAAGTTTTTAGGCAAATCAGCCACAAACTATTTAAGTTCGAGTAAAAAGAAGTATAATATGTATCTGTAGTAGTTCCCATTAAAATGAAGTGAAAATAAATTTACATGAATAAACAGAATTTGCCACTAATCTTATAAATTAATGTGAAAATTAAATTGTAGTAAATATTTTAATTAAGTATAAGTTAGTGTTGGCAATAGTTATCACCCAACAACACAAATATACTTGGTTAATATGAGAATAACAAATAGAAATGTCGTTTATCCCCCAAAAAATCAACTGAAGTGAAAATTATCTACCATTAATCACACATGACAGGTGTAGCTAACTTATCAGGAAGTGCTTACCTTTCCAGAGCACCTGGCCTCACTTACTGGTGGAATTCACAGGTTTAACTGGATTTTACTTTTCTTTTTAAGATTACCATTTGAACATGCATTGGTATGGATATACTCCACTAGTGATTTGGATAAATGATTTAGTTTAATTATTTATGATAATTATATATTTTTCTCTTTTTATGACCTTTGTAATTTAATGTTATTATTTATGACTTGTTGAAACCATAACATTCCTTTATCATGTGTTCTTAATAAGCTATGTGAAATGGACACTAAGTGAAATGTTATTGAATGTACATGTATGTGTCTTAATGATGATTAGTTGTTGTTGAATGTTGCTTAACATGGTATCAGGAATTTTTCAGCTAATAGCGATGAGAATTACTTTATTATTTTCTATGGATTAATCTATGAACAAGTTCGTGTATGCATGTGAAGTGTGAGTGTTTTATGGTCTGCCTGTGTACCAGCGCACACTCAGGGCGACTTAATGGTGCTAGCTCACTGAGTCTGTACAAAGCATACCACTCCCCCAGTCACAGTGGTGGGAGACCTTGGATTTGTAGACTGACGTCTTATCCATTAGGCCACACAGCTCCTAAATGATGATTAACTCATTGATCAATGTATAATCTTAAGCGTAGTGAGTGTTGGCAGATAAATGCCAAATTCTTTTTCTGTAAAATCAGTTGAAATTTTGAAAACAGAAATTGACATAAGCAATGTAGAACTAATTACAGGGTTCCTTTTCTACATGGAAAAGTAGAAAAACATGGAAATTGTCTTGAATTTTATGCAGAAAATTTTTAGAGTGGATAAGCCCTGGACCACATAATTAAAACCTTTATAAAATGCCATAAATGTTTATCCTGGGCTTGGTTGTGATTGTGAAGATTTGTGTCTTGAAAAAAGTTTTTGAAAAAGCCTAAGAAAGACGTTGTTATATTTTTGGATTGGATGCTGTAAATACTCAAAAGGCTTTCCATGTAACATACATATTTATATATTATTTAAATGTATAAATGTTCATGAACAGTGTATGAGGTAACCATACCAAAATAATGTTTATTTATACATTTACAATGGGCTTCATCACATGATCAACACCCTTAAATATTTATGTAGGATGTTTTTGAAAACATTTATATTGCAAACTCTTAGAATAATGCCATTTTTGTAGGAAAACCTGAATTGAAAGGATTCCATATTGAATTAAACTAAATGTTTCGTGTAATGTTGGTGGGGGATGTAATGTTGTACACTTGGGTACCTAATTATCAGTACTTTGGAAGGATGTCACTAAAGTTTGTAATGTTTACAGTGGAATGGTCTGGATTTGGTCTTCCTAAAAATCTTTACAAAGATTAAATTTTATTTTTAGCTCAACTGGCTATAGCCAGCTGAGCTTATGCCATGGTGAAGCGTGTGTGCGTGCGTGCGTGCGTGCGTCCGTGCGTAAACTTTAATTTTCTCCTCTGAAACCACTTGGCCAATTGGAACCAAATTTGGTGTAGAAAGTCCCTAGGTGGAGTAGATTAAAGTTTGTACAAATTATATTCCTGCGGCATCCAAGATGGCCGCCATTGCTATAAATAGCAAAAACCTAAAAAAATCTTATTCTCCAGAACCAGTCATTGGAGGCTAAATCTGATTTGATATTTGGCTTCTAGATGGTCTTAACCTCTAAGTTTGTACATTTCGTGGAATTCTGACAAAAAATAGGTAACGCGTTTTTGCGTTTAATTTTGCAAAAATCGTAAAATAGCTTTAAATTGTTATAAATTGTTATAACTTCACTATTAGATCAGATAATTACATGGGGTTTTCAGTTTTCACATATTCTTGTAATTACCTTTAAAATCAGGTCAAGGTCAATTGTGAAGGTCATGACCTAATTTTTCGACTTTCTGATTTTATTTATTATCTCGAAAACTATCAACTTTTTGTATAGGCATGTATACTGGAATATTGTTGGTATTGATGCAACGGTCATTTTGATGTATAGATTAAGGTCATGGGTTCAAAGGTCAAGGTCACAGATGCGAAATAATACTGAAACGGTTCATTATCTTGAAAACTATAAATTTTTTGTATAGGCATGTATGTTAGAATGTTGTAGGTATTGATACAATGATCATTTTCGTGTATAGAAAAAGGTCATGGGTACAAAGGTCAAGGTCACAGAAGCAATACAATACCTAAATGGTTCATTATCTTGAAAACTATAAACTTTTTGTATAGGCATGTACATTGGAATATTGTTGGTATTGATGCAACGGTCATTTTGATGTATAGATTAAGGTCATGGGTTCAAAGGTCAAGGTCACAGACGCAAAATAATACTGAAATGGTTCATTTTCTTAAAAAGTATAAACTTTTTGTATAGGCATGTATATTAGAATGATGTAGGTATTGATACAACGATCATTTTGATGTATAGATTAAGGTCATGGGTCCAAAGGTCAAGGTCACAGAAGCAAAACAATAACGAAATGGTTCATTATCTCGAAAACTATAAACTTTTTGTATATGCATGTATATTAGAATGTTGGAGGTATTGATACAATGATCATTTTGATGTATAGAAAAAGGTCATGGGTCCAAAGGTCAAGGTCACAGAAGCAAAACAATACCGAAATGGTTCATTATCTCGAAAACTATCAACTTTTTGTATAGGTATGTATATTGGAATATTGTTGGTATTGATGCAACAGTCATTTTGATGTATAGATTAAGGTAATTGGTTCAAAGGTCAAGGTCATAGACGCTAAATAATACTTAAATGGTTCATTATCTTTAAAACTATAAATTTTTAGCTCACCTGAGCCAAAGGCTCAGATGAGCTATTGCAATCTATCACCGTCCGTCGTCCGTCGTCCGTCGTGTGTCGTGCGTGGTGCGTCGTGCGTAAACTTTACATTTTAATCTTCTCCTCCAAAACTACTGGGCCATATTTGATGAAACTTGGTGATTATCATGCCTGGGTAACAGCCTTTCAAAATTGTGTTCGGGGTTTGGCCACACCCAACAAGATGGCCGCTGTTACTAAAAATAGCAAAAAGACAAAAAAATCTTCTTCTCTGAAACCAAAAGGTGCAGGCAAATTTTGATTGGATATTTGGATTCAGCATACCTAGGAACATTAAAATTGTGTTTTTCATGAAAATTAGATGAAAAATAGGTTACGCGTTTTTTGTGTAAAATTACGTAATTTTTAAAATGAGACATTTCTTGTTATAACTTCATAACGGCTGAAGATAATTGTATGGAGTTTTCACTGTTGATCTTGTCTTGCAATTTTCTTCCAATTGATGTCAAGGTCCAAGGTCAAGGTCATGTCCCAGTTTTTGACCTTTGATAAAAAATGCTATTTTTTTAACATTTCTTGTGATAATGTCGTAGGATTTTCAGTTATTTGTAGGTATTGACATGACGATCATTTTGATACATAGATCAGGGTCATGGGTTCAAAGGTCAAGGTCACAGATGTCCAAGAATACCAAAATAGTTAATTATCTGCAAAACTTTAAACTTTTTGTATAGGCATGTATATTGGAATATTGTAGGTATTGGCCTAACGATCATTTTGACATATGAATGAAGGTCATAGGTTCAAAGGTCAAGGTCATAGATGCAAATGAATACTTAAATGGTTAATTATCTCAAAAACTATAAACTTTTTTTATAGGCATGTGTATTGGAATATTGTAGGTATTGGCCTAATGATCATTTTGATATATGAATGAAGGTCATAGGTTCAAAGGTCAAGGTCATAGAATTGAACGAATACTTACTAAACTTTTTGTATAGGCATGTATATTGGAATATTGTAGGTATTGGCCTAATGATCATTTTGATATATGAATGAAGGTTATAGGTTCAAAGGTCAAGGTCATAGCTGGGAACGAATTTTTTAAATGGTTAATTATCTCAAAAACTTTTTGTATAGGCATGTATATTAGAATATTGTAGGCTTTTGCACATTGATCATTTTGATATATGAATGAAGTTCATAGGTTCAAAGGTCAAGGTCATAGAGGCACACTAATACTTAAATGGTTAATTATCTCAAAAACTATAAACTTTTTGTATAGGCATGTATATTAGAATATTGTAGGTATTGGCCTATCGATCATTTTGATATATGAATGAAGGTCATAGGTTCAAAGGTCAAGGTCATAGATGCGAACGAATACTTAAATGGTTAATTATCTCAAAAACTATAAACTTTTTGTATAGGCATGTCTATTGGAATATTGTAGGTATTGGCCTAATGCATATTTTAATATACAGATGTTTTAGCTGTTTCTAAATAATATATTGTAGCTAGACTTTAAATATGTTATATATAGCATACTTATATAATAATTATTATAATTAATTTGCAAAAATACTTGCATATTAGCAAAAATACTTGCATATTATTGGCCCTTACTGCTTAAAATTTTGATATTCTCTTTTAATAATGTCATTGACCATTGAACCTCTGCATAAGATATGTACTCTTCCTCAGGTGAGCGTTAAGGCCCATGGGCCTCTTGTTTGTATAGGCATGTATATCAGAATGTTGTAGGTATTAATACAACGAACATTTTGGTGTATAGAAAAAGGTCATGGGTTCAAAGGTGAAGGTCACAGATGCAAAACAAAATAAAAAACATTAATTAACACGAAAACTATAAATATTTTGTATAGGCATGTATATTAGAATATAATGTTGGTATTGATGTAACGATCATTGTGATTTATAGATTAAGGTCAGGGGTTCAATGGTCAAGGTCACAGATACCAAATAATACAGAAATGGTTAATTATCCTGAAAACTATTAACATTTTCTATAGGCAAATATATTAATTCATCTACTATTTTGATGCATAGAGAAAGGTTATGGGTTCAAAGGTCAAGGTCATGGATGCAAACAATTGCTGAAATTGTTATATCTTCACTATTTGATCAGATAATGACATGGGGTTTTAATTTTTTAAATATTCTTGTAATCTTGTAATTATCTTCAAATGAGGTTAAGGTCAATTGTGAAGGTTATGACCTAATGTTTTACCTTTCCTGGAAAAAAAATTGTTGACCCAATTTTTAGGCAGTGTACAAATAAGATGTTTGTTTCAATCAAATCATTGAAACTTTTCTCCTGAATTGGCCAATTCTAACCCAATACAGCATGAAAAGTCCTTTATTAACAGTAATCCAAAAGTTGTGTCTGGCATATCAGCCAAAATCCAAGGTGGCGTCTGTTCCTATGCATAGCAATAACATGAAAGACCAATGCAGATTTGTTTTCCAACCACTTTGGTTCCAGTTGCAATTGTGAAAAGGAGGGGAAATGCCATTTCACAAGATTCCCATGTTTTTTATCACAAATGTAAATTACCTGCCAGTTGAGCATCACAGGCCCTATTGGGCCTCTTGTTGAATAGAAAGTAAAAAAAAAACGTTTTAAATATCTCTCTTGATTGCTGATGTAATATTGTGATTTATAATATGAAGTTAAGGTGCTAACATAAAATTAATTCATTTTAGCAGTGTATGTGTGTGTTTATACCCTTGTTGTGAAAGTGCAGTAATATTTAATTACTGTAATTATATTTTTAGCTCACCTGAGCACAAAGTGCTCAAGTGAGCTATTGTGATCAGTCTATGTCCGTCGTGCGTCGTGGGACGTGCGTCGTGCGTCAACTTTTCATTGTTAACACTCTAGAGGCCACAGTTTTTGTTATATCTTCATCAAACTTGTCCAGAACATTGTTCAGGTCAAAAGCTAAGTCAAGTTCATATATGGAATGTGTTGGATCAATAAGTAGGTTACTAGGTCAAATCAAAGAAAAACTTTGTTAACACTCTAGAGTCCATATTTTTTGTCCAATCTTCATATAATTTGTCCAGAACAACGTTCATGACAAAAGCAAGGTCAAGTTCGTATATGGGTCATGTTGGATCAGTTCATGACCAAAGCAAGGTCAAGTTCATATATGGGTCATGTTGGATCAATAAGTAGGTCACTAGGCCAAATCATAGAAAAACCTTGTTAACACTCTAGAGTCCATATTTTTTGTCCAATCTTCATATAATTTGTCCATAACGATGTTCATGACCAAAGCAAGGTCAAGTTCGTATATGGGTTATGTTGGGTCAATAAGTAGGTCACTAGGTCAAATCATAGAAAAACCTTGTTAACGCTATAGAGTCCATATTTTTTGTCCAATCTTCATATAATTTGCTCAGAACGATGTTCATGACCAAAGCAAGGTCAAGTTTGTATATCGTTAATGTTGGATCAATAAGTAGGTCACTAGGTCAAATCAAAGAAAAACCTTGTTAACACTCTAGAGTCCATATTTTTTGTCCAATCTTTATATAATTTGACCATAGCAAAGTCAAGGACATATACAGATCATGTTGGGTCAATAAGTAGGTCACTAGGTAAAATAATAGAGAAACCTTGTTAACACTCTAGAGTCCATATTTTGTGTCCAATCTTCATATAATTTGTCCAGAACAATGTTCATGACCAAAGCAAAGTCAAGTTCGTATATGGGTCATGTTGGGTCAATAAGAAGGTCACTAGGCCAAATCATAGAAAAACCTTGTTAACACTCTAGAGTCCATAGTTTTTGTCCAATCTTCATATAATTTGTCCAGAATGATGTTCATGACCAAAGCAAGGTCAAGTTCGTATATGGGTCATGTTGGGTCAATAAGTAGGTCGCTAGACCAAATCATAGAAAAAGCTTGTTAACACTATAGAGTCCATAGTTTTTGTCCAATCTTCATATAATTTGTCCAGAACAATGTTCATGACCAAAGCAAGGTCAAGTTCGTATATGGGTTATGTTGGGTCAATAAGTAGGTCACTAGATCAAATCATAGAAAAACCTTGTTAACGCTATAGAGTCCATATTTTTTGTCCAATCTTCATATAATTTGTCCAGAACGATGTTCATGACCAAAGCAAAATCAAGTTCGTATATCGTTAATGTTGGATCAATAAGTAGGTCACTAGGTCAAATCAAAGAAAAACCTTGTTAACACTCTAGAGTTCATATTTTTTGTCCAATCTTCATATAATTTGTCCATAACGATGTTCATGACCAAAGCAAGGTCAAGTTCGTATATGGGTTATGTTGGGTCAATAAGTAGGTCACTAGATCAAATCATAGAAAAACCTTGTTAACGCTATAGAGTCCATATTTTTTGTCCAATCTTCATATAATTTGTCCAGAACGATGTTCATGACCAAAGCAAAATCAAGTTCGTATATCGTTAATGTTGGATCAATAAGTAGGTCACTAGGTCAAATCAAAGAAAAACCTTGTTAACACTCTAGAGTTCATATTTTTTGTCCAATCTTCATATAATTTGTCCATAACGATGTTCATGACCAAAGCAAGGTCAAGTTCGTATATGGGTTATGTTGGGTCAATAAGTAGGTCACTAGATCAAATCATAGAAAAACCTTGTTAACGCTATAGAGTCCATATTTTTTGTCCAATCTTCATATAATTTGTCCAGAACGATGTTCATGACCAAAGCAAAATCAAGTTCGTATATCGTTAATGTTGGATCAATAAGTAGGTCACTAGGTCAAATCAAAGAAAAACCTTGTTAACACTCTAGAGTTCATATTTTTTGTCCAATCTTTATATAATTTGTCTAGAACGATGATCATGACCAAAGCAAAGTCAAGGACATATACCGATCATGTTGGGTCAATAAGTAGGTCACTAGGTCAAATAATAGATAAACCTTGTTAATACTCTAGAGTCCATATTTTTTGTCCAATCTTCATATAATTTGTCCAGAACAATGTTCATAACCAAAGCAAGGTCAAGTCCATATATTGTTAATTTTGGGTCAATAAGTAGGTCACTAGGTCAAATCAAAGAAAAACCTTGTTAACACTATAGAGTCCATAGTTTTTGTCCAATCTTCATATAATTTGTCCAGAACAATGTTCATGACCAAAGGAAGGTCAAGTTCGTATATGGGTTATGTTGGGTCAATAAGTAGGTCACTAGATCAAATCATAGAAAAACCTTGTTAACGCTATAGAGTCCATATTTTTTGTCCAATCTTTATATAATTTGTCTAGAACGACCATCATGACCATAGCAAAGTCAAGGACATATACCGATCATGTTGGGTCAATAAGTAGGTCACTAGGTCAAATAATAGAGAAACCTTGTTAACACTCTAGAGTCCATATTTTTTGTCCAATCTTCATATAATTTGTCCAGAACAATGTTCATGACCAAAGCAAAGTCAAGTTCATTTATCGTTAATTTTGGGTCAATAAGTAGGTGACTAGGTCAAATCAAAGAAAAACCTTGTTAACACTCTAGAGTCCATATTTTTTGTCCAATCTTCATATAATTTGTCCAGAACAATGTTCATGACCAAAGCAAAGTCAAGTTCGTATATGGGTCATGTTGGGTCAATAAGTAGGTCACTAGGCCAAATCATAGAAAAATCTTGTTAACACTATAGAGTCCATAGTTTTTGTCCAATCTCCATATAATTTGTCCAGTATGATGTTCATGACCAAAGCAAGGTCAAGTTCGTATATGGGTCATGTTGGGTCAATAAGTAGGTCGCTAGACCAAATCATAGAAAAACCTTGTTAACACTATAGAGTCCATAGTTTTTGTCCAATCTTCATATAATTTGTCCAGAACAATGTTCATGACCAAAGCAAGGTCAAGTTCGTATATGGGTCATGTTGGGTCAATAAGTAGGTCACTAGACCAAATCATAAAAAAACCTTGTTAACACTATAGAGTCCATAGTTTTTGTCCAATCTTCATATAATTTGTCCAGAATGATGTTCATGACCAAACCAAGGTCAATTTCTTATATCGTTAATTTTGGGTCAATAAGTAGGTCACTAGGTCAAATCAAAGAAAAACCTTGTTAACACTTTAGAGTCCATATTATTTGTCCGATCTTCATATAATTTGTCCAGAACAATGTTCATGACCAAAGCAAGGTCAAGTTCGTATATGGGTCATGTTGGGTCAATTAGTAGGTCACTAGGCCAAATCATAGAAAAACCTTGTTTACACTCTAGAGTCCATATTTTTTGTCCAATCTTCATATAATTTGTCCATAACAATGTTCATGACCAAAGCAAGGTCAAGTTCGTATATGGGTTATGTTGGGTCAATAAGTAGGTCACTAGATCAAATCATAGAAAAACCTTGTTAACGCTATAGAGTCCATATTTTTTGTCCAATCTTCATATAATTTGTCCAGAACGATGTTCATGACCAAAGCAAAATCAAGTTCGTATATCGTTAATGTTGGATCAATAAGTAGGTCACTAGGTCAAATCAAAGAAAAACCTTCTTAACACTCTAGAGTCCATATTTTTTGTCCAATCTTCATATAATTTGTCCAGAACAATGTTCATGACCAAAGCAAGGTCAAGTTCGTATATGGGTCATGTTGGGTCAATAAGTAGGTCACTAGGCCAAATCATAGAAAAACCTTGTTAACACTATAGAGTCCATAGTTTTTGTCCAATCTTCATATAATTTGTCCAGAACGATGTTCATGACCAAAGCAAGGTCAAGTTCGTATATGGGTCATGTTGGGTCAATAAGTAGGTCACTAGACCAAATCATAGAAAAACCTTGTTAACACTATAGAGTCCATAGTTTTTGTCCAATCTTCATATAATTTGTCTAGAATGATGTTCATGACCAAACCAAGGTCAATTTTTTATATGGGTCATGTTGGATCAATAAGTAGGTCACTGGGCCAAATCATAAAAAAAACCTTGTTAACACTCTAGAGTCCATATTTTTCGTTTAATCTTCATATAATTTGTCCACAATAATGTTCATGACCAAAGCAAAGTCAAGTTCGTATATGGGTCATGTTGGGTCAATAAGTAGGTCACTAGGCCAAATCATAGAAAAACCTTGTTAACACTCTAGAGTCCATAGTTTTTGTCCAATCTTCATATAATTTGTCCAGAACAATGTTCATGACCAAAGCAAGGTCAAGTTCGTATATGGGTCATGTTGGGTCAATAAGTAGGTCACTAGACCAAATCATAGAAAAACCTTGTTAACACTATAGAGTCCATAGTTTTTGTCCAATCTTCATATAATTTGTCCAGAATGATGTTCATGACCAAACCAAGGTCAATTTCTTATATGGGTTATGTTGGATCAATAAGTAGGTCACTAAGCCAAATCATAAAAAGACCTTGTTAACACTAGAGTCGATATGTTTCGTTTAATCTTCATATTTTTTGTCCAGAACGATGTTCATGACCAAAGCAAGGTCAAGTTATTATATGGGTGATGTTGGGTCAATAAGTAGGTCACTAGGTCAAATAAAAAAAAACCTTGTTAACACTCTAGAGTCCATATTTTTTGTCCAATCTTCATATAATTTGTCCAGAACAATGTTCATGACCAAAGCAAGGCCATGTTCATATATTGTTAATGTTGGGTCAATAAGTAGGTCACTAGGTCAAATCAAAGAAAAACCTTGTTAACACTCTAGAGTCCATATCTTTTGTCCAATCTTCATATAGTTTGTCCAGAATGATGTTCATGACCAAAGCAAGGTCAAGTTTGTATATGTGTCATGTTGGGTCAATAATTAGGTCACAAGGTCAAATCTAAGAAAAACCTTGTAAACACTATAGAGTCCGTACTTTTTGTTTAATCTTCATATAATTTGCCCAGAACGATGTTCATGACAAAAGCTAAGTCAAGTTTGTATACGGGTCATGATGGATCAATAAGTAGGTCACTAGGTCAAATCATAGAAAACCTTGCTTACACGTTAGAGTCCATGTTTTCTGTCCAATCTTTGTATAATTTGTCAAGAACAATGTTCAGGACAAAAGCTAGGTCAAGTTTATATTAACTTATAATAAATTCTGTTAATCCTCTATTCATGACATTATTGGAAAAATGTGTATAATTCAACTTATTCTCAGGTGAGCGCCAGGGCCTCATGGCCCTCTTGTTATTTCTGTTTCTAGAGAAAACTTTGTTATAAAATATACTGTGTATTTGCATGTTATTTTCTAATGTTCCTAGATTATCATTAGTATATGTCACTAATTTTAGTATTGTTTTTTATCACAAAGGTGGCATAAACATCATGTTTTTATGCCTTTCATTCTTGGTGCTTTACTGTTCATCTTTCTGATGATCTAGCATTATAACAACGTTTTATTTTCAATCAATTTAAAGCAATTTTGTTTTATCTAGTGTTCTATCACTTACATACCATTTACCATACTTTTTTTATCAACATCTCCAGTATAGCTTGTCACATTAGAGGTTTGATGACTTGCATTGTTTTCGGACAACCCTTGTTTTGTTTAGTTTTAGTTAACATCAATCAGTAAAATATTGATAAATGGAATACCCTGGATAACTCAAGACATACTGTTGTGCCAATAGCTTTTATTTGTTGTTTTGATACCCAAACTCAACATGGTCAAATTCATTTCGATCAAATTTCCACTCGGCTATAGTCCGATCACATTTTCAGTAATGAAAAAACATGTTTTGAATGGGTGGTGTGATTCAAACTTAGATATCTCACTTGATTTAACTTCAGTGGACTTGAAATTTCACGTGTTATTGGAACATATTTTTTCATATTTTGAATATTTTTTGCAAATATTCTCAATTTTTTCAATTTTTTGCTTTTAATTTATATAAATACATTTTAATAAACTTTTTCAATAAAAGTTTGCTGAGAAGTAAATACTCATTCGTTTGCAGTCTTGTTTTAAAGATAAATATTTAAAAATACTATTGTTCTATCTACATGGTTAAATTATTAATATTCACTGCAGTTTTTGAGTTTTTGAGAGTCAAAATTTAGCAATTAATTGAAAGGTAGCTGTTGTCCCTCTCATAAGTTTATAGATCTATGTGAACATTATCAAAAATGATAGCATGTATTATTGACCAGAGTTGGTTTGTCAATTTTTCCAAAAGTTATGGCCCTTTGAAGATCTTAGTATGTAATAATTTTTCAATACTACATATAAAAAATTTACAAAACTTGATTCAAGATCTTATTAGTGAAAGTCATTCATGATCTGGTGTTAATATTAACGTTATTTTGTTTCAACTTTGGGATATGTGTTACAAAAGTTTGAGGATAAGTGATTATATACAGCAACAGACAGGTCATTCATGATCTGATGGCAGAGTGTTTATAAAAATTGACAAGTCTACACCAGAAATTATAGAGTGTTGCTTTTTTATATAATCACTCCTTCCTACTCTTCATTTGTTATAATAAACCTGATATTAATTTAGACTTGTAGACTTTGTTATCAGATCATGTATAGTTTAGGCTGTATATAAACACTATATCATCCTATAATCACAAAATGTTAAAATTAAATCTGTATAAGTGCAACAAAATTTGTACCCTGACCTAAATACAAGGTTACATTTCCATAGGGTATGAACCCCAGTTTGACCAAAACCTAAATCCAGCCTGTTATAAAAAGGTTAAATATCATAATGGGGACAAATTTTACTGTTACTTAAAACATCATACTCCCTCATGCAGTGTATTTCCTTAGTTAAATTTGGTCAAATATATTTTGGCCCTTTGGATATTTTTAAACCCCTTGAAAATTTTGGTTTCACAATTTTTGTCCATGCACTATTGATGAGGAATATTGTATTCTGAATTGGCTGTCTAGAGCTGTTATAATTTGATGCTGCTTCTTTTATTATTATATAGTTTGATACAATGTATTGACATCAATATACATGATGTAATGGACTGAATTTCTGTGTTCAGCATCAGATAGAGTTTTGATTTACAAAATAAAAATGTTAATGGTATTATTCTAATAGACAGGATCAGTTTTATGATGGATTCACTGTTTAGACAGGTTTCACTGTATATAATTCATTTCCAAACATAGAATCATGTTAGAACAACTTCATGTTTCGTTATATTGTAATTTTTGATGAGATTTTATACAATGTATAGTTTTTTTTTCTCAGAAAACAGTTAAATATTTTTAATTAGTTGTTAGGTGAAGTTTTAAAATACATATGCCACTGGTCTCTTGATAAATGTTTTTATCAAAGATTTTTTGTTGATGCTTTTTGCATCATTTAAATAGTCACATAATACATACTAACAATAATGCTCATATACTATTCAGATAATTGTGTTTACATTTTTACTTAGCCTACGGGTAAGTAATGTTTTCAAAAATTGTACTCCGAAGTTCATTAATGTTTTATCTGATTATTAAGTGATCATAACCATATACTTAAGTTTTATGTTCCCAGTGCAGTTGGTGGCTGCATGTCAAAATGTTAAAGATGTATCTATAAGCCAGTTTAAAAATCCCAAACCCAAGTTTGAACTTCATTTATGGTAAAGGTACATTTAAGGGTTTTTAATTTCATGGGATTTGTTTTACACATTCATTAATGTAGCTTTACATTATCATATAATTCCTCACATTTAAATACCAAAGATTTATATGCATATTTTATTGTTAACTTAATTGTCATTAAAATTTTGTGATAACATTGTTATTTATACCCTAGCAAAAGTGATGGTACAGTAAAATGAATTTGATCTGAACACCTCCCAGACTTGAGGTACAGTAAAATTGGTTTAATCTGAACACCTCCCAGACTTGAGGTACAGTAAAATTGGTTTAATCTGAACACCTCCCAGACTTGAGGTACAGTAAAATTGGTTTAATCTGAACACCTCCCAGACTTGAGGTAGAGTAAAATTGGTTTAATCTGAACACCTCCCAGACTTGAGGTACAGTAAAATTGGTTTAATCTGAACACCTCCCAGACTTGAGGTACAGTAAAATTGGTTTAATCTGAATACCTCCTAGACTTGAGGTTTAATCCTGATTAAACAGGTATTTCTAAGATAATGAATATTATGGACTGAAGATTTTATTTGGATAAGGCAGGGTTTTGCTGTATATAGGGTTAGTTTCATATGCACAAATGGTGTGCTCTATTGAAATGGTTATTTAGACAGGGTTTTAATTGTCTAGACTTCAGTGTAGACAGATTTTTAATTTTAAACCAATTCTAAATTCTTCCATATTTCTTGGGTTCCTTGGTGGTATTTATATACCAAACAAGTCCATATTTCTTGGGTCCCTTGGTGGTCTTTATACATTAAATAAGTTCATATTTCTTGGGTCCCTTGGTGATATTTATAAACTAAATTAGTCCATATTTCTTGGGTCCCTTGGTGGTATTTATAAACTAAATTAGTCCATATTTCTTGGGTCTCTTGGTGGTCTCTATACACCAAATTAGTCCATATTTCTTGGGTCCCTTGGTGGTATTTATATACTTAATTAGTCCATATTTCTTTGGTCCCTTGATGGTCTTCATATACTTAATAAGTCCATATTTCTTAGATCCCTTGGTGGTCTTTATTTACTAATTTAGTCCATATTTCTTGGGTCCCTTGGTGGTATTTATATACTTAATTAGTCTATATTTCTTGAGGCCCTTGGTGGTCTTTATATACTGGTTTTACTGTCTCTTTGCATTTAATGTCTAACATAGCCACTGAATTATAATACCTACTTGATAGCTCAGTAATGGAAGTATACTAAGGAAAAAGAAACTGCAAGATATAAAATTTTAAATAAGCGATAAGTTTCAAATCAAAATTTATAATTTTATTTCAGAATTTCGAAAGACACTTATCATAAAAATTAATGCTCACAGCATTTTTACAGAACATTCATTTCATCACAAAGGTTTGGGAAATTGGAGTGATCTCTAAACCCAATTCACAAAGTTAGTATTGGGTATGTCCACCATTGGCATTAATGCAAGCAATGCATCAACGCCTCATTGACCCAACAAGGTTATTAAAAAAGCCTGGGGAATCGTGTTCCAGATTTCAATTAATGTACGTGAAAGTTGATCCAACGTCAACGGCTGATTTTCCAACTGACGTAGACGACGTTCAGTTTCATCCCAAATGTGCTTTATCCGCGATAGATCAGGTGATAATGCTGGCACATCCACATTCTGTTGAGTTAAATAACCATTTAAAGTACGTGCGACATGGGGTCTAGCATTGTCATGTTGCAGCATAACGTCATGTTGCTGAACAAATGGAACAACATGATTTTGCAATATTTATCGCAGTAACGTGCACCAGTAAACGACCCATCAATAACCGTTAAAGCAGTTCTACCATTGGCTGTCATCCCGCCCCAGACCATTACGCTTCCTCTACCGAATGGACGAGGTTGCACAACACAATTGTCTTGATAACATTCTCCGACACGACGATACACCATAGATCGGTCATCTCTGCTGTCCAAATGAAACCTAGATTCATCAGTAAATAAAATATGTCTCCAATCACATCTGGTAAACTAGACGTCTTCTGCACCAATCAAGACGAGCAACTTAATGACGTTGTTGGAGAACTGGGTGAATAGCTGGACGTCTTGGATGAATGCAGCGTTTATGTAAACGGGTCCTGACAGTTCTTGGACTTATTTGCGCGCAAACCAGGAATGTTTCTCGCCGTAAAACTCGCAGTTTGAAAACGATTCTTTAGATGCTGGACCCTAATAAAATTATCCTGCCGCACTGACCTCACACGTGGGCGGCCTGATCTAGGACTGTCCCTGGTGTTACCAATATGCTGAAAACAGTTCCATAAAGCTGTGAACTCCAAATCGCCTTGCAACAACACTACGAGTTGCACCAGCCTCCAACATTCCAACAGCTTGATTTCGGGCATTTGCATCAAGTCTGGGCATGGCATACATATACGTAAACACAATTTAAACTGAAATTAAATTGTTTTTCTGTTTTTCGTGGATATGAAGAAGGATACAATAGTAACAAAAACCAAAAATTTTGACAAATCAATTCTTTGGCTCGAGAAACACAAAATCCGTTCAACGGTCATGGTTAACAAAGATCTCGCGAGTTATTCACCCGTGAAAATTTATAAGATGTGTATACATGTTGTTTATATATTACATAAAGTTCAAACCCGTGATATTAATTCTAAAATATTATTTTCGAAGATGCAGTTTCTTTTTTCCGTTAGTATACTTCCATTACTGAGCTGTCTAGATTAAACACCCTAAAGTTGGGATATAAATTCCAAGGTGACATGGTAATTTGGTGTTTTTACAATCGGATACCTAAAAGAAACATATTGTTACACCCCTATATATATATTATAAGTACAGTTCAAACTGACTTATAGACCACCTCTATATAAGGGCCACCTGCTTTTAAAGACCAGTAGAATTGTATCCCAATGAACTTAATTCATATTATTTGAACCTGTATTTAAAAGCCACCTGCCCACAAAAGCCATTTTTATTGATTCCCTTGGGTGGCCTCTTAAGTTAGGTTTGACTTTATTATTCTGTGGATAGGAGATTATATGTAGGGTATGTGTAAGGGGTTATAGATTAGATTGTGCATATTTTGTCAGTTTGTTAATACACCCCTAACCCCACCCACCTTTAAATAATGTTGATATAATCTACATATTTTGTTGCATAATATTAATCACCTTTTGTTTTTATGTGAATATTTTATCACACGCACATGGTAAATAAAAAAAATCTGATCAATTTTGCACATTATTTTACCAATGTTTAAAACATTCAATGTTCAAAATATCCCCAAACCTATACATATTTTGTATTTTTATATATGGAGAGATGTTGTCAGATAATATATAACATTTATAGTTTGTGTTATAAGTTACATCAATGTATATTGATAAATATAATATTGTTATCAAATTTTTAAATATATTTTATATTGTTCACAACAGTTGTTGTTCTTTGATTTCTTTATATTTGTCATTTTCTATCACATGAAAACAGTTTGTAAGTGATCCAAGGCTATTGCATGCAAAGGCTTGTCAAGGCGCTCAAAATGTTTTATGTGAGTTATCACAATATATAGTTGATCAATATGATGTCTCTGTATCCAAAATTACCCTGAGATCCTCTTTAACATCCTATAGTTCCATGTTCCTTTAATTACCAATCATTATTACACACATGACAGGTGTAGCTAGCGCAACAGGAGGTGCTTATCCTTCTGGAGTAGTGGGCTTCAATTTTTAGCTCACCTGGCCAAAGGCCATGTGAGCTTATGGCATGGCGAGGCGTGCGTCCGTGCGTGCGTCCGTGTGTTCGTCAGTAAACTTTAATCTTCTCCTCCGAAACTACTGGGCCAACTAAAACCAAATTTGCCATGGAAGGTCCTTGACAGAGTCTAACTATAGTTGTTCAAATCATGGTGATCGAATATCCAAGATGGCCGCTGTTACTAAAAATAGACAATTTTGACATATTCTTGTAATTACCTTCCAAATGGTGTCAAGGTCAATTATGAAGGTCATGACCTATTTTTTTTACTTTTCTAATATTATTTATTATCTCGAAAACTATAAACTTTTTGTATAGGCATGTATATTGGAATATTGTTGGTATTGATGTTATCATTTTGATATATAGATTAAGGTCATTGGTTCAAAGGTCAAGGTCACAGATGCGAAAGAATACTGAAATGGTTCATTATCTTGAAAACTATGAACTTTTTGTATAAGCATGTATATTAGAATGTTGTAGGTATTGATACAACGATCATTTTGATGTATAGAAAAAGGTCATGGGTCCAAAGGTCAAGGTCACAGTAGCAAAACAATACCAAAATCATTAATTATCTCGAAAACTATAAACTTTTTGTATAGGCATGTATATGGAATGTTGTTGGTATTGATGTAACGATCATTTTGATATATAGATTAAGGTCATTGGCTCTAAGGTCAAGGTCACAGATGCGAAAGAATACTGAAATGGTTCATTTCTTGAAAACTATAACTTTTTGTATAAGCATGTATATTAGATGTTGTAGGTATTGATACAACGATCATTTTGATGTATAGAAAAAGGTCGTGGGTCCAAAGGTCAAGGTCACAGTGGCAAAACAATAAAAATCCAAAATTATCTCGAAAACTATAAACTTTTTGCATAGGCATGTATTTGGAATGTTGTTGGTATTGATGTACGATCATTTTGATATATAGATTAAGGTCATTGGTTTAAAGGTCAAGGACACAGATGCGAAAGAATACTGAAATGGTTTATTATCTTGAAAACTATGAACTTTTTGTATAGGCATGTATATTAGAATGTTGTAGGTATTGATACAATGATAATCTCATGTATAGAAAAAGGTCATGGGTCTAAAGGTCAAGGTCAGAGTAGCAAATTAATACCAAAATAGTTCATTATCTTGAAAACTATAAACTTTTTGTATAGGCATGTATATTGGAATATTGTTATATTGATGTAAAGATCATTTTGATATATAGATTAAGGTTCAAAGGTCAAGGTCACAGATGGAAAGAATACTGAAATGGTTCATTAACTTGAAAACTTGAACTTTTTGTATAAGCATGTATATTAGAATGTTGTAGGTATTGAGACAACGATCATTTTGATGTATAGAAAAAGGTCATGGGTCAAAAGGTCAGGTCACATTTGCAAATCAATACCAAAATAGTTCATTATCTGGAAAACTATGAACTTTTTGTATAGGCATGTATATTAGAATATTGTTGGTATTGGTGCAATAATCATTTTAATATATAGATTATGGACATTGGTTCGAAGGTCAAGGTCACAGATGCGAGTAGCAATTTTCATAAATATCTAAATATCCACATCAGAGTTATTGCTCCTTAAATGTAGTATTTATTGTGTTTTTGTGCTGTAAACGGCCCAGGTGAGCGGTACAGTCCCTATTGGGCCTCTTGTTTGGTTTACGTTCACCTGTTTAAACTAATTTGCCAGCTTCAAATTTTGATTGTGGTTTTGACATGGATTGCTATGTTTGTATTTAATTTACTACCAGTAGTACATTGATGGAACAGTGCCATAACTCAAAAACATAAAGTTTACTATCTCCAGATAAATGGGAAACGCATTTGAATTAGATGGAAAATTTGCATGAGTATCATGGATCATGCCTCTTATATATATACTAAATAATCTGAGTCATTATATCTCTCAGCAAGAAATGATATTAACACCGTGCAATTGAGAGTACATCTTGGCATAATTTCCCTCTTTTCTTTCATTTTTTTTACTTATAACGTACACGTATCAGTCTATGTCTCTTAGGAAACAGGGTCTAGTTTTTTAAACAGTTTTCTTTCCTTATTATTACATATTATACCCGTGTTAATTCTACAGCACTAAACGGCCGTATCGGAATACCGTTTCTCATCAGTAGTGAATTATACAAGAGTTCAGATAAAATGAAGCAGTTCCTTCGCATGCAGAGGTTTTGTAATGGGTATTTACACATGGAATACAAATACAGAATTAATATAAAGTGAAACCATCGTTTTCGTTTAATCAAAAACAAACATACTAATCCATGTCCGAATCACAATCCAGAAGCAAAGTAAAAACTTTGGAACTGACAAGTTAGGTTAGACACGTGGACTTCCACCAGGGAAGTGAGGCCGGGTGCTCCGGAAGGGTAAACATCTTCTGTTTAGCTAGCTACACCTGCCACGTGTGTAATCAAAATTGTGTGAAATGAACATGGAACTACGAGACGTCAAATGTATCAGGGTAATCCTGAACACAGAGACATCGAAATCGAACTCAGGGGCGTAGCCAGGCGTACGTTTAAACGCAAAAACGTCCAAAAAAAAAAAAAAAAAACGAGAGAGAGAGAGAGCTATATTAATTGAACTCCCGTTTTAACTTGACTTTGAGTGTGTTGTTTTCGTAGTGCTTATGCCATACAACATCAGATCCCCTTGTACCTCGTCTTCAGGTTTAAGAATGAACCAGTCCTCAAAAGAACGACAAAAGCTACCACAGCATAGCATAAAATTATAAGAAAAATTCTGATAAATAGCGCCCTGGAGGGCCGAAAATTCGCATAAGGGCGCACCCCAAACCCACTGCCCTCTTTAGGCGTCCACATCATAAACAGCCCAGCTACGCCCCTGGGACTTATCAACAATACTGTGATGACGGCCATGAAACCTTCTTCTTTGGTTTAAAGCAGTGTTCTGGTTTACATTATATTTGTCTCGCATGTTTTCACTAACATCGTAATTTATAATGCCCTGTTTAAATTGGGTGACACATTAAATTCTCCGTATCCATCCTGATTCAGTATCAGTGCCATGTATTTTATCTCTGCTTTCAGACAGTAAATATTTATCAAAATTCCAGTTTCGATGGATAAAAAAGAACAATAGCATGTTGTCATCTTTTATTAGTTTATATAAAAAACAAAGATACTAAACCCAAAATGAAAATTTCAAAGAAAAGTAAAAGTAAAGAGGACAAATTAGGTTAAACACATGAACTCTAAACAGGACAGTGGAAATAAGGTCGGGTGCTGAGAAAGGGTAAGCACCTATTATAAAACAAAGCAAATTGAAACCAAGAAGGTTGGTTGGTTGAATGTTGCTTACGTAGCATCAACAATTTGCAGTTATTTGCAACAAGATTATAGATTAATCTATGAACAATTTTTGTATGCATGTGAAGTACGAGTGTGTTTTATGATCTGCCTTGTACAAGCGCGCACTCAGGGTGACTTTAACGTGCTAGCTCACAGAGTCGGTACGCAGCAGACAAGCGTACCACTCCCCCAGTCCATTATACTGATACCAGGTAAATCATTAAAGGCCAACGGTAAGGAAAATTCACTTTCCCACATCTGGTCTAAGCGGGACTCGAACTCACAGTGGTGAGAGACCCTAGATTTGAAGACTGACGTCTTATCTAGTAGGCCACCACGGCCTTTTTGAAACCCAAGTAAGGTGGTTATAGATGACGTCCCTGATAAAATTTTAGCATTTGCATGTCAACTGATTGAAACCAAAGTTTTAGACAGACACCATGTCAATTGAAAATGTAAATTGAAACAGGAACAAAATGCAGCTGGTTGACTTATTTTATATGCGATAGAACAGTGAAATTGATGTGGTGTCTATGTAACCAAAATTATCTTGGATATATTTGGTGTTTATAGTTCCATGCGAGTTCTCAATTATTTAGTCATATGCTGTATAAGATATTTGAATTGACTGATCGTTACATTACCCCTCCTTTTCGAATGTGGTAAGATTCCTTTGTTTCTTTGGGTTGGTAAGGATAATAATGATTGAAAACATGTTTCTACGATTTATAGATATAATAAAAAAACATAAATCACTATCAAGAACCAAAGAAAAAAAATTTGGAACTGATAGGTTAGGTAAGACAAGTGAACTTCCACCAGTGAAGTGAGACCTGGTGCTCCGGAAGGGTAAGCACCTCCTGTCTAGCTAGCTACACCCGCCACGTGTGTAATTATGTGAAAGGAAGCGACTCTTGTTGTATGTTACGACTGCATTGCATTTTATCTGCTGAATGCAAGACAAATACAGAATAAATAGTACGGTACGAATTTTAGTCATTTTATTCTAAATAATTATGTATATGGCGTATCTAAACCACTCAACAGACAAGGTAATCAAGAACACACAGCAAGCTAATGAATGATTAAACACCTAAACAAGAAAAGATAAACATATATTGTGGTCATCAACGATTGCAACGTTTTCTAATTTGGATTGGCATTTAAGTAAAATGTCCAGTAGCGTTATTATAGATTTATTGGAGGGTACCAACCCTCTCAATTGTTTTACAACCAGTGCTTCATAAATAAGCACATTTTCAAATAAAATAAGCCTTATTTTATTCTTTTTTTCAATAAAAATCAAACATACATTTATAGCTAGCAACACCCGCCACGTGTGTAATCAATTGAGTGAATGAACATGGAACTATGGGACGTCAAATATATCCATAGTCATTTTTGGAGACATCATAGTTATTAATGTTGTAATGACGGCCATAAAGCTTTTTGAGGACCTTGACCGATCTACACTTGCAATATCCCTGTGTCTAAAATGTATTTGTAAGCAATTGTGTCGTTGTATAAAGTTTCCATGTGGAAGCACCCACCCGAGAACTGATGGGACATTGCATTAAAAATCACCTTGACATAAAACTATTTACACTGACTATCTCCAATTTTTATGAGAATATGACACAACCACGATAAGATATTGTTACTACTAGTATATTTTCTATTATATGTTCTATAATCTTTTATTTGAAAAAACACAAACTACATAGTAAATAGTGTTGTCACAGTTAAACTATGAAAATTATACAATATATACAATATTAATGATAGCATTAATAGTTAGAATGAATAAATGTAATTATCGTTATAATACTAGTCATTATAATATTTCAGACATGGAGATTAAAATTGTTTTCCTTTTACTATGATGACCTAAGCCTGATTTAATTCATATATTTATGACAGTGAACCATACGAAACAATTCCGGTGGCTATCTGTTAACAATTTGGTTTTCGTGCATTTAAAGACTGAAACTTAGTCAAGTTTCACTTAGACAAGTTTCTCTTTGTGACGAGAAAATGCATGGGATTGCAAATCAGGTCACTAGATCAAAGGTCAAGTTAACAGTAAATAAAAATTCAGTTACCGTATTTTTAAAGACTAACTGTTTGTTCGATTTATCTCAAATTCAGTCAACGTATTCCCTGTGACAAGATAATGCATGTGATTGCAAATCAGAAACCTAGGTCAAAGGTCAAGGTTACAGTTACTATAAACACCAATTCAGTGTATTTAAAACGCACTATTTGTCCGATTGATTGCAAACTTCAACTTATTCATCGTGACAAGCTAATGCATGGGATTGCAAATCAGGTCACAAGGTCAAAGGTCAAGGTCAGTTATGATAAATAGAAATTCTATTCCATGCATTTAAAACATCATTAATTTTGTTGGTTGGTTGGTTGGTTGAATGTTGCTTAACGTCGCATCAGCAATTTTTCAGCTATTCGCGACGAGAACTATTTAATTAATCTTTATGGATTAATCTATGAACAATTTTTGTGTATGCATGTGAAGTGCTAGTGTTTCGCATGGTCTGCCTTGTACTAGCGCGCACTCAGGGCGACTTTACCGTGCTAGCTCACAGAGTCAGTACGCGGCAGACAAACGTACCACTCCCCCAGTCCATTATACTGATATAAGGTGAATCAGTAAAGGCCAACGGTAAGGAAAATTCACTTTCCCACATGTGGTCCGAGCGGGACTCGAACTCACAGCGGTGTCATTAATTTTGTGAGATTGCTCCCAGACTTGGTCATCTTATTCACCGTGACAAGATAACGCATGGGATTGCGAATTAGGACACTAGGTAAAAAGTCAAAGTCACAGTTACTATAAATAAAAATACAGTTCCACTAGGTCAGCAGAGTTCTTGTATGAAACTTAATAGATATATGACTTGTCCCTTTAGGATTTCCTTACTTATACATCTTGCTCACATCATGATAGTGACGGGCGTATATTGCCCCCCGCTTGATGTTGCTTTTGTACATTCTTTAGTTTGGTTTAAAAAGTGGTCAAGAAAATCACTTTATGCATGAACGGCTTCGTCGCTCATACAGTTTGCTATTCGTGACCGTCTTCATATCGTACTGAAGAACAGATGCAAAAGTTTTATTTAATTAATGATACATTATATCGTCTAATATTTCTCGATGTTATCCAAACAGAATATATAAGTAAAAAAAAGTAATTTTCTACAGATGTGCATTTTTTTAAAAATTGATAATTTATTTCAAAAAATTAATATAATATTACACAATGAGATAAAATTATTGCAAAAGAATTTATAATGGATGATTTCATCTAAAAAGAGCTATTTTCAATTTGTATATTTTTGATGTAAAACAAAGTAGTTCATATGAAAATTTAGAAAGCTGTGTCCATTCCCCTGACGAAGGTCGGCGCTTTGATCTGGATACTTCGTTCCAGTGATGTTTATACAAGTCCGATTGGGTAAAGGCTTGGTTTCTCAGTGAGTAGAAAATGACGTTTTATTCAAATAGTGCAAAAAATCATAAAAATGACCGAAAGCTAGTTTTACGTTTGAAAACTAGCTACATATGAATTAAGTATAAGCTGTGCTTTAATGATACCATGCTAGTAATTCAAATAATGAACATGAACGTCTATAATTAGTTTCACATTTTACAAATGTACTGTCTAGGGAAGGAGCAATCATTATCGTTCCATGTGTAATTTGTGATTGTTTTCATTTCTAGACAGTGCTCCACTCCGCCGTAGTTATTGGGTTCATATGGTCCCCAGTATTGGTATATAATGCGTGTTCCAGTAGAGTTCCAGATCCAGACTCCTTCCCTCAAAATATCTGTACCATCTAACCAATACCCAGCTGTTAAAGAAAGATATTTTTTTCAAATACAAAAAATACATTGTATATTGTTTTTGAATATGCCTTTAAATCAAAATACCAGTTCATGTTCTGACCACAATTCCAAACTAAGTAAAACACCTGCCTTTCCAAAAGGTATTTGAGACCGGGTGTTCCAGAAGGGTAAGCACGTTCTGTCGCTAGCTAATAAGAACTTAAAATGACGTCACTTTAAACATTTCCGTTGATTTTTTTTAATTTATTTTTTTTCACAGTGAAATCAATGGTAGTGGATACACAGGTATGGTCTATATAATACATAAACATACAATGAAAAGAATTTGCTTGTTTTCTGGCAAATGTATTTGGTCTAAAATTTATATATAACGTCCAAATAATATATGCCTTCAAACTTGCCTGAATTTGAAACACCTTTTCTATTTGTCAAGGAAACGACATATTCATTTTCCTCAGGCGTTTTAATCACTGCCAAAGACGAGCTCATTGTGCTACAAGTTTGCTGAAAAATATATAAAGTTTTTGAACAATATTAATTTATATTGTTTGTTTAAAATAGTATTTTTCATTTTTGTTTCAATCTAATTTTATAAAAATGCAATTTTATGTCCTTGATTGTTGAAGTTGATTCATTTCCTCCTAGCGCTGTACCCCTTTTACTAATAAGAACGTTTGTTAGTGCCTAAATGGCAAACAATATGTTTTAACCTTGAAAAGGAATTTAAATTTAAGCAAACTGTAATGACCCTGATAAACCAGGTCAGTTAAGATAATGTCTTTGGTAAAAAGTGCTCATACACCATACATATTATTAGAGAGTTAAAACCAAAAATTGTGGAAGTTGTAGGAATCTAAATTATCCCATATTCGACGAGAAAATCCCGCGTTTTAACATGGAAAGATTTTTCTGTTGTACCCTATGGTAAAGACAAGCTACACACTATGACGTCACAATGTCATTTTGTTTGTGGCGTTAGGAATTTCCCCCTAGTTTTAGGATAATTTTACCAAACAGAAAATTGATATTGGATGTGGGAGACAAATATCAACCCATTTGTTTAAAAAGCAAAACAAATATGACGATGGGACTAAAACTCCACTTGTTTTACTAGAGTTATCTCCCTTGTCTACAGAAATTCTAATAAGAAATTAAAAATCCTTAAAAACTGTTTTCACTTATCAGATTTTGGTAGACTTTTTGCTATCATCATTTCATGTATTTGAGAGCATATTAGTAACAAAACAATTTCTGTTGCAATTAGTTTGAGGTCAAACCGTAGATTGACTAGCCTATAAGAATCTTGGTTACGTCGGACATAATTTAGTCATGACTCAGTGCTATCACACATCTTCATTGTCTACCTTCAGATTACGCTAGGAAATAAGAGTTACTGACAAATTATAAATACTGATTAAACATCAATACTTACTGATGCCTTAGCCCATGTCAGGGTATCTTTTCCAACATAGTAACAGCTGTTTAAAAATGCTTCCCATTCTGGATCTTGACATTGCCGCGATTGCTCAGTTGACGACAAGGTTGGCGTTGTTGTCATAGTTACCGTTGTTGATGACGATTCGGTTGGCGTTGTTGTCATAGTTACCGATGAGCCACATGTACTGCAGTCATACTTTCTTTTCAGATCGTTTATTGTTTTATCCTTGTTTCGGATTAATTCAATAAGTTCTTGTATTTTCCACTGTAATTCTTCGATTCGTTTTGTCAATCTCTCGTGTTCTTTTCTACGACAAACATTGCTATAACATTCTCCCTGCTTTCGATCCAGTATATCCTGTGTTAAAACAGTAAAATTACAGATTGAAAATATAACTACCATTAGCATAACCAAAAACTGCATATTGTCGTAAACAAACTCTGTAAACCAACCAGGAAGACAAAATAGTGGAACAAAATTGAACCTAAATTTAATCCAACCAACCAAATTAACAAAATACATACTACGTATAATTATGAGGTAGATATTTGTCGGTTCAAGGTTACAGACTGATTTAAAATTATTATACGACAGCGAGTTTACACAAAAACGTAATAAATAAATGTTTTAAATACTCTGAATATATTAAGTTCACTGTTTAGATTAATCGATAACAGATGAAGTACATAATCTTTTGTATTTGCAATGGAAATCTCATTTTCACTGGTCGTAAAAGCTAACGTTCACTGTAATTTGGCATTTCACATGGCAAACATTATAAAGTTACTAAGCGTAAGGGACGTAACGAACACATTAAACCCTACTATGAAAATTGCCTTACTTAAGGTACAGGCTGTACACCATGGCTTGTGAATTTGTTTCTCTTTTCGTATAAAGCAGAATTAATGCGGAATCTTGTTTAATCTGGAAAAAAGACTGTCACCAAATCATTCAACTTCACCCATAGACGACTTTCTACTTATTAATGATCCTAAATTTTGGGGATTATTTGGATGTCATTTATAAAAAAGAGTTTGAATTAAAGATACGATTGAGTCTTCAAGTTCTGTTTCATGTTTCAGACTCAAGTACGACGTCCACTAAAGGCTAAGTTGTATGACAAACGTGATAAATACATTTTTTTCTATTGTCAATCTACTTCGTCTATACAGCAGTGCACTCGCTCCTCAAGTTTATGGTGTATTTCACAATTAATACGCTATGGTATTTGTTCCATGTACATGAATTTTAAACAACGAAACAAGCTGCTTACAAATAAATTTTTGACAAAGGAATATCGCAAGCTCAGGCTTATAATGATGGCCTTTAAAATGTTTTATGACCGTCATCACAATAATGTTGATAAATACGATGTCTAGGATTGTTCTGAAAGTCTTTGACGTCTGTAGTTCTATGGTCATTTCATTTTGATTACATACGTGGCGGGTTTAGCTAGCTAAACTAGAAGTCCTTGCCCTTCCGGATCTCCCGGTCTCACATCCCTGATGTAAGTTCATGAGTTCAACCTAGTTTGTCAATTTTACTCTGCTTCTGGGTTATGATTTTGATTTAAACATGGGTTAGTATCTTTGTTTTTGATGAATGAGGGAGTAGTAGAGGCTAACCATTTATACACCCCGTTTGCATCACCCTTTGTTCTAATAGGACCTACTGCATCACCCTATTGTTCTACTAGGACCTATCGCATCACCCTTTGTTCCAAATATGGGTCACCGCATCACCCTTTGTTCCTTATATGGATCTATCGCATCACCCTTTGTTCTACTAGGACCTATCGCATCACCCTTTGTTCTGCATAGACCTACTGCATCACCCTTTGTTTAGACGATACAATGGGGATAGGGTTCAAGCGTGTTAGTTAAATGATGTGCGGCCAATTAGAAATCTTTAAATCTTGTTCATTTAAATAATGTTCCTTATATGGACCCAATGCATCACTCTATTGTTAGAGAATTTGTAATTCATAATACGCGGCCTGGTTTTAAACGGACCAATCAGCGATGAACGCATGGTAGCTGTTCGCTTTATCATAATATTGTGTAAGTGTTATTTAGTCACTTTAAAGCGCAATTCCTACTTCTATTCGGAAGTATATATTAGACGAAGGCTTTTTTGAAAAAGAAATTGATCATCTATGTGAGCTGTTCAAACGATTGCATTTATAAAACAGAGATATGGATTCAGGTAAGTCTGATTAGTTTACATATAAACATTAAATAGAAATATACTTGTAAGAATTTAACTTGTGTGAGAGTACACTTGGATGTAATAGACGCAAAACCTAGAATTATTTTGTAAATCTTGTAAATGAATTTATATTACGCGCCATACGATTATCCCCCTTAAAATGTCATATTATCTTTAAACAGTCTACTTGTATTTACATCAAAAGAACGAACTATAGTAAATAAAGTTCATTCACGCGTTCAGTAGGGTATAACCTTATTGTCATTTTGTGTATTAAGCAGTTGTACGTACTAAAACTAATATAATTTTTGATTTTTATTATTTTAGAAAAAGTCAACAACATACAGAAGATTGTAAAGATTTAAGTCTGAAGGAATGTGAACACTGTTATGCTGTAATTAGTTACAGAGGACAACCTCATAATTGCCCCGTAGATCAGGAGGAAGACGTGGGTTTTGTTGATGATTTAGAACTTTTATGTGAGGAAATCGGTAGAAAATTATAGTATCATTTAGAATAGAATCAGATGCACAAGTATTATTTGTTGGATATATATATCATAGAATTGTTTTTAAAAATCACAAAGTGAAAACTTTAAAATGGGAAACTCAATTGAAATTATTAGTTGTAAAGTTGTATCAATTGGAAACAAGGTTATTTATATAAAGTGCAAGTATATTTTGTTGTTGTTATTTTTACTTCTAACATGCATTCAGTGAATAGAAACCCATTACAGCTTAACATGTACTAGGTTCGAATCATGTCTACTTCTATCACAAAGCTACCTTGTCAATAGAGAGAAGAAATCATTGGTACATAGAGTTCGAATCCGACCACAGAATTTTAGAGTATGTAAATAAATAACAAACGCAAAGAGTAAACTAAAACTAATTTTTTATTAATTTTGAATTATTTGTTTCACTAAGTATTAATACATTACAAATTAATAATATATACACACTGTTATATACAAATAATATGCATGGATATACATAAACATTACAAATCTTTTACATCACTCGCTTTTACCCAAGAATTGAATATCTTGGGCCATATAACCATTTAACCAAATATTGTTTATTTTGACCTCTCCCCTTTGTTTTTAAGATTTTCTCAATTTTCCACATATCATCATCTCTCACATCTGATTTAGCTAATTCACTTTGATAGAAACTTCCAGAAATTGCAGAACCATCATAATCTTTGAGTTTATAAATTGGTAGACCGTCTCTTAGAAATCGAGAAGCAATAGTGAAATTTCGCCTGTCCACTTTTCGTCATATTCGCGACTAAAAATTTTTTAAGTGTGAAATTCTAACTTTATCGCCCACTTTAAACCTAAAAGGCTTTCGTATTCTTAATCTTTTTGGAGAAGAACTTTTCTTTTTGTCTTGTCTCTGTCGCGGAATATACATACGTTTCCATATACGAGATTGTTGTTTTTTAGTTACGCTAGCAGGAGCCATTCCTATAGTGCGGTGAAACGTTTGATTATAACTATCGGCAAACGATTGAAGTTCTTTGACATATTCATAACCTTGTTTAAAAGTGAAATATCTATAAATTTTGCTTTTGAAAGTTTTTATCGCTCTCTCGGACACTGCAGCCTTGGTTTCGTTATACGCTAACAGGTGTTTAATGTTTTTGCTTTTTAATAGCCTTTGTACGACTTTGGCTTTAAATTCCTGTCCGGCATCTGTTCGTAATTTATTTGGTATTCTCTCTTGTTTAAAAACGTCTTCAAAGGCTTCTACAACACTATGTCCTTTCTTATCTTTCAAGGGGCGTAACCAAACATATTTCGAAAAGACATCGATCACTAGTAGCACATACTGTATACCATCATTGTACTTGGCAAATTTCACCATATCCATTAAATCTGCTGACCATTGATCGTCAATACCGGAGACCACTATTTTGTTTCTATTAAATTTCCTTCTTACTGAGCGTTGCAAACTGTAAGGTTCTTGTCTTTGTAACCATTTTCTTATTTTATATTTGCCGATAACGTATTTACCATCTCTTTTTACAAATCTATACAATTTGTCTGGTCCCGAAAATGCAGCTGGTTTTGAAGGGTCAAAATAAATATCCTTCAAATAATCTTCCCAATAGGCATCTTTACACCTTTAAAGTCTACTTTATACTGTACTGTTTAATTTAACACAAAATGTTTCTATTTTATACACGTTAATCTTCTTCAGTCTCGCTTTCAACATCACTGACCTCGTCTGTTTCATCATCATCATAATCACTCATATCATCTGTTTCATCATCATGGTCATCATCATCACCATTATCATCTTGACTTCTAGTCAAAGTTTCAATCATATCATTGAGTAAACTTTTTCGCAATTTAACTGCCTGCTGGATGGCTTCAAACTTTTTCATGTCGAAATCAGTCTCGAAACGTTGGGCTGTTTTCATGATTTCAAGGTGCACAGGATCATGGTTTAATTTATCCACGTTCATTAACAACTCGACATAGGCTTTTCTAAAATCTTTACTTAATTCTGGCAAGTAGTCTCGAATTGCTTTTCGACGAGCTTCGCTTTGAGAGTAATCGTCTTGTGTATATAATTTCATGGCAGCCTGTACTTTTGCATTGTCTCTGAATACTTGACCACCAATAAGTTTAGCCCACACTTGGCTACTGGATACTTTTGCTATTTTGCTTAGGCGTCCTCCCATCTGCTCCGACTTACGTTTATTGGATCTAGAATCAGTGCACCAATTTTTCACATGTCGCTCAACATCACTGAAATTATCAAACACAAGTCCACAATCATCGCAAGATGGCATACTTTCGTATTCTTGATAGGTTGGTGTCACTGCAGTCTGTGTTGCAACAGTTGGTTTTTCAGACATCCTTTCAGCCCAAGTGTTTTCTTGTATTTGATAGTTTGGTGAAACGACCGGTGTTTTAAATGCGTTAATCACTGCTGGATTTAGAAGAACAGCTGTCGTTTTACTGGTATTCTCCGGCGGATTTAGAAAAGCTGCTGTTCTTTTTTCTTCTAATTCCCTATCGTTCACTTTATCAGTTGAATTTGTAACTGTTGTAAAAATGTTTTCTCTCAATCTATTATTTTCCGATGTAGTCGGTTTTAAATCCACCAATAAAAAGCCTCTCTCTTTCATAGTAGCTTTATCAAATTTATCCATGAAAATTGGACTTTTTCCGGGATACATTTATCTGGCTAACGTCATGATTTGCTGTTTATCAACCGGGTTTTTAAACAGTACTAAATAGTGACAGTTTCTTCTCTGTGTTGGGTCTTTACTGAAGTTCTGACTTATGGCTAACACTGACAAATTCCTATGGTGGCTTCCTTCTGTAAACAACTCGTTAAATCTAGAATCTTTGGCTAAACTGGACATCAAGTCATCTATTATAATTAAATTTCTGAGTTTAGGATTAATAAAACTATCATTTTCAAGATCTATAGGAATGCCTTGTATAAATTCGACGAGTGGTTGTACGGTCCTCTCTATGACATCATATAATAGCTGCCATCTCTTGTAAAGCCAAATAATTCGATCAGGGTGTGGTTCAATCAGCTTTCTTTGCAGTATTTCTTTCACGAGATAAGTCTTCCCACAAGATGTCGGTCCTGTAAATAATGCCGTGAAAGGATGTTTAAACTCAAACTCATTTAGTTTCGATAGATGATAGACAGGCCGCCGATGCTGCTCCTGCTGCTCCTGCTGCTGCTTAGGGTGATCATAGTAAGGCTGTGATAATTGCTGCTGCTGCTGCTGCTTAAGATCATCATAGAAAGGCTGTGATAATTGCTGCTGCTGCTGCTCCTGCTGCTGCTTAGGATCATCATAGAATAGCTGCGATAATTGCTGCTGTTGCTGCTGCTCCTGCTGCTGCTTAGGATCATCATAGAATAGCTGCGATAATTGCTGCTGTTGCTGCTGCTGCTTAGGATCATCATAGAATAGCTGCGATAATTGCTGCTGTTGCTGCTGCTCCTGCTGCTGGGATTTTAATATGTTTAACTGTTCCTGTGTGTTGTGTATTACTTTTGTGTGTCTTCTTAAATCATTTGGCCATACGTATGATTTTTTACATAATGTACATTTGTGCGACATGTTGTCACTTCAAATTCATTCAAGTAAATACTAGGTCTACCTTTTGAAAAAATATATACATAAAAAGAGCCGCTGTTCTTTTTCAATCAAGACAATATCGAGTGACATAGGACCTCGATTATCAAAGCCATATAAAATCCATACGTATCCCCTCTCATCATAGAAAGATTCCTAAGCACCATAAGTTTTCTTCTAATAAATAGTCGTCTCCTTTGTTAATGTGGCGTAAAGCACTATGAAGTTATAACCTCAACATTTGCCTTTGATGTTTTTTGTGATTTTTTACTTTAAAAGTACATTTTTGTCGCTACATTTTATTCAAGATTGGGATAATAAACAAAACAACTAACAACAGCATAATTTATTTTCTTTATTCCAGTTTATTTAAACGGTTATTTTACATTGAATAACACATATTTTTTACAAGAACAGCAGCTGTTCTTCTCAATTACACATTGAATTACATACACTTTTCATAAAAACAGCGGCTGTTCTTCTTAGTTTTACATTGTATTACATACATTTTTTACAAAAACAACAGCTGTTCTTCTCAATTACACATTGTCTTTCAATCGGAGACATCATTCAATACATATTTATCTAGATAGTCAACACTCTGTCTTACAGAAGTCCATTGGTTAAATGTTAGGGCAATACCCGTTCTTGATGGAATTAGAGTTTGTTTTTCATGCGGGATAAACCACTTTCTTATGTCCACCACTTGAAATGGTTTCTTGATATTCACGAATATATTCCTACCCAAGTCGATCATGACTCCCATTTCATATCCGTTAAAAACATATTCTTTGTCAAAATTGTCAATGCAGTATTGAATTTCATTCCAGTGTACCTGGTGTAGTAAATTCCATTGTTCTACACTTAAAGCAATTCCCTTTTTGGTAGGATAACAACCGTGTTCTCCTTTACCATATTGACGAATGTGTATCAAAATATGGTCGTTATATCTTTGTGCAACCACGAAACGATCATTTCCGATATTTAGAAGACACAAATCTCGTCTATCTGTCATGGTCTTAGCTTCATTTCCTACAAATCAAAACTATTCATTGATATTAACCATAAATACACTCTTATCAACCGGATTTTTCATAAATAAAATATCTGGAGTTTTATAACTTGTATGTACGCTTTAAAATTTAATATATTTTTCTGAAAATTTAATTTCCAAAGTGTGTATGTGTGTGCGTTTTTGCACTTTAACCCCGCTGATATATTATTTTGACTGACACTTTAAATACAATAATTAAATCTCACCTTTAAAAAAATGACAATAAGGTTATACCCTACTTAACGCGTGAATGAACTTTATTTACTATAGTTCGTTCTCTTGATGTAAATACAAGTAGACTGTTTAAAGATAATATGACATTTTAAGGGGGATAATCGTATGGCGCGTAATATAAATTCATTTACAAGATTTACAAAATAATTCTAGGTTTTGCGTTTATTACATCCAAGTGTACTCTCACACAAGTTAAATTCTTACAAGTATATTTCTATTTAATGTTTATATGTAAACTAATCAGACTTACCTGAATCCATATCTCTGTTTTATCAATGCAATCGTTTGAACAGCTCACACAGATGATCAATTTCTTTTTCAAAAAAGCCTTCGTCTAATATATACTTCCGAATAGAAGTAGGAATTGCGCTTTAAAGTGACTAAATAACACTTACACAATATTATAATAAAGCGAACAGCTACCATGCGTTCATCGCTGATTGGTCCGTTTAAAACCAGGCCGCGTATTATGAATTACAAATTCTCTAACAATAGAGTGATGCATTGGGTCCATATAAGGAACATTATTTAAATGAACAAGATTTAAAGATTTCTAATTGGCCGCACATCATTTAACTAACACGCTTGAACCCTATCCCCATTGTATCGTCTAAACAAAGTGTGATGCAGTAGGTCTATGCAGAACAAAGGGTGATGCGATAGGTCCTAGTAGAACAAAGGGTGATGCGATAGGTCCATATAAGGAACAAAGGGTGATGCGGTGACCCATATTTGGAACAAAGGGTGATGCGATAGGTCCTAGTAGAACAATAGGGTGATGCAGTAGGTCCTAGTAGAACAAAGGGTGATGCAAACGGGGTGTATAAATGGTTAGCCCCTACTACTTGAGGGTATGACATTATTGTGAATTTATATCTCATTTATTTTATATTTACAAATATATAGATAATTTAACACAAGGACTATGGTTATCATAAAATAAAGCCAAGTTAACATCATAAAACACACGTGTAATAACACCCATATTTCCTTGGTTAATGACATCATACGAATGTCGTTACATATATGACGTGATATTTTATCCGGTAAAACTTATGTTTTTGCAACGATTATGCTTGTTGCTAAAGCTGAGAAAACACGTAACAGATACCATTTATTCAAGTTTTATAATACAAATAAACAGAATCTTGAATTCGTGTTTATGTTATATAGAATTTATAAAACTAATTAAATAAAATATGTAAAATGTTCATATTTTACGTATTAATATAAGAAGATCCCATGCTGTGTACATACAGTAAGTGATTTTGTATAAAACATAACAGATAAACATTCTTCCAGCTGTTTCTGTCTAGTAAACTTTTTCTTCATAATCTTGTTATTTATTATCAAAAAAGGTAAGTGTTTAAAGTACTTCAGGTAATTTAAAGTTATGCAATAATGCGTGTTTTAAATTGATTATTTATTCAGTTACGTAATATACCGAGGAATATATCCGCATTTACCTACATATACCGTAATCAACACTTCTTTATTAATTTTATTTTCAGAACGAGGATCTGAGGATGTTAAGATTTTTTACTTCGATAGAAATACAAATTTCTACATCATGTTACAGTGATAGAGATCTTGATGTAATTCCAGAACTTACATTTTCTTTTGATGGAGAATATATTAAATCTGATAAAAATGTTGATATACAGAAAGTGTTTATTTCGTCTGATTATCCGTTCGTTTTGATTTCAGGATTTTTTGGAATATGATGGTAAATGTTAAAAAGTATGGTATCGAGAATCTAACTAGAATATGTCTATTAACATTCACTTTTCTTTGACAACTGATTCAGATATCGGGTCATAATGAAACTGTTTTCGTAGACTCGTTTTGAATTTGTTGGAATTTAAATGCATGTATATATTTGAGGGAGGTCTATAGATAGAAGAGGTAACATTATGCAAGGAAAATTGTTTTATATAACAAGTGTATTAGCAGTGTTTATGTTTGTAAACCATGCAAGTGGACAGAGTAAGTTATTTTTCTTTGTATATCACGCACGCACGCACGTACGCACCGCGTACGAATGGATTGATCGTGTTTATACTTTAACGTCAAAGTATTTGACTCTGGCTCCAGTTTCACGATTATTCCTTAACTTATATTTTCCTAAATTTAAATAAAGCAAATTTGAAACCTTTTTAAACAATTTTTTTAATTTGTAAGATATTCAGGAATTCATGGGGTCATTTATACGATTATCGAACCTGCAAACATTGGTATCAAAACTATTTATTTCAATTAGTTCTAAAGATTGCCTATATGTGCTATATTTAAGTTATGTAAAATCTTGGTAAAGGGATGATTATCAAAGCGAGGCCTGTTATAGATTGATTTTTGTTGATTATTTGAATGTTGTTCACCGACTGTTAGTAATTTTTTCAATTATTCGCGACGAAACATTTTCTTATTAATAAAAAAACAACATTATAAATGAGATGACACGGGTCTCAAAAACGAGTTTTTGTCACAATCGGCTACCGCGACTCCTATACATTTATGATTAAAGGCTGTAGACCACATTTAAATTTTAAGTGTTACGTTACATAAAAATATGTATACTTATATGGAATGCTATTACAGTGTACTATGTTTATAGTAAACTTAGTGGTGCATGAATATGTGTTAAACATCTTGAATTTCAATATAAAAGATAGTTAAGAACTCACTTTTGAGATCTATGTCTCTACTTTAAATCTGCATTGCAATAGCGGACGCAGAGTAGGGGGCTTCCGGATGTTGGTAGCGGATGCAGAGTAGGGGGCTTCCAGAGGTTGAAACCCCTGTTTATTACAGTCCTTGATATTATGTATGTCTGTGTCACGTGATTGGGTAGAAAGAAACTGTAACATGTATTACAGCATTCAACATTCTCTGGGAGCATGCTAGCAGATCCCATAGCTCGTTTTTCTGTATCACTAAAAAATGGGATCTCCCTTTCCAAATTCTTCGGTTTGTCACTTATTGTACGTCGGCACAGTAATAAAACTTTGAAACGAATGGCACTGGTTCATGAGAATTACTACACATGAGAAAAAGAGATAATAAAGATTTGAATTCGTCGACAGTTAGTGAAAGTATATAGTATATAATTTTCATTCCCTAACATCCAACCTGGACCAGAGTCGACCTAAACTCCAACCTGGACCAGGATCGACCTAAACTCCAACCTGGACCAGGATCAACCTAAACTCAAACCTGGACCAGGATCGACCTAAACTCCAACCTGGACCAGGATCGAAACAGCGTTTGGAATCTTTTGTGACTACTTACATGTTTGCAGCTTTGGTTTTACAGGGAGTTCAGAGAAAATTCAAACTATACCCCGCTTGAAAGATAACTTTGAGACTTCAACTTGTATGTCACTGTACTCCGCTGCTACAGTCCAAGGACAATCAGGAGAATCATTGGTATAATGTCTTTGATTAAGGGATTCCTGTATTGTTTTGACGCCCTGTGGAAATAAAAAAGCCAGTCATCATAAATATCTATACCTGGCGACGTACTGATATAGATAAAATATTCTTAACTGGAACAAGGCTAATTTCGAAATCGCGTTATTTTATGGAAAAAATTAAAGCCCCTTTCTTTAATATCAGCAACGTTCGTGTGGAAAAAGGGCTAAATGTACATCTGCTCTTTAATAAACTTGTTTTAGGTCGTTTGTTTTAGGAATTACAGTTATGAAATGGTTAACTGTTGGTCGCAGTATATACTGAAAAACACGCACACTTTTTCCTGAAACTGTATGCTCACTTCACCCCCGTGAATCCACAATGTTGTAGGAACACAGCATAACAAATATTAATTTATGGTATAATTCTTGTCTTTATGCTGTACATAAACGTACAATCAGAACAAAATTTAGTTATATTTCCTCAAAAAATTCTTTTTAATTTTTTAGGTTCGACATCGGTAAACAGAGACCAGTTTAAGCTAGGCACATTTCCACCAGGTGGCAGCATTGCCCGTATGACCCCAGTACAGAGTATTCTTCGGGAAAATGATACAATACCACAATTCTTTGATGCTAGAAAAAAGTGGCCAAATTTCATACAACCCCCAGATGATCAAGGGAATTGTAGTGGATCATGGGCGTTTTCTACTGCAGGTACCTTTATTAACGAACATGGTTGACTCACTTTTGCGAAAAATAACCGTCTACCTTGCGTCGTGTGAAAACGATTTAAGTTCCTGTTTTTTACATTCTAGATGTATACACTATATTTTATTTTAAATGCCGAGATCTGACAAAAATTATTAAACAATATCATCTAAATGCCAAACAACATAGTATTTATACAACATTTTGTTTTCCTTCGTAACCTGTGCTACCATAGTATTGTATTGGGGAGTATGGTGCCTGAGCCTCCTGGACCAAGACAATACTATTATAGCACAGACCCCGAAGGAAAACATAATGTATTTAGTACATCACATGGCACTTTAATGCATAGTGCATTCTAACCAATGATCAATGACCTTTAAATTTACAGACAGACATTTAGACACAAGGCAATTCCAATTGTGTAGTTTACAATCTGGTCAGAAATGAGTTTGTCTGGATCCTCGTCGCCGAATCTTGACGTCATGTTTGTTTACAAAATTACGTTCTCGTTCCCAAGGTGGCGCGTGCAAAAAGTATAGTACCCGTTCTGTCAACGGTACTATACTCGTTGCTAAGGACAGACAGAATTACTGTACATATCCGACATTTTCCTACAATTTATTATGCGATGCACTAAGTTATTTCATTATGCGCTGTAGAGTTCAAATAAATATATACTAAAAGAGAAAGTTAACAATCAAGTCAAATATGCATGAAATTTAGTCGCTTGAATTGATTATAAAAACAAGAGGTCGGATGTCAAAAATATTAAGGTAAAGGTAACAATTATCTATTGAAACTGGTTTAGAAACCGTGAGAAAACTTTATCTTGTGATTATATAGTCTCACATTTTCGAATAACAAGCATTTTATTAGTTAACCTACAGTAAACCTATATTAAATATCAACCATAATATTGATTAAAAATAAGTGTTTAAGTTTTTTTTTAATTTTGAGAAATTCAAATGTATTTTAATAGAAAATTTTTAAACACTTCATAATTGTCCTGCATGACTGGTTTGTTAACACTTTATTAGTATTTTTAAATTCGAACAAACTGGCTGCATTTATAAAAAAAAACCCATGCGGACTACAAATATTAAACACATCTTATTGCATATAATGCATTATGCATGAGAAACACGACTCTCAATAAAATGAGGTATATGCCTGTGACATTAAGAAATTCCCTATATACAATGTCGGTTTTGTAGTAAATGGTTGATTGACTAAATGAAGTTTTCGTCCCAGTCAAGAATACTCCATTTTTATCGAGACGTCATCAGCTATAGCTGAAGAGGCAGACACGTTTATCTTTGCATTTCGCTCAGGACAGTGTTCAGGTTCATCCCTTCCGAATGGTTGATTGATTCTTTGTCCTCGCACGAGTGATACACGATTATTAAAGGTCGTACGATGAATCCCAATGCGTGTGTTTTGCGACCATGAGACTGTTGTTCAACGTGTCTCGTGATATCTTGCAATGTTTTGCTATCATTGCACGATTTATCAGCTTCAATTTGCCATAAGTATATAATATATATCCAACGAATCATAAACAGGGCTCGGTTGTTGCGGCAGGTCTTGGGCCTCCTCCTTCTTTCTACGGTTCCTCACCTTGGCTTTGACCATTGCTTTTGTCATCTTCTTAAGAGACATCTTCTTTCGCATTCAACTGAATAGCGTCAGAAGTTCGGTGTGTATATACCCCTCTGACTCACACGAGCATTTGTACCATTGGACGCATGATCGCAGGTCCAGTCACATTTGCGAACGTTCTGAAATCGTCCAATTGCATTATCTTACAAGGCCCGCTTTCATTGTACAACAGTTGCATATAGACGCAAGATACATCACAAAATTTGATGCTTTTGCATCGCACAACGGTCGCTTCAGATCGTGTAAATTTCGTTCGACACTTTTTCATATGTGATTATTTCTGCCAGTTTGCGATTGGGACACGAATATTTTGTCGCTTCTGCTTGTGTACCAAGCTACTTAAGGTCTTTAGTTTTAGAATTGAAATCCTGTTACGGATTTACAGATGAAGCAAAGTTTAATAAAATTACGATGTTTTATAATAAGAACTTAATTATAACACGCTTCGGATTTTTAATTTGAAAGGACAGGTTTTCTAATTTAGCAAAGTTTTGTTGTTACCACCAAACAGTGCCGGGGGGGGGGGGGAGTCTACAGGCAAATTATGTGTCGGCAAATTTTATCCGTTTTGTCGAGAAAACTCATACAGGAGGGTTTTATTATTACTTATCTTTATAACGTTTTTATAGTTCAACCATATCGTGACTGCAATATAGCCGTTAGGCAAAATTAATCAACTGACCATGAATTTGCCATATAATATCAATCTATTCACTTTATTAGTTTAATTTAAATGGCCGGTTTCATGGGGTTTAACTTTGCTTTGAAATTGCATTTTACGACACGAGTCCAGGATGACCCTGGATAGTTTTGACGTCCCATAGTTGAATGTTCAGTTCACACTTGATTCTGATTCTACACGTGGCGGATGCAGCTAGCTAACAGGAGGTGCTTACCCTTCTGGAGCACCCGGCCTCACTTCCCTTTTGGAAGATCACGTGTCTAACCTAACTTGTCAGTTCCAAAGTTTTTACTTTGCTTTGGGAGTGTGCTTTAAACATGAATTAGAATGTTTGTTTTTATTGGTGTTTGTTGTTCACTGGAATATTTGTTTTTGAAAGTTTTTTAAAACCATCTTATTTAATAGTGTCAATTTCTCGGTTCTTTGAAATACAGGAGTTGCTGCAGATCGAGTGGCTATAGAATCAAATGGGACATACACTGGTAAATTGTCAGTCCAACAGCTTTTGTCTTGTGCACAAGAGAAAGGAAAAGATGGCTGTTCTGGAGGTTATATTGATAGGGCCTGGCAATTCACAAGAAATAATAGGTAAACAAAGCATTGGCAAACACCCGACAACCGCCATTTGTACAACTTGAGTAGCAGTAGGCGTATTGGTGTTTACGTCTTGGTCAAGATTGATAAACTTATACAGAAGTGGTCAATCAGTTCAAGAATGGTGAAGAAATCCGGGTAAAATCAACTTTCTTCAGCAAGCGAAGTAACAAATTTTTCACACTGTCTCGTGTTGAATTAGAATATATATGGTAAGTTATTCCTTTTGGTTATTCAACATTTGATAACAATATTAATTAAAACCAATCTCCAAATCACACTCCTTGGGCAAAGTAAAAATTTTAAAACAAGTGAACTGTAACAGAAGTAAGACCATTAGATCTGAAAAGATAAGCACATCCTGTTTAGCTAGCTTCATCTGTCACGTGTTAAATTAAAACTGTGAATGAAAGGAACACGGAAATATATAAACAACAATGTGACGGCGGCTACAAAGAGTAATAGTTTAATTTATCGTTAACTAGTTAGTTTGAAGTTTTGTGAGTTGGTCAGTGATATAATAGATATTCCTAAAAAAAAATATAAAATATTGTTTTAAAATTGATTTTAGTATATTAGCAGCTGCTTGTTACGAAAGAATAGATTCAGGCTTTGCTGGGAGGTGTGTTAGGAGTTTAACGTCAATTAACAGTGCTTGTGACGGCGGCCTGTTAGTGTACATACGTATGACACCACCTTACAGAATAGGAAACAAAGTAAATACGAAAAGCAAAATATCAATACATGTCCAAATTCAAATCCAAAAGCAAAGTAAAAATTTTGAAGTTGGTAAATGTATCCTCCAGAGAAGTGAGGATGGGTGCTCCTGGCCAGTTAGCTACACCCACATTTAAAATTAAAATTGGGAATGAAAAGAAGTTGAGTAATAGGTGAAAGTGCATAAATTTTGTTTGTGCGTTGCCCTGATGGCATTATTAAGCAGAGTTCTTTATCGCGCCAACCCTACCAAGACACGGGACCTCATTTATTTTACGTTCCCATCCTAAAGAACCATGACTTTCATTTCGTAATGCCGAGTGCTTGGCGAAAGAACAGTCACCACCCACGTTTAAGCCTTTGGCTAGACCCGGCTGGGGTTTGAACCCATGACCTTCCACTAACGGAGCGAACACTCAATCAACTGAGCTACCGCAGTGGTAGGGAATAAAAGGTTCAAGCTATATGTTGTTTTTAAATCTATGTTCTTTCGATCAAGTATTACATAAATATATTTGTCCTAGTAAATACAAACTTTAGTAATCTCTATTTATGTTGCTGATTGTAAAATCAGTAAATCCTCGATTCAAATAGCTAATACCTTACAGCGGGTTGTTTTGGCGTGGTGCAGATTTTGGCATATTGATGGCATTCCCACAATATAAAGCGTGAAAAATTACGTCAGCTAAAATTAATGGCAGTAGTTGTATGCTACAATTGTATGTACTGCCTGGTCAACCTGACCAGCGAGTTGTTTTCAGTTAGCAGATAGATCTAGTATTACACTATTACTTATAAACAGTGACGCGGTAATTTATAATACTGACTGCAATGTAAATATACTTTTTATTTAAGTTTTATCAAAATGAGTATTTTAAAATTTCTGAAGCCAAAACAAATTCTGTCAAAGAAACAAAGTGCCATAGCTGAAATTCTTGGACCGGCTGCTTTGCACAAAGCAAAAAAAAAAACTGTTCGAAAAATTGTAGAAAATCCAAACAATGTCAGCAATTCAACTCCTATATCTGTAAAACGATTGAAATATACGAAATTTACGCCTCAAGGTCGTTCTTGAATTAGAAAATATTGTGCTAAACACGGCCCCGCATCAATTAAAAAATTCAAAAGTTTGGACATAATAAAAAATGGCGAATAATGGAGAACATAGAGGTTTCGTAATTGTAAAAGTGGGTTGATGTTCGAGGCGGCAAAATTTCCGAAAGTCATGTGAAATTATTCAAAAATTAATCAAAAATTTTTAAAATCCAATTACAGACCTTAATAAGGACTTACCATCTTTTCAAGAAAGTGTAATAATAAATTCAATATTTTTCTCAGGAAGAAGACATAATGACCGAAATAATGTATAACGGACCAGTACAAGGTAAGTGTTAAATATATCCTTCATGTAAAAACATACGTGTATTCTAGTTTTCATTTTAACAATTTTTTCATGATAAAAAAATTGTCAATTATTTGCTTCATGTAGAAGATGAACCCTGGTTATCACGAATGGAGGGTATAGCTAGCAGCTAAAGAGGAGTGGCTTACCGTTCCGGACCACTCCCTTGATGAAAAACCATATGGACTACTAAATTATCCAGCTTTCAAAGGTTTTTACGTTGCTTTGGTAATTGGTATTGTGATTAAGACATGGATTGGTATGTTTGTTTTTAATCTTGCTGAGGTGCTAATATGTATATGACTGTTGTCCTAAATTTTGAATTCATTTCCGTGTGTATAGTTGGATTGGAATGTACTTAATGCATTATCTGTTCAAAACGCTTACAAATAAATTGTCGAAGCTGTTCACTCGGTGATATTGCAAGCCTAGGCTTATAAGGACCATCAAAAAGTTTTATGTCCATTATCATGAATCCAGAATGTGTCCAGGATTGCCCTGGATATATTTGACATCCTATAGGTCCATGTTCATTTCACTCGATTTTAATTTTGACGGGTGTAGCTAGCTAAAAGGAGGTTCTTACCCTTCCGGAGCACCCAGCCTCACTTTCTTGGTGGTAGTCCACGTGTCTAGCCTAACGCGTCAGTTTCCAAGCTTAATTGTAATTTGGACTTAGATAAGTATGGTTGTTTTTGATTTTATAGATTTGCCACGTTTCTTAATTGGTTATTTCGTATACTGTAAGGGTTAGCACCTCCTGTTTAGCTAAATAAACAGATTATATTAATAGATTAGTATGTTTGTTCTTGAATATAACCTATTAATATATTAAGGGGATAAAAGCGCCCTTGTTGTCATAGATATCGCAATGGCTCTTGTCGCCTAAAATCGAATCGCTGTTGGGTCAGATCATAGGTCGATTGTATTCTCCAGGTATTTTGGTTTCCTTCATTATTTTAAAAAGACTGATATTGATTAAATAAGTAATATATTCGTGACTGTGGTGTATACCCCACGTCTGCTTTTAATGACGATTTCCAATGGTATACTGTATGATATTGGTTTATGTCTTTAGTTTTTGTATGTATATTTTGATAACAATAATGTCTTTTCCAGCAATGATGGCAGTCAATGAAGACTTATATAGGTATAAATCCGGAATTTATCGATATCCAACAGGCATTCGATTGGATCAATTGAATCACTCAGTGAAGATAATTGGGTATGCAAAGTTATTATGATTATAAATAGTAAACTAATATGAGAGAATGTGAAACATGTTCCACTTGTTTATACTAATCGATAACATGATCCTAGTCTGATAAGCTATGCAACATTTTAAAAATACAGGATCTTCTGTAAACCGACTTTTATTCGTGGATATTACCTTTTGCGATTCTCTTACCAGAATCATTTTTGCGACTATTAACGTTCGCCATATGAATTTTAGCTGCGCATTTGGTATAAATAAAACCATTGTCGGAAGCAAATTTGCGACGATTAACTTTCGCGATTCTTTTGACCTCGCGAAACGCGCGAAAGTTGATCGCACATGAATAAAAGTTGGTTTACAGTATCTGAAAGTCCCTTATATAAATACTTTTGTAAACAGCAATTTTGACGGTCTTAGTACTTATTTGTTTTGTCACAGGATTGTTTTTATATTCTGTATAGAATGTTCTTTAAATGACATAATGGACAAAACTTTCAATTTTAGTTCAAGTGAATTACTATTAAAGGACTTAAAAAAATAAAAAAAATGATATCAGTCGGAACCCCGTCGGCGTAGGGATTTATTAAAATGTGTGACCTTGCAAATGTGATGTAAAATTTGTCAAAAAATGGCGAACCTTTGAACGACACAAAATGAGGAACTGTGTTGAATGTATCACAGAATACCATAGATTGGGATGCAAAATAAAAAATTCAGAATATTTGAAAACCGACAAAACCTATTTATTATAATTCCGGTTACAGTTTAATTTCGTAATTTATAGTGAAACGTGAGCCACAGACTAAAACTCAAAATGTTATCCGTCACAAGATCTCTTCCCATTTCTCACACAGCTCGTGCTCAGAACCAATATTTATACCAAATGAAAGACCTTTTTACAAGGTACAATTCGGTGTAAAATACATCAAATAATTTTCTGTACACAAAAAACGTCCAAGTTTTAAATGCGAAAAAAACGCCGCCGTCAATCCGGAATCTTGGATGGGGTCGGTCCTTTTCAGTCTAATTTGACCTAGAAAGTTTGTTAGTACTGCTTCCTAACTATGTTCTATATATAGTATGGACACACAGAAGACACAGAATGGTATTTACGGCTGAAATAAAGTATGTTTTGGCGATTATTAGCATTTATTTCGTCAGATTTCTCAAGATTTATGCCGAATTTTAGGACCTACATTCAGTCTCCATATTAAATTTGGCCATATGCCGCTTCGATCGTTCATTTCACAGGCTAATCTTGTGCACAAGTATTGTGTTGGTTGACCCCTTACGGTGTACATTAAGTATCAGTGAATTGGTGGTACACTTGAAAACATGCGCAACCGTTTATTAAGCGTGTGCGAGTTAGCACTGGTTAGGCCTAGGACTAGGGTGCCAAATGGCTTGTCATGTTTTCTGTAACTTTTGCCTTGAGATTTATCAATCTATGGTCTCAGTATAATCATTTAGCTTGTGCCTTTCTGAAGATAGGCACAACTCCCCATATCTGTTAAAGAAAACAGCGTCATTTTATGTCAACACACACACACACACCATAGACTGATAGGCCTAATGAAATTTAAAAATGTGCAACAGATATGGTTTTCAGTTGTTCTAAGTTTATATTACTTAGTGTTGTTAAGAAATTTTAAACAGCCATATGGAACCTACATTTGATTAAAAACGTTTTGCTGAATGAGGCATTATCTTTTTCAGAAAATTAAATGCCAATTTGGTTTTATGTTTTACAATGCAGTTTCACTGTCCAAAGTGTAAGTAGAACAAATTGTTCAAAATAGCAAGAACCAAGCTGAAACCCAATAAAAGTGAGTGAGTGAGTTATTGTTTAAAGCCGCATCAGCATTATTGCAGCTATTCGCGGCTAGAAAAAGTAAAAGATACAATATTATCAATAACACAACGTATTAAAATGTAAAATTAAAAATAACAACAAATACATTTTTAATAAAACTATTGCTAAACTGATAAATCAGTTATATCACAGACAATTTTTAAATAAAACACTGGGTTATATATAAAAAAAACAATTATATTTTATGATACAAGTTAATTTCCCGAAGGAAATTTGCTAAATTCAAGTTGAGGAAAATCTCAAATAAGGAATAAATGTGAAACTGGAGTCAGCAGTTTAAGACCATCACTTTTACAGAATATTCATACCCATAACCCGTTTACAGAACAAATCCTCTCCCGAAGGAGCTACTTTAACTGGACAGGCTGTAATGTGTCACAAAATACCAGCATATATCATATGTATTTTATACAAAAAACATTGTATATAAATACCACGAAGAATAGGCCTACATATTGTGCGGCAGTAAAATTATGGACCAATAATAAGGATGCAAATAATTTTAACAAAATTATGCACTGGGATAAAGATATTGACCTGCCTATATGAACACATCTTGAAGGGCCTGTACGTATACAGTATAGCTTTGACAGGTCAGTATGTATACAGTTACCGTAAGCTTTGAAGGGCCAGTATGTATACAGTATATATCTTGACGGGCATGTATGTATACAGTATATGTCTTGACGGGCCTGTACGTATACAGTATAGCTTTGACAGGCCAGTATGTATACAGTATATATCTTGACGGGCCTGTATGTATACAGTATATATCTTGACGGGCCTGTACGTATACAGTATAGCTTTGACAGGCCAGTATGTGTACAGTATATATATATATATATATATATATATATATATATATATATATATATATATATATCTTGACGGGCCTGTATGTATACAGTATAGCTTTGACAGGCCAGTATGTATACAGTATAAATCTTTATAGGCCTGTATGTATACAGTATAGCTGTGATGGGCCAGTACACAATTGTGCATTGATCTTGATGGACAAGTGTAAATTTCACTAAATCTTGACAGAGCAGTGTCAGTATGGTTTAGCTTTATATTATACAGATGCTGTTAGGCTAGTGCAAGTTTTAAGAAATATTGGTGGGTAGCACTTGAGGTATGGTAAACATTAGTATAAGGCTACATAGATATTGCCATGCCGGAATAGGCTGGCTTGATGGGAATACAGGATATGTATGGTATAGCTTTTGACAGCCCAACATTGGTTTAACATGTTAAAACAACAATTATAAAATTCAAACAATCCATATACATGTTATGAATTTAAAGACATTAAGCGATGAGAATTCTTGCTGCATCTGTAACTGAAACACTACTCATGTAGTTATTTAATTATGAAAATGCAAAACAGTTTTCAATTTTTCTTCAAAATGTTAATAGAAATCCAATATACAATGGCCATTCAGTTGTCCAAATCTATGTGTTCAAATGCCACAGTGTATGTTATAAATATATTTGAAAATATAATATCCAATGAAATTCATATTAGTAAGCTAAAAATGTAAAAATACACTTAGCATTTCTAATATTCACAAAAAATTACTTTAATTATAGCAATAAATGTCTCTTTTTCTTTTGTAAATCCATCTGATTCTGTAGTGAGATAGGCAAATAAATAATTAATTAATTAAATAAATAAATAATCAATTAAATAAATAAATAAATAAATAACCATCAAATCTAAAATGTGCAAATATTAATGCACATGGAATTGGTTTTTTCATTTCTTCAGTTTATCAAACTGTGCATATAGGCCTTGTCTTTGTTCACAATGCCTAAAATCAATCCCATGTGTGACAATGGGAATTTTTGTTGTCATGAGAGAGAGAGAGAGAGAGTATATGGTGCTCAGGTCAGGACCAGGCATTGAACTGGAATACAGATTTTAAACAAATTGATGGTGCTTCAGTTAGGCAAGGCAAAGACTTCTAAAGACAGAAAGTTCTATGCAAGACAAGAGATATAACTTTCATTTTCGTAAATGGCTCTTTGACACTGACCAATGTAATACGTAAATTAACCGTTTCGTTCATCAAATGATTTATCAACATACAGTAAAATTTGATGTGTATTTTTATGAAAGAATTTGAAATCGTTATCACGTGGGTGTTCTTAGAATTAGTTGCAACGTCATTTGAAACTTGATATTGAAGCATCGATCATCATGGGACAGCCATATTTGTTTTCATTGACAACCAAATGTACTACCCAGTCTTTCGGGTTTTTAAGATATTAACAGGTCGTGCCCAGAAACCATTCTTAATTAAATTCAATTCTAATTTTGTGATGTCACATTCTACACAATATAAAGTGGTATTTCTGTGTATACAAAATTCGTCCAAGTTTTGAAGATTGTCAAAAATTTTGGGGCAATTGTGAGAAGAAATTGATTGTCATCAAAAAATCCGAAAAATGTGTTAATAACAGTATCTTATCGCTAAATTGAAAATTAAATCTCAAACTGTTCTTTGTTCAGCATATAATTGAAAAGTTTCATCGATAAACTTTACTTCATTATGTACCAATAAAGGTTTAAAGACGGGTGTCTTTTCGCCCCTCAGACACTTGTCAAAAAGTAATCCCAAATTTCCATACCGCGGAAGGATACAAAATTTGTAAAACCAAAACACAATTCGTGGAAATTGCCGACTTGGCGTTCCGAGTGTATAGGGACTAAATGATAAGTAAATATTGCAAATAGCACATAAAGTTAAAAATAAATTCTATTATGAAAATACTTGATCAAATTATTGGATAAGTATGTTTTTGATTACAAATGGCGCAAAATCTGAATTTTAGTGGGTGTATTAAGAGTAGATTTATATTTTGGCAAATTTCCATATCCAATATCCAAAAGTTCTTTCATAATACAATTTGACGTAGAAAAAAAGGTTTTTATGTTTTTGTTCTCTTCCATGAAAACAACAGCAGTTTTGTGGCTTAAATGTAAAAAGGGAGATAACTGTCTACTTTTGCGATGTTTTACGGCGAAATTGAGTCGCTTTGTACCAGCAGCATTAATGAAACTCGTAATTAATTGTTATAGCTAAACAAAAATGCCTTTCTATCAACTACATCAATGCCGGTCTCCCAACTTTGGAGTTGAATCTGTATAATAAAAACAATGCGCTTTTTTAAATATCCACGTTAAATAAACTGCATAAAAGATAGAAACGCTTCAAGCACGTATCAGCAAATAACTCATTAGGGCATTTAATACTCTGTTCTGAAAACAATTTTATTCTCACAACCTTCGTTTACTTGACGTCTAGAGTCTTGTTGCTATTTTGTTTTTTCAGAGCATTCGATCCCACTTCCCGGCCGGTAAAAGTTCATATTGTAAATTCAAAGTTTTTACTTTTCTGTAAAGATTACAGTTTGAACATTGGTGGGTTAGTTTTTTTGCTTGATTTTGAATGCAATTATATGTATTGAAGATTGGCGGACTTGATGAACTCAAAATTCAACAAAATATTAATTCTTTCGATTTACATTATGTACCACAAGTGAAAACTTTGAAACACTTGCACCATGGAAAATGAGGTCAGATGCTCCGGAAGGACTAGCTATGTCACTATTTCGATATTCATTGACTTAAAACACCATTTTTTTAGTGCACTTATAACTTTTTTTTAACATACATTTTTATTCCGCATACAATTTACTCTAGCAAATATGTATACGATTGCTTTTGGGACAGTATGGATTTTGGATAGTAAAGTAAAATGGTGTGTAATTGTACAATTTTAGATGGGGTGAAGAACGATTGGACAATGGAGAAAATCGTAAATATTGGGTGAGTATGTTATATACCGTAGTTACAATATTCTTGATAAGTTTGATGTCTCTGTGTCCAGGACTACCCTGGATATATTTGACGTCCCATAGTTCCATGTTCCTTTCACACAATTTCGATAACACACGTGGCGGGTGTAGCTAGCTAACCAGAAGGTGCTTACCCTTCCGGAACACCAAGTCTCACTTCCCTGGTGGAAGTTCACGGTCTAACGTAATTTGTCAGTTCCAAACTTTTTACTTTGCTTCTGGATTGTGATTCGGACATGGGTTAGTATAATTGTTTTTGTTTGATACTATACTTTGCATGTTTTTGTATCTTCTGGCTCCAGTTTCACAATCATTCCTTAATTAAGATTATTTTTTTAACTAAGATTTCGCAAATTTTAGCAATCTCTGTTGGAAATATGGATGTACTTTTTAGACGAATTGATGCAAATATTTAAGTTTGAAGTGATCTTCAAAAAGACACCTTAAACCTAAATATGTTTACTTAAAATTTGCAAAACTATTAAGATTGCAAATTTACAATATTTACATTAAGGTAAAAATTAAGTATAAATTGTGAAACTAGAGTCTAATCTGTATTTTTCTGTGGTTTCTGTCACGTGATATCTGTCGATTTCGTAATCCACAGCCATAATATTGCCCCTACGCCCTATGCTTTTAGGTTTGACTGAATACTGAATCACCCTTCTAAATTTCCAAATACAAAATACACTATACGAATTGTTCATAAGCAATGTTTGATTTGGTGTACATTTTCACATCGAAATTGATGAGTTTAATATGTCTGGTGACTGGCCATTGTGCCAGATCGAAATCTCTTCTATAGACATTCATGATTTCAGAAGTGGCGGGTGAGAGTAGCTAACTTACCAAAGAAATACATGGTCTAACATGTTGAAGATTTCCATGCATTTAAGACTATCATCTAATAATTGTACATGTGTTATGTTATCATAGCAGATCTATGCAATGAAATTAATCCGTTCAAATGACTTCTAGAAGGATTGTTATTTTTACCTATTTTAATGTTTCTTTTCGGATTGGGGCCGTGAGGCAGTTTCTAATGTAATAGTAATGAAAGTTTTACCATTCATGTGACGTAAGCATGCGAAGCACAGCTTTTACTTGCAAATTGGATAACATTCTTTCAGACAGGAGATGCTTGGCCTTCCGAAAAAAATGACCTCACTTCCCTGGTCGAAGACCACGTTTTATTAATTTTAATTAACTCAAAATAAAATTCTTATTCTTAAGCCTTGTATTCGCAAAATGTTATGGATTACTTTGTTTTGTATTCATTAGATTTGTGCCAATTCTTGGGGACAGCAATGGGGAGAAAATGGCACTTTCAAAGTCGAACGAGGTGCATTTGAAGAATTCACTGTCATTGTAGCTGCTCACCTATCTCTTTTTGGGTTAAAAGGAACGCCTACAGTAGGATCCATTGAACGTCTGGGACATGAGTTTACGAAAATTTTGGATGGATTGGTATTGAATAATATAAATATGGGGGCATTAGTAGACACGTTAGGGGTACAAAATCAGGTTAGAGTCGAATGGCGAGAACTTGCTCTTATGCTCCAAAAAGGTTTTGCTTATATGAGCGCTCAGGAATATAGATCAGGTGGAGCTAAGGCAGCACTAATTGGCGGATTAAAAAGGAACCAACAGTCGTTACCTATTACCCAGAAAACATTTATTAGGAGAGGAAGAATCACATTTAAAAGAAAAAAAGTACAGAAGACAGAATAGTGAAGTGGGTTGTAATTAGAATACTACATGTATAATGTTATATTTGAAGCTACAATTTTAAATGTACCTTAATGCTTGTAAAATTTGTCCCTAAAATCATAAATTTTCAATTACAATATTTCCGATAACATGTAGGACAGGTTAGGTGTCGATTACTGAATTGTACAAGGACCTTGCATGGATAGACAATGAGTGAAATGTTAAATGCGGATATCAAAAAAACATTTTGGAAAACGTTTTTAAATTAGCTCAGTATTGAACACACACACACACACACACACACATATATATATATATATAATGTCGCGTGAATAGCTATCCTTTTGGTTTGATTTCCGCGACACTAATTTGCACAGGACATTTTCATTTTACACTATACTTGTTGGGTTTGTGCATCAGTATAGTAGTACTATGGGGAGAAAGCAGCCAGTATGGAAGATAATGAAGAATTAGCGTTATTGAATTCGTTAAGTTGTAACAAAACTATACAGAAGGAAGTTTCAGATGTTAAGGAAAGGGTGTAGGATTGGAGGTATACAGGGGGAATTCACCGTTGAGTCGACGAGAGAAACATGACGTTATTGGTGAACAAATGTTCATATATCCCTCACTTAAAGTCAATACATGTATAATGCCCCTTCTTTCTTACATGTAATACCCACTGATATGGTGATTGTGCTGTGTCTATCTTTTCTTCTCAATAACAAATAAATTGTTTTTGAACTGAAATTCTAAATTTATCATATTGTTTTGATGAACTTCAATTTTATTTGCCTGACCAGATAAATACCTTAATTTAAAATTTATCGAACATATTGTTTTTAAGTTTCATATTTGGCAGTTTTTAAGTTTCAGTTTGCATTTTAAAATGATAAATTCAAATTCCCATGGAAGGAAATTACTTTAGCTCCAGTTGAAGTGCAAAATACCAAAAATATCTTTTTCTTTCAATTTTACACTTTCTGATTTTTTTCTGAAGTTTGGAAATTTTCATTTTCATTTGGGTATTACTGCTATTAGAAAGTAATGAATGCACAATAGTATTTTCATAGTAATCTTTTAAAATTTAAAACAGCTAAAAAATTTGATATTAACTGTTCAAAAAAGTTTTTGGCAGAATGAATTGATAAAAGTTAACACACAAGAAAGAAGGAAAGGTTAATTTGTATACTTATTAATGGTGGGTAGTAAAGCTGACAAAAAGAAATTGAGTAATAAATGGAATTTGGTGGCCAGGACGATTCGAAGAATATTAAAGAAAAAACGCACAGGAGACGGGCAAAAAGCTATCCGTAACTTTCTCAAACAGACCCTAAAATTCCAGAATAACACAATAGACAATATTATTATTCAAGCAGTGCAGTTGGAATAAAATTCCTTGATTCGGATCTTTTCAAATCTTCTTAAGACTATTCATAATTAAATTTCTGACTTATTTACTGAAGTAAAACGCAATATAAAATTAATAACAGAATTAAAAAAATGTATTTAATGAAACTTTACACAAAAAGTTAAAAGCCTCATCACCTTCGGGATTGATTTGGACATAGTCAATATGGCACGAAATGTTCCTTACTTCAAGTGCCTAAACGTTCCTAGCACTATAAGTGGTTTATAAAAGTTGAGATAAAATACAATTTAAAGTTGAGATAAAATACAATTTGCAAACTTTAAATGTTACCTTAACACCAATTACACCAATGTATAATGTTGTAGGTTCTGCAAGTGTTTTGTACCATTGTGTTTTGTAAATAAATATACAAAATGGACAATTCAAAGTGTTTGTTTTTTGCTTCTAAATCGTAATTCGGACATGGATTAGTATGTTTGTTTTTCATTACGAACATTGTATGAAATCCACTTACCAATTTTCAAAATGTTTAAACAATCGGTATACCATTGGGTAGAAATTGTGCACCATTGCTTGCTGATTTGTTTCTTTATTCTTTTGAAGCAGAAGTTATGCAGAACCTTGTTAAATCTGGAGAGAAGACTGTCGCCAAATTATTTAACTCAACATACAGGTATATAGATGACGTTCTGTCTCTTAACAATCCTAAATTTGAAGACTATGTGAATGTCATCTATCCTAGTGAGCAGGAAATAAAAGACAGGAATAATTTCCTCAAGTTTTGCTTCATATTTAAACTTATACCTGAATTATGACGCCCACGAAAGCTACTTTGAAACTTTATGACAAACGTGATGACTTCAATTTTTGTATTGTCAAATTTCCTTTTCTATGCAGAAATATACCTGTTTCTCCTGCTTATGGTGTATTTGTTTCCCAATTTATACGCTATGGAAGAACCTGTTCCAACTACAGGGACTTTGAACAACGAAGCAGGCTGTTTGCAAATAAATTGTCGACTCAGAGATATTGCAAGCCTAACCTTATCAAGACCCTCAAAAGGTTTAATGGCCGTCATCACAGTAGTGCTTATACGTATGAAAGTGTTTACTTTGCTTCTGGACTGTGATTGGGACATAGATTAATTAGTATGTTTGTTTTTTATCAAAAGAAGTTGCTAATAATTGTGTTGTTTTTGAGATAAAGAAAATACATTTTATTTTGTTTCAATGCAAACAAATATGGGTATGTATTAAAGATTTTTAGTTTTACCGCAATAAAAAGAAACACATCTAAATTCAGTTTCATTCTGGGTATTATAATTATAAATATTAAAAAAAAGTTCGATCAAAACAATTGTCATTCTTCTTTGTACCGCCGTAATGTAATAAACGTCAGCTAGCAATAATAATAATAATAATAAAAACAAACATGTCAAGACCACAATCCCAAATCAAACAGCTGGCAAATTAGGTAAGTACGTGAACTTTCAGCAGTGGAGTCGGGTTCTCGAGAAGGGTAAGCATTTTTAAAAGGAAAATAAATTGAGAAAACCTCAACCGTAAATTGTCGAGTTTTCAACAACAACAACAACAAAAAAAACTCGTATTTCTTAAACAAACTATGACCCCTATGCACTGCTCTATGGTGCTGAATATATTATCTTTTCATTTTTTAAATTAATTCGTTACACAAGGTGAGAATCATCTTTTCCCAATTTTGCACAATTTCCATAAAAATGCAACAAATATTTTAAAGTTTTTAAATTATCTTTATTTATAAATCTTCACACTTAATTTCATCGGTAATTTCATAATTGTAACCTCTTTCACGTTTTTAACCAAATGGGTTTCACTTGAATTTTCCTACTTAGATGACCATTAATATTAGAGTAATTGTAACGAAAAAAGCGATGACCGGCGTGATTATACACATAACACCGTACGCTACGTACATCTAAATGCGTTTTTAACCACACCTTGTTTATAAACACTGTGTCATCAATATATGACTATATAAAGACTAGCAACTTTAACATGTCCTGTTGACCTTTAATTTGAATATTTATTGTGGACTAGTGCATTTATATTTAGGAATCACATGGGTTTATTTTGTCTACATAACACTAATGAAGTACCTCGAGTATTTATCTTACTACTACACATTTATTTGGTTAAGTCTTCTATATGAATATTCCTAATAAAAGCAAGTTGGCAGGTCGATGATGTTCGCCTTCACAACTTTGTTCACAACTTGTGTATGCAAAAATAAACATGGCCTGTCCGGAATTTTAGTTTTGTCATTTGTCCTATAGGCGATTCACAATCTGACCGGAGGAATATTTAATAACCGTTTTCATTTTTTACGATTATGATTGGCTGCTTTTGAGGTTATTTTTCAAATAATTAAATACTTGAATGTATTATCTCAAAAAGGTATTAAATGACAAAGCATTGAGGGAGGGAGCCTTTACTCAGAAAACTACAGTGAAAAATTCAACTAAGTGCTTTATCTTATAATATCAATAAGTTATAATACTTGACCAATGTATTACTGGTCATTATTATCACCAGCAATACGGGTGATACTGACATTGACATGTAAATAGCAGATTTTTTTGGGATCGGTGTTGTCTTATCAGTTGAAATGCCAATCGTGATGCATGGACACAGGTATTTATGGATCCTTCTTCCCCGACTGTTGAAATCGGATCAAAAGATTAATAAATCGGCTTTCAAACACTGTAAGGAGTAGCACTCAACATTCCAGACTAATTGTTTAGTTTCTTTCCATTAATTTCAACAAAAGCTGTAACGTGTCATCAGCTATTGAATGGTGACATGTTAGTTTGACAAAAATTGTATTAGAGCGAAAGAAGTTGAATTTTCATTTAAATTTATACTTTTGAGTTGCACTAGCGTTTGAACTATCCTCCTTCTGAATACTTTGTTTAATATTTGTTGTCATGATTTACTTACCATATTGCATACTTTAGACCAATATAGTGGGAAATTTTCACGCCGATATACCCATATCGTGAAATTTTCACGAGCTTGACATTTTACTAGTCTTGCATTTCTTTTGAGTAGAGCAGTGCCGGTTACACACAGCGTCTCACAGAACAGAGTTTCGATCGCTGCTCTGGACATAATGTAACGAAGTTCCATGCCGGCATCATTCAAGAGGTTGGATGAATGTTACTCATTGACAGCGAAATGTGTACTACAACCAGGATGTTTTGATATTTCAGACATGCAATTAAAACTTATATTATTTCACAGGCTTAGTATTGTATCGGACAAACGCTAATCAGTCTGACAGAGAAGATGAACATGCATCTGGATTGATTTTTTATCCGTTTGTCTGATGTAGCTTCTACAATTGCCAAAAACAACAACAACAAAAAAAACTGGATTAAACATTGTGTTTGTGGGATCTACTGTGTAGTGTTAAACATTGTGTTTGTGGGATCTACTGTGTAGTGTTAAACATTGTGTTTGTGGGGTCTACTGTGTAGTGTTAAACATTGTGTTTGTGCGATCTACTGTGTAGTGTTAAACATTGTGTTTGTGGGATCTACAGTGTAGTGTTAAACATTGTGTTTGCGGGATCTACTGTGTAGTGTTAAACATTGTGTTTGTGGGATCTACTGTGTAGTGTTAAACATTGTGTTTGTGGGATCTACTGTGAAGTAATAAACATTGTGCTTGCGGGATCTACTGTGAAGTGTTAAACATTGCGTTTGCGGGATCTACTGTGTAGCGTTAAACATTGTGTTTGTGGGATCTACTGTGTAGTGTTAACATTGTATTTGTGGGGTCTACTGTGTAGTGTTAAACATTGTGTTTGCGGGATCTACTGTGAAGTAATAAACATTGTGCTTGCGGGATCTACTGTGAAGTGTTAAACATTGCGTTTGCGGGATCTACTGTGTAGCGTTAAACATTGTGTTTGCGGGATCTCCTGTGTAGTGTTAAACATTGTGTTTGTGGGGTCTACTGTGTAGTGTTAAACATTGTGTTTGCGGGATCTACTGTTTAGTGTTAAACATTGTGTTTGCGGGATCTACTGTTTAGTGTTAAACATTGCGTTTGCGGGATCTACTGTTTAGTGTTAAACATTGTGTTTGTGGGATCTACTGTGTAGTGTTAAACATTGTGTTTGCGGGATCTACTGTGTAGTGTTAAACATTGTGTTTGCGGGATCTACTGTGAAGTGTTAAACATTGTGTTTGCGGGATCTACTGTGAAGTGTTAAACATTGTGTTTGTGGGATCTACTGTGAAGTAATAAACATTGTGCTTGCGGGATCTACTGTGAAGTGTTAAACATTGCGTTTGCGGGATCTCCTGTGTAGTGTTAAACATTGTGTTTGTGGGGTCTACTGTGTAGTGTTAAACATTGTGTTTGCGGGATCTACTGTGTAGTGTTAAACATTGTGTTTGCGGGATCTACTGTGTAGTGTTAAACATTGTGTTTGCGGGATCTACTGTGAAGTGTTAAACATTGTGTTTGCGGGATCTACTGTGAAGTGTTAAACATTGTGTTTGTGGGATCTACTGTGTAGTGTTAAACATTGTGTTTGCGGGATCTACTGTGTAGTGTTAAACATTGTGTTTGCGGGATCTACTGTGTAGTGTTAAACATTGTGTTTGCGGGATCTACTGTGTAGTGTTAAACATTGTGTTTTCGGGATCCACTGTGTAGTGGTAAACATTGTGTTTGCGGGATCTACTGTGAAGTATAAAACATTGTGTTTGCGGGATCTACTGTGAAGTGTTAAACATTGTGTTTGCGGGATCTACTGTGAAGTGTTAAACATTGTGTTTGCGGGATCTACTGTGAAGTGTTAAACATTGTGTTTGCGGGATCTACTGTGTAGTGTTAAACATTGTGTTTGCGGGATCTACTGTGTAGTGTTAAACATTCTGTTTGCGGGATCTACTGTGAGGTGTTAAACATTGTGATTGCGGGATCTACTGTGTAGTGTTAAACAATGTGTTTGCGGGATCGACTGTGTAGTGTTAAACATTGTGTTTGTGGGATCTACTGTGTAGTGTTAAACATTGTGTTTCCGGGATCTACTGCGAAGTGTTAAACATTGTGTTTGTGGGATCTACTGTGTAGTGTTAAACATTGTGTTTGCGGGATCTACTGTGTAGTGTTAAACATTGTGTTTGCGGGATCTACTGTGAGGTGTTAAACATTGTGATTGCGGGATCTACTGTGTAGTGTTAAACATTGTGTTTGCGGGATCGACTGTGTAGTGTTAAACATTGTGTTTTTGGGATCTACTGTGAAGTGTTAAACATTGTGTTTTCGGGATCTACATACGGAAATGAATTAAAATCGACTAACCATTTAACTTATTTATATATTATGATAGATTCATTTCAGCTTTACATTCTGTTGAAGTAACACCTCTTCCCAGAAAACAAAGGAAAAACAAATATGATGATGAGACTAAATCCAAGGGTTGAACTCCTATAGAAACGGAACTTAAAATCTGTCTTCCACTTATCAGGTTTTTAAATATTTTATCAGAACCGTTTCATGTTAGTATCATGTCAAAAAGTTGTAATCTTTCTTTGTATTTGGATTCCAATTTTTCTTTCTCCTGGATTTAATCTTTGGACTCCGTTAAGGGTCATCTAGGTAGGAAAATTCAAGTGAACAATACTGTTCTATTTGAATTGAGGTGAATATTGTTTGGTTTAAACAATGCTGAACTATATACAGCCGAATATGCCTCAACAATAATTAAGTAATATAGAAAGTTAGCTCTTATAATCTTACCTTGGATCGTTGGTAGCCTTGGAATATGAACTATCACGCCTGGTACATGTATTTTAAAAGGAAAATAAATCGTAGAAAACCTCAACCGTAAACTGTCGAGTTTTAAAAAAAAAACCTCGTATTTCTTTAACAAACTCTGGCCCCTATGCACTGCTCTATGACGTTAAATATATTAATATCATTTCATTTTCTTAAATTAATTCGTAATTAAAAAAAGTTAAAGTCTGTCCCGAGCCATTAGGCCCATCAGGCCGGAGCTTATCCCGGTTTCGGTGGCGTTAAGCGACTGAGAGTATAAGAATCCATTATGAGTATCCATGTAGGATAGGGAAATCTCACCCGAGGGGTTGAACATTTCAGTCAGAGACGAGGCTTGCCGAGTCTCTGACCAGAACTGTTCAACCCCGAGGGTGAGATTTCCCTATCCTACATGGATAAACTCATAATGGATTATTTTTCTTCCATTTTAGTGCCAATATTTGGCGTCAAGTACGATGAACGTAGATATCGACGCCATGTTTGTAAAATCTAACTTTGTAATTCGACATTCTACTTTAAAATAAATATGACCATTGAAAAGATCATACCGGATTTTTGTTTATACAAAATGTATAAACTATATAACAAAGTGGTTCATTGAAAAATCCAATATTTATCATTTGAAACGCATTCAAAATATCTAAATTTTGAAGAATTGAATGTCATTTTCCCGTAAGATGACGTCATGTTCTCCTTATGATGACGTCATATAATTGTCTTTTGATTGTGACGTCACTAAAGGTCACGTGGTCATGTGAGATACGCGTATCTCACATAGGGATAAACCCTATGAGCAGATATGGAAGAATACGAGACTCTCCCCTGAATGGGACGCCGGTCCATCGCAGGGTTAACCCCCAGCATTTTGCTGGTACTCATTTATTTTTCAGCTGAGTGAACTGGAACAACGTGAAATTAATTTGTAATACAAGGTGAAAACTATTTTTCTCCAGAACGTGTATTTTTCACAATTTCCATAACAAAATGCAACAAATATTTTAAAAATTCTTAAATTTTCTTGCTTTATTTATATTTTTGAATCTTCACACTTGTGTTGTATATAATTGTACCCCACTTTCACGTTTTTCAACCAAATGGTTTTCACTTGAATCATCCTACTTAGGTGTCCGTAAATCATCGGCCGTCGTGACGAGCATTTCGGCCTCTACTTTCGAAGCCCACTCTTAAGGGGCGACTCTGTGCTTCTTTGATGTGCGGAGGTTCTAAAATGAAATTCACAATCTTATAAAATATTTGATCTATATTCGGTTCACAAAGTGACCACCACTACCACACCATTTAAGTATAACCATTTTTAGGATCAATTCACTTTAATCACGCCTTTGCTCACATGGCTAGGTAAGACGCCAAGGTGCAAGTCATTTCGGCACTTGGCAAGTCATTTCGGCACTAGTCCCGAGTCATTTCGGCACCTTGCTAATATACTTACTATTAACAACTGGTTAATCGTCAGTACAGTAAATTCTTGGTTATCAATTCTGGGGACATAATTATAATAATCACACTGTTGACGTTTTTCCTCTACACAACCCAGTACACATATCGGTTTTATCCACTTTTTACAATGTATACATGTGTGACGAATTATGGTTCCTAACCATATATCTTCAAGCATAATATGCTGTGATGTTGTTATAATACGTTGAAATCAGTGATATACTAAATGTTTATTTTATTATTTTGACTATACTGGTTTTTATTATCGGCAGAATGGTTTTACAAGTCACCATTGTTAATGCCACAGTTTGTTTCTGTACTTAAGTATTTTTAATAAATTTATTATTATTTTATGGTCACATCATCGAGAACGCGCCGCCATTTTGTTTACATTGGTTTATCAGCGTTCGATATTTTGACATCGGTTTTAGGACCCTTGTACAGCATTTTGAACATAATTTAACTTATGTAAGTTATTTCCAAGGCCCAAATATTGGGATGACATACCTGTTTTGTCTGTTCAGAGCGTAAATTCTGTATAAATCCATATAATTTAACATTCAAGTTTGTCCGTCCCGCTCTGCAAACTTTGATACACAGCCAGCATCAGTTGTTTTGTACTTTTATATTTTTGAGCTAAACACTTGAATATACAATTAATCCCGATTAATTTAAGTTCTTTAGCATATTAGGATTATTTAAGTGAAATAATGATTATTATTACGGCATTTTACTATTTTTAATTATTTTTATTTTCACGCACTACTTTGTATTGCGCCGTATCTCTGGCCATAACCAGTGCGCCGGTTTACGGAAAATGCCGAATCAGTACTTCTCCCTATACTTTCAATGGAACACCGATCTCCGAATCAGTTCCAGCATCCCGAATGAGTACCCGGTCGGAGTATAAATAGAGCGGCGGTGGCGCAATCGGTTCAGTTCTATTCTGACCGTTGTCGGGTGTACTCAAGCATTGCCTTTGAGACAAGAACCCCTTAGGTAATTTAGGAATTACTAGTCCAAACCATTTATGGCTCATTTTTAGCAGTGAATCTATTCTCAGGATTTTATTTCGTTTTCGGGGATTTAATTCTATTTTGGATTATAGTAATAAAATGAATATTATTGAAATAATAGCCAACGCGAATTTACATAATAGTGTTATAAGCTAGTGTCAAAGCAGCCTATTTATATGTTTACAGGTGTTAATTATTACCTGTTCAAGCATTGTTTTAACATTCAGTGTGTGTGCTCAGTGGTATTATTATAGTGTCAAAGCAGCCTATTTATATGTTTACAGGTGTTAATTTTTACCTGTTCAAGCATTGTTTTAACATTCAGTGCGTGTGCTCAGTGGAATTATTATAGTGTCAAAGCAGCTTATTTATATGTATACAGGTGTTAATTTTTACCTGTTCTAGCATTGTTTTAACCTTCATTTGTGTCTGCTAGAGAGAGTGTGCTCGTTGATATTATTTAATTTATTAAAATGAACGCATGATACTGAGAATAAATATAAATTTCATATAATTTTGCCGACTTAATTGTGATTTAAAGAAGACCTCCAACACTGGGATCAGAGACCTCTGATATTTTTTTATGTTTCTGCTGGACCTAGATCCAATGGATCTAGATTAGTTCACATCAAACCTCAAAGTGTTTATCCTGCTTGTGCTATTGTGACTCGTATGATTAATATAATACACCTGTACATCTGTCCAACCATACTCTGGAATATATAAATTGGCCTGCAAGGCATTTGCTCGAGAGCTTTTGTTAGTTGTACTTTCAACATTACTTACCACCCAGAATAACTGAAAAAGTGTAATCCTGTTTAGAGCAAGAGTTCAAAACATATAAGCTCTAACCCTTTACTGGGGTTCGAACCCACAAGTAATTACAACGTGCTCAACGCTCGGTTCGTTACAGTTTGGTGGCAGCGGTGGGATCCATTTAAGTAACTTCTGCTCAAGACAGGGTCAACATGGCTACGGGCAAAAGTGTTTGCGATGTTGCAAGTCAAGCCACGACTATAGATGTACCTAATAGTGATGAACAAACGCTCGGAATAGAACTCGCGCAGCCATTTGTGATGGTACCTGGTACTCCAAGTGGTACTGTTCAGCTGCGCTTACCTGTAACGGATAGTGGAGTTGGAACCTCCTGTCTCCCGAATGAAGGTAGGAAAAAAAATAAGAACAGAGAGGTGGAATATTTAGAGGGAAAGTGTAAAGAATTAAATGCTGAAAATGAGGAATTAAGATCTTGTTTGAACGAGATGCAATTGACAGTTGAACAGTTAGAAAACTCTGATACACGAATAAGAGGTGGTGGCTCTTCCACTACACAAATTGATGATCATGTTCCGGAGAACAAAATGAAAAGAATTTCTGCCATTCCCAGGGTTGGGAATGCGGCAACAAATCAGCCGTTCGTGAGACAACAATTATATGACCAATCAGCAGTCACTAGACAATTACATTTTCCTGAGAGTACTAATACGATTTACAGTACTGCTGTAAACAATTCTGTTGGAATAAATAAAGATTTACATCTTGGATCTAGTGCAATGCGGGGCCCCAACTGGGAACATGTGAACAGTGGAATATATCAACCAGATTTGAGGGACAGACATGACACTGGTTTTGAAAATTTTAATGCTATGGCTTTCGCCAACATGGACGATTCTGGCTGTAGAACGGTGCCAGCTAGCATGTCTAACCGGTCACGTAGTGTTCCTTATCCTGTTTATAGACAAGACTATGATTACCATTCAAGCAATGCAGAAAACGTGCAACCTTATGAACCACGAAACAGAGCTTCCCCATCCAACCTTGGGAGGGAAAGAAGCAGGGGTTGTGACACCCAAATTAAGAAACCGAGGAAACCAGCTGTTTATGATGGAAAAACCAACTGGCAAGACTATTTGGTCCATTTTGAAATGATCTCCGAAATGAATAAATGGGATGATGTTACAAAGGCTATGGAGTTAGCCACCAGTCTTAGAGGTATAGCTCAAAGTGTTCTGAGTGATCTTAGGCCCGACTTGCGTCATAGTTATGTACATCTAGTATCTGCACTTACTGCGAGATTTCAACCTGATAATCAGTCCGAGTTGTATCGAGCTCAGATTAAGAACAGACTGAGACAAAGGAGTGAACCATTGACGGAGCTAGCACAAGAGATAAAGAGGTTAACTAGGTTAGCTTACCCAAGTGCTCCCATAATATTTAGAGAACAGCTGGCTCGAGACTGTTTTGTAGACGCATTGAATGATGTCGAAATGGAATGGTCTGTGCATCAAGGCAAACCATCATCTATAGAGGACGCTGTGCGTATAGCCCTAGAATATGAGGCATTTCAGCAAGGCCGAAAACGCAGGTTAGGTAGAACTGGTGTCAGATTCCAGACAGAAGTTCCAAGGGGTAATAGTGACAATATGGATGACATTCCAAATTCCGATTTACTACAGGATGTAATGGGAAGAATAGCAAAAATTGAAGCTGGTCGGGATGGCCCGGGAAATCAGGAACAGGCTATTGCAAACACCCAGAGGCAGAACAATAGAAGAAAAGGAAACTGTAATTATTGCGGCAAAGCTGGTCATTGGAAAATTGACTGTTTTAAAAGGAAGAAGAATATGCAACAGGCAGATACAAATACTCCAAGGCATAGAAGTCAAATTGGGGCTGCTAATAAAGTGCCTGATATTTCTGTAGAAAAGTCAGGTGAGAAAAACAAGAATCAGGGAAACTAGATATAGCTGATGTTGGGGGCCAAACACCAGCTGATGAATTGAAAAGGTCCGATAGAATTTACAAATTGAGGCAGAATATTTTAAATAATTCTTTATATATTAAAATCAAAATTTTTAATGTTGATGTAAACTGCCTTATTGATACAGGTTCAACAATAACTATTTTACATCCAGAAAAGTTTAAGTGCATACACCAAGAAGTAAGGCCAAGTTTACAAAATGATTCAACGCAACTCAGAATGGCAGATGGAGGTTTGGTCGTGCCATCAGGAAGTGCAGTGATGCCAATCAGGATTCAAGGTTATTTATTTCATCATAGGGTTGTCGTAGCTGAAGTTGAGGCACCAATGGTCATAGGGTATGACTTCTTACATGCTCATAATTGTCAGATAGATATGGGCCAAGGAACCATTACTTTGAATGAAGACAGTATAGTCTGTCTGAAAGAGGATCAATTGTCAATGGTTTATCGGGTTAGGATACAAGACAATACAGTAATACCGCCACATAGTGAAGTTGTGTTAACAGCTAAGATTGACCATGATGCAAATTTTAACCACGTATTAATCGAACCCAGTAGTGTAAAACTTGGCAAGCAAGGAATACTTGTTGCCCGAGTTGTTGTTTCACCAACAGGTCAAACAGTACCTCTTAGGCTTGTTAATGTAAGCAATGAAACCCAAACGATTTTTAAGAATACTTGTGCTGCCGAATGTCAACCTGTAACTAATGTTATTGAATTAGATGACCTTGGTCACACAGAGAAGAATAATCTAGAGTGCTGTCAAATGGTGACATGCAAGAGTGCGGTAGATGAACCTGTCCCAGCGTATTTACAGCAAATGCTAGATACGTGCAGCAATAACCTGAGTAAAGAACAGCAAGATATGGTCAAAAACCTGATACTGAAAAATTTAGAAGTTTTCGCAAAAACAAAGAATGACCTAGGACGTACAAGTTTAGTAAAACACAAAATCAATACAGGAGATGCAGCTCCAATAAAACAGACACCAAGAAGGCTACCACTAGCTAAGCGAGAAATTGAGAAACAAGAAGTCCAGCGGATGCTTGATTGCGGTATAATAGAAAAATCCACGAGCCCATGGGCAGCCCCTGTGGTTTTAGTAACCAAAAAGGATGGTTCAGTGAGATTCTGTTTAGACTATCGACTCGTAAACAATGTCACAGTAAAAGACTCGTACCCTTTGCCCAGGATAGATGACTCACTTGATGCTCTTCGAGGTGGAAAGTGGTTTTCGACCCTTGACCTCCAGTCGGGTTACTGGCAAGTAGAGGTTGAACCCGAGGATGCAGATAAAACAGCTTTCTGTACAGCCAGTGGTTTATTTCAATTTAAGGTGATGCCTTTTGGTTTATGCAATGCTGTAGCAACGTTTGAGCGATTAATGGAATTCGTGCTAGCTGGTTTACACTGGCAGACTTGCTTAGTATACATAGATGATGTAATCGTCTTCTCGGATACTTTTGAAGCTCATCTCGAAAGGTTAGCAGAAGTTTTGAACAGGATAAAAACGGCAGGATTGAAAATTTCTCCTAAGAAGTGTAATATCTTTCAAAAGGAAGTGGCTTTCTTAGGGCACATTGTATCTAATAAAGGGATATCGACAGACCCAATCAAGATAGAGGGAGTAAAGAATTGGCCGCAGCCCAGAAATGTACACGATGTCCGGAGTTTTCTAGGTACATGTTCATATTACAGAAAGTTCATAAGGAACTTTGCCGACTTGGCCAGGCCATTGCATAAACTGACCGAAAAACAGAATAATTTTAAGTGGACAAAAGAATGTGAAGAATCATTTGTTGCATTAAAGAAGCACTTGATATCCTCACCAGTATTATGTTATCCCAATATCGCAAAAGAGTTTATACTGGATACCGATGCAAGTGGTTATGGGATAGGTTCAGTTCTATCACAATTAGATGAGAATAATCAGGAGAGGGTGGTGGCATATTTCAGCAAATCACTTGGCAAAGCAGAGAGAAATTACTGTGTGACAAGACGCGAATTATTAGCCATAATTGCTTCTATAAAACACTTTCATCATTACTTATATGGTTCAAGGTTTATCATACGTACTGACCATGGTGCTTTGAGTTGGATTTTACGGTTCAAGAATCCAGAAGGTCAAATGGCCCGGTGGTTGGAGATTTTACACACTTATAATTTCACTATACAACACAGGCCTGGAAGGCAGCATGGAAATGCTGATGGTTTGTCGAGAAGGCCATGCGTGTCTTGTGACTATTGTGCGCAACGTGAAAATAAGGACAAAGAAGGTACGGTAAGAGAAAATAAAAAGTCAGAGTCTGTAGACATGGTTACAAACCTTTGCAGGAGGTGCAGCGAACAAGATTGTACAGAAGTTTGGTTTCAAAATAAGACCTCCAAGGACTTAAAGGAAGCTCAGATTTCTGATACAATAATATGTCAGATTGTCATGTGGAAAGACAAACTTGAAAGAAGGCCAAGATGGAGTGAGATTTCAAGCCAGAATACCAAAGTAAAAGCATATTGGTCCCAGTGGGACAGACTACAATTATTTAATGGGGTCCTATATAGAAAATGGCTGGATGGTAATAAAGAAAAATGGCAACTTGTATTACCAGAATTGTTTAAAAATGAAGTTTTAAGCTTGTTACATAATAATCCGACTTGTGGACACCTTGGGATCAAACGCACACTGTGCCGGGTTAAAGAAAGATTTACTGGGTCGGTTATAAAGAGGCTGTGACACTTTGGTGTAACACTTGTAAGGAGTGTCAGGCTAGGAAGAATCCCCAAAAGACAATGCGTGCCAAGATGAGACAATACCTAGTAGGTGCCCCAATGGAACGCGTAGCCATGGACATATTGGGTCCACTGGTTCGTACAAATAGTAATAAAAAGTATATTCTAATTGTGACAGATTACTTTACTCGCTGGACTGAGGCTTATCCTATGGAGAATCAAGAATCTGAAACTGTTGCTGGGTTATTTGTGAGCGAATTTGTCAGCAGATTTGGAGTGCCTGCACAACTCCATACTGATCAAGGGAGACAATTTGAGTCAAAATTGTTCCAAAACTTATGTGAACTTCTTGACATTGATAAAACCCGAACTACCCCGTATCACCCCAGAGCGATGGAATGGTTGAACGTTTCAATCGCACAGTAGAAGAAATGCTAACAAAATATATATCTCATGACCAACGTGATTGGGACAAACATTTGCCACTTGTTATGTTGGCATACCGATCATCTGTTCATGAGAGTACAGGATATTCACCAAACAAACTAATGTTTGGCCGAGAGGTTGGTCTTCCAGCTGATTTACTGTATGGGCCTCCGCCTACAATAGAAGAATATGATTCCTATGATGAATATGTTATTTCTCAACAAGAATTAATGTGGGAAATAAATGAAAATGCCAGGTTAAGCATGGCAGTCGCAAGTGAATCTCAAAAGAAAAACTATGACCATAAGGCATACCAAAAACAATATAATAAAGGGGATGCTGTATGGTTAAGAATTACAAACAGAACACAGGGGAAATCTCCAAAATTATCATATAAATGGGAGGGTCCATATCTTGTTATTGATATATTTTCAGATTTGGTTTACAAGATACAGCGGTCACAAAAGTCAAAGATGAAAGTGGTCCACCATAACAGATTGAAGCCATTCAAAGGGGAGTATCACAATTGGTTGAATGCTGAATTGGCTAGAGATGAGTCTAGTGACATCGAGTTTCTGACCACTGAAGAAGTTAGAGTTTATGAAGATTTACCTGACCAAACAGGAGAAAATGAAGCGATTAGTACCCAGACAGAAAACGAGGAATTCTCAGATGACAGTAGGAGTTCAGATGAATTACCTACTTCCAGTGGGTTGAGAAGAAGCAAAAGAATTTGCAGGCAGCCTAAATGGATGTCTGATTTTGTTTGTTGAGTTGAGTTTTCCTGTGTAGTATTGCAGTGCAACTGTAAATAATTGTGATTTGCCTTGTCTTCATAATGAAGCAGTGTGTACATTTGGGATGTTCAATCCATTTCATATGATTTATGTTGTTACTTGTTTGAGTTAGGAGTTATTTATTTGTTATTAATGATGTGCTATCTGAAGAGGTTGTTGTGAAACTTTTTGTTGCATGTCATTTCTGTGCTTACTTGTATACCGGTAGTGTTCTTAACTGTTTAAAATATAAAGTTGTTGTTGTGCGTTTGCTTTTCTTTATATCTTTGGAGCACAACTTATGAGGCTGTCTACTTAACAGTAAGCTGAATAACTGTTAATGAACTATCTAATTTGAGTAGGAAATTAGAAGTCTGTGTACCTATAGTAAAATGGAATTACTAGGCTATGAATTATTAAGTCATAAATCAAGGTATTGATGAACTAAAGCTCAGTTTTGGTCGAAATAGTCTGAATTCGTATGTAGTTAGTTCTGTGCACTTAGGATTTTGCCAAACATTGGTAATAATGAGTTGGCGTCTGTGTAGTAAATTATTTATGTTATAGTCTGTATTTTGTCGTTGAACTAATTCAGCTAGTTGTATTATATTGGACTGATCTGTAAACACCACAATTTGTGGCTGAGATCTCTGTTTCTGTTCTTTTTAGACGCAATATATTTGTGTTGTGTTGGTTGGATTGTAGCCTTTTTAGTACTACATGTATCATTTTATAGTCTGTTGATGACGAGGGTATTTTGCAACGTCATTTTGTAGTTCTTAGTAGCAGTCTAAGATTATTAAAGGAGTTATTGTTACATGTCGTTGAGTTATAAAGCCTTGATAAGGTTCTGTTTCTGTGCCAGGCAATGAGGCAATAAGAGTATATACTAATCTCTGTCTAAATGATCTGTAATACCTGAAAATGTGCTGTGATATAATGCAGTAAATAGTTTCACCAGGAATGGCGACATCCTCACTAAAGTCTTAGCTATTGACTAGGAGCAGTGCATGACGATTGGACCTAGTACCGGTAAAAACTGTGACCTGTATAATGGAATCAAGCTTCAAGTAGCAGCAGGCCTGTGAAAAATGCTGTAATCTGTTAAACTGTAAAAGAAGAACAGAACTATTTCAGGAGAGACATCATGGCAAGATTAGGTCATACTTATCATACAGAAAATTATGAATTTAAATAAAGTCTAACAGTTATATTGAATTCTGTGTTAGTGCAAATGTAAATAAAACATTAGTTCGTTGTTACTGTATGAGATGAAGTGTTGTATGAGATGATTTGCTTGATTTTAGTGTACATGTATAATGTTGTATAATGGCTGCTTGTAACCGGGCTTATAACACAAAACGCGAATATGTCTTTGAAGTAGCAGAACGCAGAATTGAATTTGTAAATATACCTGAATCCGAGATAACTGTAAAAGGTCCAATAGAGCCTGTATAGCAATTTCCTGTGATGGATATCTTCTGTTTCTATATATTGAATTTTATACCAGATGCTAAGCATGTTGGTAATGAGAAGTCGTTGATAGCAATTTTTTTTTTTATATATTAGGTCACTGTGACCCTGACCAAGTAGGTCAAGGTCAAATCTATTCGCCAAGTTTGTAGAGCTTGATATGTGAATATGTATATCCAGTTAGAGAATCCTAGGTAATTTAGTACATTTTAGTGATTTTACACTTATGGCCATTCTCAGTAATTGTGACCTTGAACGAAGGTCAAGGTCAACGGTTTTCACAAACTTAAAATGGCATTACTCCTGGATTAATCCTACAAAGTTTTATCAAAATCTGTCCAGAGTTCAGGAGAAGAAGAGTTTAAGCGAAGTTCATGGACACATGCATGCACGCACAAACACATGCCAAGACATCTGGTTTTGGGCAAGTGAGCTAGAAATGTTTTCCCTTCTAAAACTGCAAGATCTCTTGCTTATAGTAGCTATAAAATTTTCTACTTTCAGAATGTTGTATCGTTGCAATACCTGTCCTGCCTCTTTTACAAAGAGTAAGCTTCTCAGGCGTCATGAGAGGTCGCAACATGGAGACCTGGCCAGTTGCCCTCACGAGGGATGTAACTATCAGTATCCAAAGGCTGAGCCAGCGTATCTTGATAGACACAGACGTAATAAACATCAGGTTCTGGAGGAACGCTTTTACTCTCCAAATTCCAACTGGAAGATGGCTGCAAAGAAACCTCGCTTCGAGAAGATCTCGGCCCCGGGAAAGGAAAATGTTCCTTTAAGCGAACAATTGTCAGACGTGAGCTCGCCAGAGTCGATCACTTTACTTGATCCTGTGGTGTTATTCCCAGACCCACCAAGGAAAGTTACTATTTCTAGTACACAGGACGTACCAGTACCTTCACCAGCACCTATAGCTGTAGTGACCACCCAGATGTCTGTTATTTCCACGCTATCATCTACTCTGTCAACATTTAGTACAGTGTCAGCACCTTTGAGTACTTCAAAGCCAGATAACTTGACAACCTTGACCTCTACCTTGACGTCTGTAGTTTCTACACCAGCCCCTGTGCTGTCCATGCCGTTCCTTAATTCGCCGGAGTTCGGTCTTCCTTCCATGGCTACAGACCGTGATCTGATGTCAGTATTATCTACGCCTGTGGTGAGTCCTTTACCGAGCCAGCCATCTCCAGTAGTATGGTCCGTTTCGTCAACCGCTACAGCGAGAAAGAGCTCACCTCCTCACCTTACACCAGTCACTTTTAACAACTTGCGTCCGTCCCGGTAACCTCCATCAGTGAGTCCAGTGATCAACCGGTCGTACCTGCCAGCTCTATTATATCTTCTGGATTTATTACTCCAGCATCATCGTCCGTATTCAAGAAGCCTTTCCAGAAACTTCCTGTGATGGCATCGGCCTCGTCTATAACATCTGGACCAGTTTATTTTGTCGATGATCGTTACGAGTGTTTGTCGTCTGACGAAGAGGAACCTGCTCCTGGAGAAAGAGATATCCAGATTACGGCCACACAGATGCTTCAGTTTGGATGTATGCCCCTTATGTTGCCGGCTATGAGGGACTGGGGTACTGCCAACATTGTCCAAATATCCGACGGATTAACCTGGCCACCCTCAAATTGGCAAACCATGTCTCCTGATAATAAATTGATGTCATTGGAGTATGCGGCCATTACCTTGGAACTTAGTAAAGGAAGATCCTTGTCCAACTTGAGCCGTTGCACTTTATTAGACAAATATAACATGCTGGCACTTCCAGGCACAGCCATGCCCCATTGGGAGAAGGAAAATCAGATCGACCGACATATGAGGTATTACAATTTCCTAATGGTAAAATCGATATTGGAAACTGGACTTGACAAGTTTCATGTTTTAGATCTCTTCAAAGCTGCTTATCTCAACCGCAATTGTGATACTGACGACCTGGTGAAACAACTTAATCTGAAAAACATCCGCATACGTCTACCGAAGACTCATTAGACATTCAAAGACTATATATTCATGGACACCATGCTCAACTCTATCTTCGAACTTTCCCTGGATTTCTACTTCTTTTGGAACTTAAGAATTTCTGTGTGACAATGACTCTTCTTGTGATGATCTTTGTTCTCGTGAACTGAAATAATAACAATAATAATATAAGTGCAAGTGTTCTACAACATGTGTAAAATTTCTAGTAATTCCAAAGTTATATGGAATATTAAGTGTTTTCGTAAATTCTTACCAGGATTATAATTACCAATAGATGTGTGCTGATATTCATAACAATTGGAAATTTACTAGTGCTGTGTAATTCAAGTGTGACTAATATAACATAAGTGCAACTGTTCTGCAATGTTTAAAATTTCTAGTAGTTCCAAAGTTATATGGAATGTTAAGTGTTTTTTTTCGTAAATTCTTACCAGGATTATAATTACCATTGGAATATCCAGAGTACTGGTAGTCATTATTAATAGAATTGGAAATTTACTAGTGTTGTGAAATTCAAGTGTTACTGCTTTTTCATAAAGAAATTTGGATTACTAATATGATGGTTTATTCTCTGTGTTGGAACCTGTTTGTATTCGAGATTGAAAATCATTCGGTGGATTATTATGCCCTATCATTCAGATGGTGACTCTGGAATACTATTTTCATTATTTGGATAAATTACTGACAAACTATTTAAAGTTGTGATTATTCTAGCGCTATTTATATACCTGCCATATACACCAGATATATTACAAAGACAAAGTAAAGATAAAAGTAAAGTGAATCTATGGACATTGTGAAATCTTTTATAGAGACTTTAATATCTATATTTATGTCATTGATGCATATAAAACATGTTACTCTAATCTGTTTTCTTTCTTCCTATCTTTCTTTTCTATGACTTGGTCTGTTCTTCTTGTATGTATATAATGAATTGAATAATGCAGGAGGATAAATGGTGTATGACCTGTAATTGAAATTCATTCATCAGTTCTTGTGTACCTGAAAAGTAAATGTCAAGTGTATTATTTAAAGCATCATATCAGTGCTCTACAGTTTTTGAGCAAAGTATTATATAAGTTTGAGGTGTTTAAAATGGTCAAATCTGAGATATCTGTATTACAGTCAAGATTATAGAACCCTTTCATAGTGCCAAGTAGTCAAGTATACAGGCTACTGTTCGATCACAGACATGGATTGGAATGTTTTTGATTTTTCCCATGATTCTTTATAATTGTTTTCATGGTGTTAATATTGTGACTTTATGCAAATCTAAGTGCCCAAACTGTTTCAGTTTGTTTTAATACTAGTCAAGAGATATAATATATATAAATTATTATGTCTATATTGTTAATTGCTGTCCGAGGACGCCCAGCCTTTATAAGGTGGGGGTAATGTGACGAATTATGGTTCCTAACCATATATCTTCAAGCATAATATGCTGTGATGTTGTTATAATACGTTGAAATCAGTGATATACTAAATGTTTATTTTATTATTTTGACTATACTGGTTTTTATTATCGGCAGAATGGTTTTACAAGTCACCATGTTAATGCCACAGTTTGTTTCTGTACTTAAGTATTTTTAATAAATTTATTATTATTTTATGGTCACATCATCGAGAACGCGCCGCCATTTTGTTTACATTGGTTTATCAGCGTTCGATATTTTGACATCGGTTTTAGAACCCTTGTACAGCATTTTGAACATAATTTAACTTATGTAAGTTATTTCCAAGGCCCAAATATTGGGATGACATACCTGTTTTGTCTGTTCAGAGCGTAAATTCTGTATAAATCCATATAATTTAACATTCAAGTTTGTCCGTCCCGCTCTGCAAACTTTGATACACAGCCAGCATCAGTTGCTTTTTGTACTTTTATATTTTTGAGCTAAACACTTGAATATACAATTAATCCCGATTAATTTAAGTTCTTTAGCATATTAGGATTATTTAAGTGAAATAATGATTATTATTACGGCATTTTACTATTTTTAATTATTTTTATTTTCACGCACTACTTTGTATTGCGCCGTATCTCTGGAACATCACCCCCCCTTACCCCCTTGGGCCATAACAGTGCGCCGGTTTACGGAAAATGCCGAATCAGTACTTCTCCCTATACTTTCAATGGAACACCGATCTCCGAATCAGTTCCAGCATCCGAATGAGTACCCGGTCGGAGTATAAATAGAGCGGCGGTGGCGCAATCGTTCAGTTCTATTTCTGACCGTTGTCGGGTGTATCTCAAGCATTGCCTTTGAGACAAGAACCTTAGGTAATTTAGGAATTACTAGTCCAAACCATTTATGGCTCATTTTTAGCAGTGAATCTATTCTCAGGATTTTATTTCGTTTTTCGGGGATTTAATTCTATTTTGGATTATAGTAATAAATGAATATATTGAAATAATAGCCAAACGCGAATTTACATAATAGTGTTATAAGCTAGTGTCAAGCAGCCTATTTATATGTTTACAGTGTAATTTTCTGTTCAGCATTGTTTTAACATTCAGTGTGTGTGCTCAGTGGTATTATTATAGTGTCAAAGCAGCCTATTTATGTTTACAGGTGTTAATTTTTACCTGTTCAAGCATTGTTTTAACATTCAGTGTGTGCTCAGTGGAATTATTATAGTGTCAAAGCAGCTTATTTATATGTATACAGGTGTTAATTTTTACCTGTTCTAGCATTGTTTTAACCTTCATTTGTGTCTGCTAGAGAGTGTGCTCGTTGATATTATTTAATTTATTAAAATGAACGCATGATACTGAGAATAAATATAAATTTCATATAATTTTGCCGACTTAATTGTGATTTAAAGAAGACCTCCAACACTGGGATCAGAGACCTCTGATATTTTTTTATGTTTCTGCTGGACCTAGATCCAATGGATCTAGATTAGTTCACATCAAACCTCAAAGTGTTTATCCTGCTTGTGCTATTGTGACTCGTATGATTAATATAATACACCTGTACATCTGTCCAACCATACTCTGGAATATATAAATTGGCCTGCAAGGCATTTGCTCGAGAGCTTTTGTTAGTTGTACTTTCAACATTACTTACCACCCAGAATAACTGAAAAAGTGTAATCCTGTTTAGAGCAAGAGTTCAAAACATATAAGCTCTAACCCTTTACTGGGGTTCGAACCCACAAGTAATTACAACGTGCTCAACGCTCGGTTCGTTACACATGTATTTGGATACAAGACTTCTTGTCGAAAAGGAGACAACGTGTAGTGCTCAACGGAAAAAAATCAGATTGGAAACCAGTACTTAGTGGAATCCCGCAAGGAAGTGTTCTTGGACCTATTCTATTTTTAATTTTTATCAACGATCTGCCAGAAGCTGTCCAAAGTGTCATTAAAATCTTTGCGGACGACACAAAGCTATATAGGATAATAAAAACCAGACAAGACAGTAATATATTTCAGGATGATATTGATGTAATAAATAACTGGTCTCAAGAGTGGCAATTAAAATTTAACGAGAAGAAATGCAAACACCTACACCAAGGAAATAAAGATAGTCCAGTTTACAATTTGAATGGTACAGAAATCAAAAAAGTAAAAGAAGAAAAAGATCTAGGAATAATAGTGGACCATAAATTAACCTTCAGGGACCATATCCACTCCTCTGTGAAAAAAGCAAATAAAATGTTGGGTCTACTAAGAAGAACCTTCAAAAATATGGATAAGGACACTTTTGTACCATTATATAAATCATTAGTTAGACCTCATCTTGAGTATGGCAGCAATGTCTGGTCGGTAATGTACAAAAAAGATGCTGCTATGATAGAAAACGTCCAACGTAGAGCCAGCAAATTGGTTAAATCCATAAGACACATCCCTTATTCATCACGATTAAAATTACTTGGTTTACCAACTCTAGAATATAGGAGAAAAATCCGACGTAGTACAAATGTACAAAATCCAACACAATATTGACAAAGTAGATAAAAACATATTCTCCTACTCAAAAAGCAACACCAGGGGGCACAATTTCAAACTCCATAAAGAATTCAGTAGAACTAATATGAGGAAAGCAACTTTTAGTCAACGTGTGACAAATACATGGAATTCCCTACCAGCGGAACTCGTCAACAAACCATCTCAAAACAGTTTTAAAAGTGCCATTAACAAACATTGGACAAAATTAAATCTAAAATTCCACCCGACCATTTACGAACCGGAACCGGATAGAACAGAATATAGTCTAAAGAAATTCATTAAAATGGACCAGAGAGGCGAAAAGCCTATAGTGGTTTCTACAGACAGGTAACAGGTAACACCCAGAATTTACATTTAAAATGTTTAAACAATTCAAAATTTTAGTATTTTAATGTTATCAAATGACAAAATATTGGCAGAATGTCATTTCATTTTCTTTTGAAACGAAGTTAAATATTTTTCTTAAAAAAATATAGATATATAGAAATCAATAAAATCTGAGTATAAGACATTGGTCTTGGTATATGATTGTATTATTGTATTCTGTGATTATTTTGTATTCAAGGGTCTGTGACCTTTTGGCATCTTCTTGGATGTATTCCATCTTGACAGGCCCATTTCTTTTAGAGTTTGCCCTATTTTTCTGACCAGGCATGTTTTTTCCTGGATTATCATGCCTTGGATTTTCAACATACTTGACACTTCCCGGAAACCGGCCCCTGAGAAAACCGAAATCCTGTCAAAACCGGCCGAGTCTGCCGGTCCCGAATTTTCCTCTTTTTTTCATGTTATAAAAACCTTGATAAACCGAACCCTGTGTATTCTGAATACCGGCCAATTTTTTTGGGAAAAAAACGTCCGGTGTTTAATATTTAACCTTTGAAAACCGATCTTTTTTTCAAAATTTTTTTAAATGCAAATTCGATAATTTTATATGTTATAGAATTCGGTTTATTTTTTCTCCGGAAATCGGACAAGCATACATTTATTTATTAGGATAATTGTGTTATAATTAAAGTTTGTACAACGACCTATATTCTATTTCTCTTTGTTTTTTATTTGTTTGAAGTTACTGGACATTCAGGAATAATGTCTAATCAAAGTAAACAATAGAGCTCGTAATTACCAATGCGTGGTCAGACAGGTGTCGGTAATGGAACTGGTTAAATCTGGTTTTTTTTTCAGACCAGTTGTATGTTCGGTTGTGTATTTAAACATTTGAAAGATCAAAGCACTCTTGAGGCTTCGTTACACAAAAACGCTACGGATCATTTATGATCATAGAAACATTACATTTTTGTGAAAACAAAGTGAATTTCAAATAGGAACTTCAAATAAACAATAAATAAACATGATGTTTTTCTTACGTTTCGATCACAGACTGATAAATTGTATGGCTTTATATTTGTGTTATAAAATTTGATACAATAAATTTTTCAAATCATATTCTTTTTGTGTTTCTTGTGGTTAACTGTGAAAAATAATTTAAAGTTATGTCTAAACAACCTCCTGCTAAACGGAGACGAACAGAATTGTCGTTAAAGGGCAAGATTGATTTGATTAAAGATGCTAATTTGTCATCTCCAAAGATAACCCAGAAAGAGTTAGGGGAAAAATATGGAATTGGGGCATCTACTGTTTCGGATATTTTAAAGCGGAAGCAAGTGTATTTAGATGAATTTGAAAAAAATGCAAATGCTGATACATTGCGATTTAACAATGCGTGCAAATATGAACAACTTAATGAATTAACATGGCGTTGGTTTACTGGTGCTCGATCCAAAAACATTCCAATATCTGGACCGTTGATCCAAGGACAGGCCGTTAAATTTGCTTCAGAACTTGGATTTATTGAATTTAAAGCATCCAACGGATGGTTAGAGAGTTGGAAATCTAGATATTCAGTGCGTGGATTTAAAGTTTCTGGTGAAAGTGCCGCCGTAGATCAAAATGTAGTTGATGATTTTAAAACACGTATTCCGGACATTATAAATGGCTACGATTCAAAGGACATTGTCAATTGTGATGAGACTGGACTTTATTGGAGAGCTTTACCGGATAAAACTTTGTCAGCTAAGGGAGAATCAACAAAAGGAGTTAAAAATTCAAAGGAAAGAGTGACTGTTTTGTTTGCATGTAGCGCGACCGGTGAGAAACTTAAACCCTTAGTAATCGGAAAACCGGAAAATCTGAGGTGTTTCAAAAATGTGAAAAACAACGTTTGCCTGTGGAATATGAGTCAAACCGTAAGGCTTGGATGAATTCAAATCTATTCAAAAAATGGATTTCATCAATAAACAAGAAAATGAGACGTGACAATAGAAAGATTATTATGCTTTTGGACAATGCTACTTCGCATCCCGATACAGAACTGTCAAATGTGAAATTAGTGTTTTTGCCAGCAAACACAACATCCGTGTTGCAACCCCTAGACCAGGTAATCATTCGTGCTTTCAAAGGACGATACAGAAAACATCTCCTTAGTTCAATGCTCACAAAAATTGACAATGTGGATTCCGCTAGTGAACTTTGTAAAGGCATAACATTATTAGATTGCGTGCACTGGATCGCAAGAGCATGGGAAGAGACAACAACACAAACCATATCCAAGTGTTTTCAATCAAGTGGATTCTTAACCGGTGATTGCGATGATGTAAGTGATGTAGACAATGATGATGATGATGATATCGTTAGCCCAACTTGCGCATAGTGTAAGACTAAATATTGATGTGGACTCTATCGTTTCATTCGATGATAATTTGAACACGGAGGATGATAGTGACAATTGGGAGAACAATTTAATAGACGAATTTAGAACTTTGAGGCAGGCAGATAAAACAAGTGACAATGAGTGCCAAACTGATACAGAGGACAGTGATCATGAGATAAACAGTGGAAGTGAAATGTCATATAGTTATGTACTATGTGCCATTAGTAAATTAAAGAACTTCTCAATTGTTAAAGATGACCGTTATTTTCCCTTTTTGATGGAATTAGAACACATGACTACCAAAACCATCGTGGAGAGAAAGTGTGTATCTAAACAATTAACATTAGACTCATTCTTCAATAAGTCTTCTTCATAAGTAGTTGGAACTTGTAACATTAGTGACTTATTCATTTGGATTAAATATCGTTTAAGTTATTATTCAATCAAGATTTAAATGAATATTAGTTAATCATTCGTGAATTATGAAATTGGATTAAAAGAACAATAACTTATCGTTTTCTTTGGACCTCAATCCTTATTTTATTTTTAATCGTAAAATAAGTTAGGTTATCATTCAATTGTGATTCATGAAATTGGATTACAAGAACATTATCTTATTGTTTACTATGGACCTTAATTCTTATTTTATTCTGATATTGAATTTGGATTTAAAAATGTATAAAATACATAATGAATTGTAATTTATTGTATAAATTTATAATGTGTAACCGATAAATGTGTTTTGATTTCTCCAAGCGTCTGCCTTTGATCTGCAGATAAAGTGACAGTGTTTAATAACCCAGTCAAGATTATTTCACTGGTAACCTATTCAAGATTATTTTCACTTGGCTTTATTCAAATTGAAAGTGTTTAATAACCCAGTCAAGATTATTTCCCCGGTAACCTATTCAAGATTAATTTCACTTGGCTTTTATTCAAATTGAAAGTGTTTAATAACCCAGTCAAGATTATTTCATTGGTAACCTATTCAAGATTATTTTCACTTGGCTTTATTCCAATCAAGAATATCTAACATTTATTTAACCTTCAGCAGTGTAGGAAAATGATCTTCTTCCAATTTAAAAAAAAATTAATTTATTGATTGGGAAACCAAAAAGTACAATAAACAAATGCAACAGATGTCCCAACATAAAAATCGGCAAATCCCGAAAACATTGATTTGTCAACCGAACAACTTTTGAAGGATAGTTGAATATATAGGTCACCGTGTTGAAAATGCAATGTGTAAAAACTAATTCATTGCACTCACATGGATTTTTATTACTTGTAGTTGATATAACTCTTGTAAACATCATCAATTTGACAAATGTTTCTCCCGAGACCTGCCTGGAGAAAAATCATGTGCGTCACGGCATGTGATTGCACGTGGTGCCGTACCTTTTCATGTTGTATGTAGACTCAAAAACAACAAAAAACTTTTTAATTTTATTGAATTTTTTACTTTTCACCAACATACATGTACATGTACATGTATTTACAATAAGAAGTCCGGTTCATATACAATTGTATATTTTATACCCAACATATTAACGAGATACATTCCAAGGGAGCTAACTTCTATAATTCATTATTATTAGGGGCAAATAACTCTGGATAAGAACCTCTATAAACCGAAACCTGTCAAAACCGGATTTTTTTCCGGTCCGGAGGACAATCGGTTTTCGGAGGTTATACATGTATTTATTACCATGATTTTGCTTCTTCTCTTTTCTACTCTAGTCTTGTTTTTATTTCATATTTGTTTCTTTTCTCATTCAGTCGTTTTTTATTTTATTCATTTTAAAACCTTTGTTGCTGAATAGTTCCGACAGGAGTGCCTTGATAAACAAACATTAAATAAACAAGACATACTACGTAATAAACAATTAAATTAGCAAATAAAATTATTACAGATAAATGATATCATGATCATAATTGCTATTTTTGTTTAATTATAACTCAATTAACAGAATTGATATTACTTGAAATAATGGAAAATATGGAGAATATTTGTCTGTTACAATTGATGAAATATCCCGACTGAAACAAAAAAGATTTTATACAAAAAATCTTTAAAAACCACAAATACACATACAAAAATTTATTGAAATCATAAAAATCTTAAATGAGAAATTTGGAACGAGTTTGCAAAAAAAGTTGAAACGAGTTGGTGATCTGGAGCAAAAGTAAGTAGGAACGAGTTGACTAGTATTCATCTTACCAGTGTGAAACAAACCGTCGTTCATGCATCGTGTGGTTCCACACTTTTAACTTAAAACATTCTGATAGATATTTGGTAACCAATTGCAAAAACTACAAAGTTCATGTTCTAATAAGGATTGTCATAATGTGATATGCTATTCCGTTACTTCAATATAGCAACACAAGTTATGTTAACATTTCCTAACATCCTAGACACCATTAGGATACCTGTCTTCTAAATGTGCATATCCGTATGCTTTTAATTTTCTTGATATTTGTTGATTCCAGATCTACAACATGTGGACAAATGTTTTAACATTTAAAAATTATTTTGTATAAATAATAGAAAAAGCAACGACTGAGACATAAAAATATTTATTATATTTAATAAATTAAACAAATAATGGTAAGTTTTTTTAAAAAAAAACCCAATAAACTTTTAAATGTTCTTTCCGTTCATTGAAATGATTTATCATTACAGATTTATTTATTTCAAGGTATTAAAATACATTGTTTTTAAACATGTTTCTCTAATTGTCAAGACTTCTGTTCAAGCATTTTCACCAAATCACATTTTTGTACATGTGTTTTATTGTCCTCCAATTTTTCCTTTGACTTGACTTAAGGGTAATAAGAATTGTTTTATATTTTTTCTACAAGAAACATATTTGTATAAACGTATTTAAAATTATGTTCCACCTTCAATTTTCTTAGACTCGGGGACGATAAAAAATAGTTTTTATTTTTTCTGCAAGAAACATTATTTTTGTATATATGGTCTGTAAAATCAAACATATTTTCTTTTCAAACAATTATAAAAATTAAAAAAACCATTAAAATCAGTTGGCGTTTCTTGATGATAATGCATAATATCTTTGGTGATAACTGCCACGACGACGATGATGATTTTATCATTAATGTTATTTTAAAACATTATTTCTAAACACATCGAGAGTGTGGATTATCGTTTTGATATAAAATTCAGTAATGTCTGTATTGTCTTCTAAAATGTATTGCAAAGACTTAAAACAACGAATGTCTGAGTATTTTTTAAACTTAATCGAACATTTTAAAACAAAGAAAGATAACTCTTACAATATAACATATCTTGTCATGTCTTCTAAAATGTATTGCAAAGACTTAAAACAACGAATGTCTGAGTATTTTTTAAACTTAATCGAACATTTTAAAACAAAGAAAGGTAACTCTTACAATAAAACATATCTTGTCATTTCATATTGATTTTGATATTAAAGAAACTAACAATTTTTGTGAGCAGCAGATGAAAGTCAAGTATGTGTCATATTCGTGACCATCAAGCACAATTCCCACACGATCAACATCTCACATATCATCTCCATCAAAATAATTGACTTGTAATTTATGCGTTTATTAAATTTCCACGTTATCAAGATTCGACCAGCTTTGTTAATTCAAATGTGACTGCACAGTGCTAATTTCAGTGGCGATTAAGTTCTATATTTGCAACTCCAATAATTTCTGAAGGCAACCTTTCTATCAACGAAAACAACTGATTTTGTGAGAGAGGAATTCACGCATAATTTGGATTCTATATCTCTCTTGTTGTTGCAGACATTTCCCAAAATGCCATTGTATCTCTCAAAAGAAAACATCCAGAACCCATAAATACTACCAAAATCCTTTATAACCTCTAACAAGTGGCAACGCATGTGGATATTTGGTGTAACTTTTGATGATCCAAAAAGTGTTATGAGTTTATTTCCAAACTTTAAGAATAATTTATCGGCGATGTTAGCTTTCGTCTTCACTGCAAATGGATATATCAAAGAGTTTCGAGCAATTCTGACACACGATATAACGAGAAAAATCATGTCTGTTTATTCCAAGCAATTGATTCATTTTATACACAGATGTAGGGATTATCAAAGCAATTCCAGTGATCAAAACATTATGAGTCCCGTATTTTGGAGAAAGAATTTTGGAAATCCCATTTTAAAAATCCCAATAATATTTCAAATGCATTGTTGCTGATGTTTGTGCACTACCAGATAAGATTAGAATAAGCACAAACAGTGCTGTGAGAAACTTCCCTAAACTAAGAAGTTCCCAGTGTCTCGTCCTATATATGGGCTGCATTTCCGACTCCCGCATATGCTTTAACAATTCTTTATAATCCACATCCAATCATGCCCCTTGGTTAGAAGTCTGAGACAAAGGTACCATCTTGGGTTGGATCTTCCAAACCAATCTTGGGTTGGATCTTCCAAACCACTTTCAGCAGATGTTTTAATATCCTGAAAAAATCTTAAGTGTTTAAATATTATAAGAGAAGGATTTCAACTTACATAATTGATCCTTTGGGTCTAAGAAACGTAATACACAATCATCGCCCTCTCAATCAATTATTTATATACATTCATCTTGAGCCTTTATATCATTTGTAAATAATTTATATTTTCACTTTTTCTATGTCACACGCATGCTTAAAGGGTAAGTAATACAATTTGGCTATTTTCTGTTGCTGTTTGTTGTGAATTTTGGTGCTTTTGATCTGGTGTTGTGTTTACGACGACTTCACTACTCGTTGTTGGTAGGTTGATATAGTTTTCTGGTGTTGCTCCCTGCTGTCGGATCTTTTGATCCTCCACCACTTTTTACACTTGATCTTATGCTTGTTTTAGGATGCTTGATAATTGGGGAATTCGCTAAAAATACTAAAAAATACGGAACGCTCTTTATTCGATGGTCAAGACTGAAAGTGAATTTCCCCTTAACCACGCTTTCCTATACTCCAATCAAAATTTCACCTTTAGATGACCTTTGACATGTAAATATGTTTAGCTTAGCCAATTAAAATCCACATGTCGAAGGTCAAGAAAGGTTAAATCAAACCCAATACATGTGAGCATTAACTCAGTCCCGAAAACAATGGAGTCAATTAGGACTTAACGTAAGCCTACACACAAACAATGGCGGAAATACCAAGGCCGGAAAACACGTGAAACAAATGTGAGGAATTATTTGTACGAAATTATTTACATTCAGAGGATAGAATTTGGCACGTATGCCAGATTATGAGATAGTGTCCAAAAACTGTTTTAAATAAGATTAATGGTGAGTTTAACAAAGATCGAACTAAAATAAAATGGTTTTAAACTGAAAATTAGAAATACATATTTTAACAACATGTTTGAAAAATCGATTTTTAAAAGGAATATACATTTTACGCAAACAATAATGAAATGAAAAAGATAGAAAACTACGTCAATTTTAAACATTAAAAATCACTGGGTTATAGTTAAAGTTAAATTTTCCTTTTCGCTATATTTGAAGTTGGTCAAACGTAGTTGTCAGAAGCGCATTCACAACCATCAGAACTAACGAACATAAAGTCTTTTTCAAAAGATTGCAATAAGTTTTTGTCACTAAATAATGCACTACACATTTGTTGAAATGATGAATTTCCTAAATTTACTGTCTATACATTCCTTAAATTGAGGCCACTCGTACACTAAATTCCTGTCATTTTTTCCAAGAGGCACCATAGAAGAATTATCTACGGCAAAGTGTTGGCTTATTAGATTGATTTATTCCATATGAATAAATTTTCTATTGTCAACTTTCCTTTTTTATGCAGCAATATACCTGCTTCTGCTTATGATGTATTTGTTTCCCAATTAATACGCTATGGTAGAGCTTGTTCCCACTACGGGGACTTTGTACAACGAAGTAGGCTGCTTGCAAATAAATTGTTGACTCAAGGATATTGCAAGCCTAGGCTTATCAAGGCCCTCAAAAAGTTTTATGGCCGTCATCACAGTATTGTTGATAAGTTTGATGTCTCTGTGTCCAGGATTGCCTTGGATATATTTGACGTCTCATAGTTCCATGTTCCTTTCACACAATTTTGATTACACACGTGACGGGTGTAGCTAGCTAAACAGGAGGTGCTTACCCTTCGGAGCACCCGGCCTCACTTCCCTGGTGGAAGTTCACGTGTCTAACCTAACTTGTCAGTTCCAAAGTTTTTACTTTGCTTCTGGATTGTGATTCGGATATGGATAAGTATGTCTGTTTTTGATACATACGCCACATCAGATTTTACCGGGAGGTTTTTCGGATTGACTATTTTAAAACAAGAGATCAGTGCGTTGTCCTTAAAAGCTATTATTTTAATTCTCAACTAACTTTTAAAGGTATTTTTACTCATACTTTAAATACAGCATCAGTGTTTTTGCATTTGATACGTCGGTTGATTCCTCAGTCATAACGGAAAACATAAAATCTCTAATTTCCTGAAGCAGGTCGTCCAGGACAGCATCTGCCGTAGCACCGTAACATTTTGCATTTCGCGTACAGATTTGTTGTGTTCATATTTAAGTACCTTTTTGCTGGGTTTTACTAGTTCTTAATGGATCAAACTAACTAATTTTGTGATGCACTGTTCGAATCACTTACTGCATGTGATAGTTTATTACGGTGAGCAAAATAATAAAAATTATGCATCAATTTGCTAACGGCAGTTCTCTCATGTTCAGATGTTTTTAATGTGGCTATTTCAATGTCACAGTACATAACAGATGCACTTTTAGTAAATCTGTGGTCTTCTGTTATTGTGTGCTTAACAATAGCATCGCTCCCAAACATCACAGCCCGATGTCCACACTGTGGTCTTCTGTTATTGTGTGCTTAACAATAGCATCTCTCCCAAACATCACAGCTCGATGTCCACACGTTAGATCGACAGGCACCTTGTCATAGTTCATCAAACATTGTATTCACACTGCTGTCACAGCCCATTTTTTGCTGAAAATCAGCACGATATGATAGATATTCAGCCAGGTCGCAGAATTTCCTTTTGCAATTTGAGCAACAGTATATTACCTGGATTAATTGCCCTGGACTGGGTGGTGTGGCACATATATTTAATTCTGCACAACGGTGTTCTAGTTTTGACATGTATACAGTATGTATGCATCCAATAGTCACATTTGAGTGCCGAACACCCCACTTTATCCTCTAAACTATTCTTGCCACAAACTCTGCATTACCCTCGCTCTTATCGTGATTTTTTCTGTTTGGGTGGCCTCGTTCACGTTTTCAATTTCTCCCTACCAAAGGGGATTAAAACTGGGTATTACAATATTAAATTAGAGCCTTTATTTCTAGGCCTCTTAGGTGTTACAAATGCCAACAAGAGGCCCATGGGCCTTAACGCTTACCTGTGACCTTTGAACCCATGAGCTTTATTCAAATATCAAAATGATAATTAGGCCAATATTCTAATATACATCCCTATACAAAAAGTTTATAGTTTTTGAGATAAATAATCATCTCAGTACTTGTTTGTATCTGTGATCTTGACATTTAAACTCATGCTCTTCATTCATATATCAAAATGACCACTGTGCCCGTACCAACAATATTCTAATATACATGCCTATACAAAAAGTTAATAGTTTTCAAGATAATTAACCATTTAGGTATTCTTTTGCATCTGTGACCTTGACCTTTGAACCCATGACCTTCATTCATATATCAAAATGATCATTAGGATAATACCTAAATATTCTAATATACATGCCTATACAAAAGGTTTATAGTTTTTGAGATAAATAATCATTTCAGAACTTGTTCACATCTGTGACCTTGACCTTTGAACCCATAACCTTCATTCATATATTAAAATGGTTGTAAGGCTAATACCTACAGTATTCTAAAATACATGCATATACAAAAAGTTAACAGTTTTCAAGATAATTAACCATTCAGGTATTCATTCACATCTGTGACCTTGACCTTTGAACCCATGACCTTCATTCATATATCAAAATGATCGTTAGGATAATACCTAAAATATTCTTATATACATGCCTATACAAAATATAGTTTTTATGATAAATAATCATTTCAGTACTTGTTTACATCTATGACCTTGACCTTTAAACTCATGACCTTTATTTATATATCAAAATGACCATTAGGCCATTACCTACAATATTCTAATATACATGCCTATACAAAAAGTTCATAGTTTTGCAGATAATTAAATATTTTGGTAAACTTGTACATCTGTGACCTTGACCTTTGAACCCATGACCTTAATCGATATATCAAAATGATCGTCATGTTAATACCTACAATTGACCAAAAATCCTACATTATTATCACCAGAAATGTTTAAAAAATAGCATTTTTTATCACAGGTCAAAAACTGGGACTTGACCTTTGACCTTGACATCAATCGGAAGAATATTGCAAGACAAGATCAACAGTGAAAACTCCATACAATTATCTTCAGTCATTATGAAGTTATAACAATAAATGTCTCATTTTAAAAATTACATAATTTTACGCAAAAAACGCGGAACATATTTTTCGTCCAATTTTCATGAAAAACACAATTTTAGTGTATCTAGGTATCCTGAATCCAAAAATCTAATCAAAATTTGCCTGCACCTTTTGGTTTTAGAGAAGAAGATTTTTTTGGCTATTTATAGTAACGGCAGCCATATTGTTGGGCGTGGTCAAACCCCGAACATAATTTTGAAAGGCTGTTACCCAGGCATAATAATCACCAAGTTTCATCAAATTTGGCTCAGTAGTTTTGGAGGAGAAGATTAAAATCTAAAGTTTACGCACGACACACGACGGACGACGGACAGTGATAGATAGCAATAGCTCATCTGAGCCTTTCGGCTCAGGTGAGCAAAAAATTCGGTCATGGCTCGAAGGCATGTAAATCTGTTGATGTTTGTTGTTGCTGTAGTGAAAAGGGTCACCAAAGCAATGGTTGTTCAAACCCTGCAAAATGTACCAACTGTAAAAATAATCGCATGGCTTCCTCTAGGGATTGTTCCATATGCAAGCGTGAGTACGAGATTAATAAAGTAAAAGTTAACAAAAATATCACTTTTTCTGAAGCTAGAACTCTGTACTCACAGACCCAACGTGCTTCAGCTGCTTCTGGGTCATCTAAGAAACATATCTCTGTTGCTTGTCAGACAGATTTTTCATCTGTTATTCACAAAAAAGCTAAACAATCAACAAAGTCGGCAATTTCTTTATCAATTATGAATAATAAACAAAATTTAACCAGTACTACTAAAGGCAACAAAACTAATTCTTCATCTTCATATAGTGAAAAAACTCAAACTTCACAAGCAAAATCTAAACAAATTGCTCGGGAGCAAAAGTCTGCTCCTTCTTCTTCTGATACAGATGCGTGTTCGCAAACTGATGAAGATGACTTCACTCAAGTACGTAGGGTGCGAAATAATCGATGCCGTGGGTCTGGACGCCATCGCCGTCGTAGCCATTCTGAGGACTGTGACATTGAAACAACACCGTCACAGATTTCCCCTGTTCGCCCTCCTAATAATGGGTAATCCAAAAATAATACAGTGGAATTGCAGAGGTTTTTAAAATAACATGTCTTCAAGAAACGCATATTAAGGAATTCGATAATGAAATAAAATTTCGTCATTACAAACCATATCGCCTTTATTCTCCTAATGCAGACATAGCTTCAGGAGGTTCTTCTATTTTTATTCGAAGTGGGATAATCCATAGTCCCATATCTCTCAATACTAATCTCCAAGCCATTGCAGTTCGCATAACGCTACATATAAATATAACATTATGCTCGATATATATTCCTCTATCCTCAGCATTATCTCTCACCGACATACAAAATTTAGTTGAACAGCTACCTAAACCATTTGTTTTAGTTGGTGATTTTAATGCACACAACCCTCTTTGGGGAAGTTCGCGCCTTGCTAATAAAGGCAGAATAATAGAAAACTTGATGTCTAACAGTGATCTATGTATATTAAATGATGGATCTAAAACATTTCTATCTCGTGCCACTGGTCAGCTTTAGACCTGTTGCTATTGGATCCTAATATTTTAAATGATTTTTCCTGGAAAGTCCATGATGAATGTTGTGGAAGCGATCATTTTCCAATTATAATGAAATATACAAATGGGTCAAATGATCTTTCTATTCCTAGATGGAACTTTGCAAAAGCTGATTGGAATCAGTTTCAAAATCTCTGCGCGGAAAAGATTTCTATCGAGAGATTTGAAAATAAAACTGATAAAATTCAGAGTTTCCGATGTTCTTATTGAAATTGCTAATAACTGCATTCCTAAAACCTCTGCAAATCCTCGTATCCATAAACCATGGTACAACGAAGAAGACAAACACGCTAGGAAAAGTCGAAAACAAGTCGAGAGACAATTTAATAAGTCTCCTACACAAAACAACTTACAGTTAATCCGTTTATTTAGAGCAAAGTCTCGAAGAACAGCTGAAAATGTGCAGGAGAGATTCTTGGAGAAAATATGTCTCTAAGATCAATTCTCGCACTCCATTAATTAAAGTTTGGAATAAGGTGCGCAAAATAAAAGGCAAAGGTTCTACAGATTCTGTTAAAACATCTGAAAAAGATATTTCCAACAAAATAGCTGAGACGATATCTAAAAATTCGTCATCAGTTAATTATACATCAGAATTCCAGAAACATAAAAACATACAAGAAAGGAATACATTATCTCTTAAATCTGACAATACCGAGGATTGCAATGAAATATTTTCATTTGAAGAACTTCAAAATGTTCTTTCGAAGGCACATGATACAGCAGTTGGTCCTGATGATGTGCACTATCAACTCCTGAACCATTTGCCTTCTTGTCTTTCTACTCTGGCATTACAATAAACATACATTACTAAAAGTCGTTAAAAAGATGCTGTCAAAACTTTCACTTTCATTGTTCAATTTGAATTTGGCTCATTATTGCCCCCAACGATTCAATTGAATTATTATCCCCGCCTTTCGAACTTCTGTCCGTCCGTCCGTCTATTTTTGTCGGGAGTAATTCTCCAAAACTATGAAGCACAATTTTTATGAAACGTTTTGAAAAAAACATCAACATTGATAGAAGAACGCTTATCCTTCACCAGAACTGATTTGCTTTTTTCTGGGAATTATTGCTCTTTGAACATTAAATGCAAATGAAAAGAGTACCTACTATCAAGAGATCCTAACTGACAATTAGTTTTAAAATTGAAAAATGTGTTTGGTATACAGCCATATCCATCTTTTAAGACCACCAAACCAGTAAAAGTAGCCTTTGTGTGTAGGTGCTCCTTATTATGCAGGTTTAAATAACATGATCAAAGAGCAATAGGGATTTTACTGGCCATTAAAAACAGGCGTTCCTTATATCAAGGTGGTCTTTAAGATAGGTTTTACTGTATAATACATGTAGAAGTGGTATGTGTAATTTATTTTGAAATGTAGAATGAACAAAGAATATGTTACTTTAAAATTGATATTGAATGATATTTTAAATATGCATGCTGATGACCGTTCCGGAAATATAATTTTCTGGAATTCGACGTAGTTAAACTTTTTAAATGATGGAAAATTTTAAATTTCAATGAGCAAACTTGTCTGATTTTTACTTTTTTTAAATTTTATAACTTGCATATATGTTTTCTAACAAAAAATACTTGAAGCTTGAAATGTATTATTCAGCATAATATACATACACTTATGTGGAATATATTCAATAACATCACACCCATAACTCTCAACAATCTTATAAACTACATTAACAGATAGAAAGTTGTTCTTGAAATACTGATGTCCCAAAAAGATAGTTTTTTATTTTATTTTTTCTTAATCTTTTTAATTTTTTAAAACTGAAATAGAGTTCTTTAAATTTTTAACATTTTAAAATTAAAATTTATTACCTTATATACTTAATGTTTTTAAAAATTTTAAATACACACTAAATCTGTGATGGCTTTTGTGTTAAATTGGCCAACCTTCAAACTATTGGGACGCTTTGAAAGACTTTCTCCTTTGATATAACTAATATTGTATCGCAGAGTAGAATCTTTTCATTTTTTTACATTTAAAATCAACCCCACTTGGTCCGTACAAAAGGTATAACAAATTCAATATTTTCACATTAACGTTTTTTCTGTAATAAATGTTTTTACTAAAGCTAGTGTACTAGATATATTTTAATAAATGTTTTTACTAAAGCTATTTTTTGTAATAAATGTTTTTACTAAAGCTAGTGTACTAGATATATTTTCTGTAATAAATGTTTTTACTAAAGCTAGTGTACTAGATTTTTTCAAATGTGATAATGTACACATGGTTCCTACATGTCGGGGAAAACTCCGAAAATTTTTATTTTTCAAAGGTCGAAGAATTTCAACAAATGTCGGGAAATTAAAAGAAATTGTCAGGGAATTTTATATTTCTTTCTCAACAGTTGTACCCCTTGAAAAAGTTATGAATATTGGCAATTATTATATTAATGTAATAAGCTAGATATTTTTGAGTTTTTTATTTATCATTCTTATGTTTAAGGTACATAAAAATGATTTAAACAATAAAGATTAATTATTGGGCAAAATTCCTTAACTTAGCGGTAAACATTCGACAAGCTTATACTATAGCTGTACATATAAGTTAAACATTCGACAAGCTTGTACCATAGATGTACATATAAGTTAAACATTCGACAAGTTAAACATTCGACAAGCTTGTACCATAGATGTACATATAAGTTAAACATTCGACAAGCTTGTACCATAGATGTACATATAAGTTAAACATTCGACAAGTTAAACATTCGACAAGCTTGTACCATAGATGTACATATAAGTTAAACATTCGACAAGCTTGTACCATAGATGTACATATAAGTTAAACATTCGACAAGCTTGTACCATAGATGTACATATAAGTTAAACATTCGACAAGCTTGTACCATAGATGTACATATAAGTTAAACATTCGACAAGCTTGTACCATAGATTACATAGAAGTTAAACACTCGACAACCTTGTACCATAGATGTACATATAAGTTAAACATTCGACAAGCTTGTACATATAAGTTAAACACTCGACAAGCTTGTACAATAGATGTACATATAAGTTAAACACTCGACAAGCTTGTACCATAGATGTACATATATGTTAAACATTCGACAACCTTGTACAATAGATGTACATATAAGTTAAACACTCGACAAGCTTGTACAATAGATGTACATATAAGTTAAACACTCGACAAGCTTGTACCATAGATGTACATATATGTTAAACATTCGACAAGCTTGTACCATAGATGTACATAGTCTTTATTAGATTAAATTTGATTGATTTTTATAAGTGACGATTATAATATTTGTTGATCTTCGGTCTAGATTTCAGTTTCTTTAAGGTTTACCGTACACTTGAAAACAATCTTTAAAAATTTTAAGCCTTAAATGAAAAGTAAAATGTTTATATAATTTATATCTTTTCTGAATAAGGGAAAAAACTTCACGTAATCTTACCGGAAATATGGTAATGAATAATTTAATGCGTTTTCATGAATTGGAACAGGTTGAGTAAGAAGTACATTTTGGGGCGATGATAGCTTAGTGATCTAAAGGGCTCCTTTACGGGTCATATCAACCCTAACCACCTAGTTTTGAGTCCCACTTGGGAAGATCCGGTTGTTTTTCAGTTTACTGGCCGAACGTAGGTGATTTTTCGTGTACTACAGTCTCCCCGTCTCGATATAAGAGAAAAAACTTGTGATTGGGGCACAAAACAATATTCATCTTATCCAATCTCAAAAGAAGCTTTTAATAGTGTTTCATAAACAAGAAAATGCAAGTAATAAAAAAATATGCATGCAACTCCAAGCAGGATTTCGAGAAAATATGGCAATCTACTATTGATGCAAGCACCAGTTTCACAATAACTTTTTAGCTAAGATTTCAATTACTAGTAACTTTAATTTAGCAAAATGTGACAAAACTTGTCATATGTGATAAGATTAAAGTGATCTTCAAAATGACAACATAAAATATCAAAAAGATTAACAAAATTATTAAGATTTCATATTTTCCAAATTTACGTTAAGAGAAATTTGGTCAAGGAATGATTGTGAAACTGGGTCCAGGGAACTTCGTCTACTTTTAATACTTATTTTGAATCTTGATATTCCTCTACCAAATATATTAGTTCGGTAGATACAAAAACTTTGTCGGTTTCAAAATATAGAAAAATCAAGGTGTTGTGCATACATACCTAAGTTTATCTATGATACGTGAAAATCACACCTGGTTGAACTTCATAACTAATTATCATCTCACGGGTCAAAACACAAGGTTATCTTTCAGGTGTGCAGTTCTTTATACAAAATGTAAATGTATCATAATTAATCAACATAAAAACTCTAAACTTTTCAATTTGCATGCAAGACATGTATAAAGAGAAGCATATATACAGCGTTTAAATAAAATATTATTTTTCAGTATGTAAAGCAAAACTAGTAAAATAGTTACGTTTTTATGTTTGATTATGTTTTTATATTTAAAAACATTCCATTCAAAATAATAAACATAAAAGCTTAATTGACAAATAAACGGTTATAACTAATTTATTGCATAGACCTGTGTGAGATGTACGGCCTAGACGCATATTTAAGTATCTGCCCAGTCGCAAATAACGTTTTTACATTTGATTATGCTTTGATATTCAATAAATATTTAGCTAAATTTCTTGCACGAAAGGCTACATTTGAAAATTAATGACAAACGTGATGACTTGATTTTTTTTATTGTCAATTTTCCTTTTTTAAATGCAGCAATATACTTGCTTCTCTGGCTTATGGTGTATTTGTTTCCCAATTTATACTCTATGGTAGAGCTTGTTCCCACTTAGGGGATTATGAACAACGAAGTAACTGCTTACAAATAAATTGGTTACTCAGGATATTGCAAGCCTTGGCTTATCAAGGCCCTCAAAAGGTTTTATGGCCGTCATCACAACATTGTTGATAAGATTGATGGATTATGAACAACACAGTAACTTGCTGACAAATAAATTGGTGACTCATGGATATTGCAAGCCTAGGCTTATCAAGGCCCTCAAAAAGTTTTATGGTCGTCATCAAAACATTGTTGATACGATTGATGTCACTATGTCCAGGATTGCCCGGATATATTTGACGTCCCATAGTTCCATTTTCCTTTCACACAATTTTGATTACACAGGTGGCGGGTGTAGCTAGCATAACAGGAGGAGCTTACCCTTTCGGAGCACCCAGTTTTACTTCCCTGGTGAAACATTCACGTGTCTAACCTAACTGGTCAGTTCCAAAGTTCTTACTTTGCTCCTGGATCGTGATTCGGACATAAATAAGTATGTTCGTTTTTGATTACTAGTATTTGTTTTATATTTTGAATTATTAAAAGCTGAACTTCCTTGAAACCAGATAATCAGATGGACAAACCGCAGGATAATGTTTTATATATTGATTACGAATACTTGAGTAATCAGGGCATACAAAAAACCAAAATGATAAACATCTTCAGTACCAATCAATTTACAATAACACACCTTGCTGCTTCTTTTTACATTGTTATACATACCCTTTTCTATTAAGAAATCATGTGATGACAATCTATATTTACACAGTATTTTTGGTATTAATATGACAAAGGTTTACGTAAAAAAATTTTAAATAAAACCTTTTAACTAAGTCTCTATACAAATCACACTTTGAAGAATTATTAAAAAACGAAAAAAAACAGTTTGTAAAAAGTTATCATTTATGACACTAGTAAACATGCCTAAAATATTTTGTATCAAAAACACTGCATTGAACCCATGTCTACATAATAAATCTTTGACCTGTACAAGCCAGTTATATTTACCATAACTATTTATCCTATCCTGTCATACATATCATTATAACAAGCTTTCAAGACACAAATTTTAACCAATATATTATGATGCGTATATGCCTGTATAATTGTAAAGGAAAACGAGCTAATTCAAAATAAACCATCAGGTTACATGTCGTTTTCCGCACACAAAGTAAAGTTTTACAAAAATCTATCAATTATAGAGCGATTCGGACATTTCTAGGAAGTTGTAACCTTCCACTACCTGCAATCATGCGAGATATTGGTTGGATATATTTCAGTGAAATATAGTTCAGGTTTTCGCTAGCTGGAATATATTATTAGATTAGTCGGAAACTTTTACTTTTGAATACCTGGCTATCAATAAAATATAAAAATGCATGATGTGAAATTTATTTTTAATTACTAAATTTGGACTTTCAGAAAAATGTTTTTTTTTCACACAAAAACAGAACCCAATACATTGGACAACAAAAATGTGATATATTATACCGCATTTGTTTAACATTAAGTACACATATAATAATTAAGAATAGGATGTTCAAAACGTCAAAAATACGAAATTTGAATATATCGCCGAACAATACGTCAAAACGATCACTAATCAGAAAGTAGGTAATTACGCACAAGATATGTTGAACTTTTCCCACAAAATGGTAAACACAAATAGTTATTTCTCTCCCAACTACCCTGATTTCATGATGTCAATAATCACTATCTTTAAAACGTATTTGGTTTCCTCCCTCTAGACAAGTTAATAGGGTTATAAAACACAGTCTATTCAAAGATTTGTGCATAGTTTCATTAGCATAATTACACCTGTTTCATGGATATCCTCCAAGACAATTATTTATTTACAATGTCAACAGTCAATAAATCCACCTCTTGCACGTGAAAGGCTACTTTTCAAGCTTTATTACTGTAATTGACGTATCGCCGACCACGCCCAAAATGTTCCGACACTGGCCGCTATTACGGTTCCAAAGCAGCGTCACGACAACTAATGACGTTTTAGTGTCAGTGACCTAATTAAACCGCACAATTCAGGCCGAGTTTTCATTCTTTTTGTGTGTAATTCAAGCATGTCGACCCTTTGTCGGAAAATTGTGGGCGTGCAAGCAATACGTCAATTGACTGATCAATTTACAAACATAATTTTATATCCCGAATAAAATGTTAATTTAAGTTAATTTTTAAATACGAAATAGTTGTCACTATTTGATTAATAAAATTTACGCACGGATCGGTCTTTATAGTAAAGGCTGACCAAAATAAAAAAGGAAAATCTTTTTTATCCTTTTTACAGGGGTCTTTTCCAGGTATTAAAATATACAATTTCAAGGGAAATTCCCCATGAAACATTTTTGTAGAAGATTTAAGGCGATAATATCATGTTGCCATTGCATAGACTTCATCGATATGAAATATTTCAGGGGGAATTTCCCATGAAAATTCTGATACTTTGATTTTGAAAACTTTAAAAAATTCTGATATTTTGAGTTTCCTATGAAAACTTCAGATACTTTGATTCAGAAATTTTCAGGGAAATTAGTTTGATTCTGATAATTTCAGGGGAAATTTCCCGTGAAAACTTCAGATACTTTGATTTGGAAAATTTCAGGGGAAATTTCCCATGAAAAATTTCAGATACTTTGATTCTGAAAATTTCAGGGTAAATTTCCCACGAAAACTTCAGAAACTTTGATTCAGAAATATTCAGGGAAAACTTCATGTGAAAACTTTTGATACTTTGATTTAGAAAATTTCAGGGGAAATTTCCTGTGTAAACTTCTTATAGTTTGATTCTGAGAATTTCAGGGGAAATTTCCCATGAAAACTTCTTATGATTTGATTATGAAAATTGCAGGGGAAATTTCCCGTGAAAACTTCAGATACTTTGATTCTGAAAATTTCAGGGGAAATTCCCCAAGAAAATTTCAGGGGAAAGATTTAACTGAATACATACCAAATACATAAGTGCTGAATTGTTTTGAACTTACTCCGTGTTTACATTAAATATGATTATTTTATTAGATATAATTTGTTTGTCATCATATTAAAATGACCAAACATGATTAGGATCCTCTGCAATTTTTCTAAAGTATGTGTGATCAGTGTTAGTTGAATGTTGCTTAACGTCGCATCAGCAATTTTTTCAGCTATTCGCGACGGAAACTTATTTATTAATCTCTATGGATTAATCTTTAAACAATTGTTTGTATGCATGTAAGTGCGAGTGTGTTTTGTGGTCTGCCTTGTACTAGCGCTCACTAAGGGTGACTTTAACGTGCTAGCTCGGAGTCAGTACGCGGCAGTCAAGCGTACCACTTCCCCGTCCATTATACTGATACAAGGTTAACCAGGAAAGACCAACGGCAAGAAAAATTAACTTTCCCACATGTGGTTTGAGCGGGGCTCGAACTCGCAGCGTTGAGAGACCCTGGATTTGAAGACTAACATCTTATCCATTAGGCCTCCGCGGCCTCATATGTATAGCTAGTAATATACAGCCTCTTTTTTCGGACTTTTAAAAAAGTTTGACCAATTCGAGATATCCAAATTCTAGATAACAAGATTTATAGATTCATTACTTGTTTACGTACATTGAATCACAGTCAAAACAACTGCGATGACGATAGGCCAATGTTTTGTTTTTAAAATTGCGCTCCGTAATAGAATATAAAAGATCTAGGAAATTCTAAAGATAATAAGGTACTCCAACATCCATTTTATTTAATAATATTTATTTATTTTCAATTTTAATTTGCACTGCAAGTGCTGATCATTACTGAATGAGCTGTGGACACCTCAAAGTGCCGAGCGGCCGACTGACGACTGAGTAGCCCATCTGTTGTCAACTGATGGACTACTTTTCGGCTACTACCTGTCTACAGTTCGGTCCTCGGTAGTCGAGTCACGGATCCTTTTCGTCAGCTAAGTGTTATACATTCGTCAGGCCTGTACCACAATCAATGCCCATAGGGGAAAAATTTGCATAGTATTTTTAGAAAACTAGCAAACAATTAGGCTACAACAACGTAAGATGTGATTTACTGTTAAATCAAAATTAAAACATACCAATCCATGTTCAAATCACAATCCAAATTGAGAGAGAGAAACGAACATGGAACTATGGGACGCCAGGAATATCCCCGTTAATACTGGGCACAGAGGGATTTATTATACTCATCAACAGTATTGTGATGGCAGTCATTTTTGGAGGGCCTGCAATATCCCTGGAACAACAATTTATTTGTATGTAGCACGCTTTGTCGTATAAAGTTCGTTTCCGTAGTGGAAACAGTTTCTAACGGAGCTGTCATGTGGTACTTTTGATGGTTTTAAAATAATGCACTCAAAAGTAGCGCATGGCAATTGTCACGTGGTAGTTTTTAATGTATTATTTCATAAAAATTCAAAAGTAGCACATGTCAGAGCGTATAAATTGTGAAACCAATAGAAATATATAATACATAAATAATAATAAAAATTGGTGGAACAAAATCAACCGAACAAGTATCTCTCTTACATGTTATGATGTAATTTGTGGTTTGTATCAGGAAAATTCTTCTCCACAATTAAATTATTGCATATTAATAGCAAAACTCTTTATTCATACTTTAAAACTAGACAAATGTTTCAACTGCATAAACTTAGAGGGTTTTAAACTCCTTTTAAAAAAAATAATCATTATGAAACATACTAAGTTTAGTAATAATCAGTTTTTTGAATATGAAAACCTCTGGAGTAAACTTTACAATTCTGTTTAACATAATTAGAATAATACTCATTGGCTACTTTTTTGAATTTGTATAATTTTGTTTTGTTTTGTGGCTTGAAGGCCACCTCTATATAAGGGTCACCTGATTATAGAGGCCAGTACAATTGTATGCTTAACGTTTTTGTTTATATTATTTGAATTTGTTTAAAAAGACCACCTGCCCACGTGGGCCACTTTTGCTGATTCCTTTTGGAGTTCTTTATAGACAGGTTTGAATGTATTTAGCAAGTCTCCTCTTGTATATAAGTGCAATCTTTTTTTGTGTGTATAATATGTATTTTGGATATATTTAAATATGTATGTATGTACGTTGTATAAGTTAACGAGAGATAACAAAAATAAATTTAAAAAAAAGAAAATAAATAATACATTTTGAAATATTTGTATCATGGCTATGGATAGCCTGTCTACAAAAATACAAGTAGTGAAAAATAATGTTCATTTTGTATATCAGCTCTTTTATTTGTTGCCACAGAAAGGAGGTGTATGATCCTTAATCTGAATGTGAACTTTCTGTATTGTTCGACTGTTAACAATTGACGTATCGCCGCTCATGCATTTTATGTTCTGACACAGGCCGCCAAAGCAGCTTCACAGCAACCAATGCCTTTGTAGTGTCAGTGAAGTCATAAAATGGCACAATTCAGATCGAGTTTTCATTTTTTTCATTCTTTTTGTGTGTAATTAAGCATGCCGACCCTTTGTCGGAACGTTGTGAGCGTGGCCGGCAATTCGTCAATTGATTATTATTGATAAAAGGCATTCGAGTTTCGATGGAAAAGTTTGAGATTTGAACCCGATTAAGAGGGTGACATTGCAGTCAGTTGAATCGTATTTTTGGTAGGATGTCTGATAATGCATTTCAACTGGAAGTAGCAAATTTACGTAGACAAGACTTAAAAGTACTTAGCTAGGTAAAAAAATACTTCTTCAAAAGTAAACACTACTCTACGTGTCATTACACCTTATATTCCATTTTGATTTGATCAATACGTTTTGTTTAAATGTGAAAATGTTGTACTCTAATGCATATATTGGTGGTTTAAACATTGAATAACGGACCACAGTACGTCTCATCATTGTAGGGAAAGTCAAACAACACTGACCAGTCTGTATGACCTTTTATTGCGAATATTCATACTGTTTTATTTTAATGTCAAGTGGGCCGGTCCATGTTGTTCACCAGTTCTAATCACTTTCGGGAGAGTTCTGTGTTTAGGAAAATCCGTCAGTTCGCATGTCGGTTTTTGCAGGAGTCCGGTTTCTTCCAACATTTTGATTAGCTGCCTCGATATAATTTAAATTATAATGGTGTGTGACACAATTACTGTAGTCACCAGCTTACTTTTATTTAATATTTATGCCTTACGGTATATATATCTTCAAGGCATGCAAGTGAAACGAACATGTTAATATGTGCACATTATGGACAATTCTATACACTGTGTTGCACTTTTAAGACATATTTCATACATGGTCGATTTTAAATGGTAAACAAGTTATGCATACAAAATAATATGCATCTATCTAACGTTGTTAACTCAAGTACTTATAGTGGAGCGAGAAAATGTTCAAATTAACAGTGTTTAATTGTATTTTTGTCTTCTCGTGGCTTTATGGATACCCTACTATAGCACAAAGTAAGTAAATTGTCTTGTTACTTTTGTGGACAAAACCGAACTTGACATTTCAAATATTGTTTTTAAACACGTGTTATTTTTAATTCATCAAATCAGTTATATATCAATAAAACAAAAAACAAACATACTTATCCATTTCCGAATCACAATCCAAAAGTTAAGTAAAAAATTATGGAACTGACAAGTTAGGTTAGACACGTGAACTTCCACCAGGGAAGTGATGCCGGGTGCTCCGGAAGAGTAAGCACCTGTTTAGCTAGCTACACCCTTCACGTGTGTAATCAAAATTGTGTGAAAGAAACATAGAACTATGAGACGTCAAATATATCCAAGGCAATCCTGGACACTGAGACATCAAACTTAACAACAATATTGTGATGACGGCTGTGAAAAAAACATAGAACTATGAGACATCAAATATATCCAAGGCAATCCTGGACACTGAGACATCAAACTTAACAACAATATTGTGATGACGGCCATGAAACTCTTTGAGGGCCTTGATAAGCCTAGGCTTGCAATATCCCTGAGTCAACAATTTATTTGCAAGCAGCCTACTTCGTTGTACAAAGTCCCCGTAGTGGGAACAAGCTCTACCATAGCGTATTAATTAAGAAACAAATACACCATAAGCAGGAGAAGCAGATATATTGCTGCATAAGAAGGAAAGTTGACAATAGAAAAATTGAAGTCGTCACGTTTGTCATAAAGTTTCAAATGTAGCCTTTCTTGTGCGTCATAATTCAGGTATAAGTCTAAATAGGAAGCAGAACTTGAGGAATCAGTCGTGTCTTTTATTTCAAGCTCACTAGAATAGATGACATTTACATAATCTCCAAATTTAGGATTGTTAAGAGACAGAACGTCATCTATGTATCTGTATGTTGAGTTGAATGATTTGGCGACAGTTTTCTCTCCAGATATAACAAGGTTCTGCATAAATTCTGCTTCGTAAGAATAAAGAAACAAATCAGCAAGCAATGGTGCACAGTTTGTACCCATTGGTATACCGATTGTTTGCTGAAAAACTATACTACCAAACACAACAAATATGTTATTTACTGATGCGGCTTTAAACAATAATTCACTCACTCACTTTGGTATAACATATCGTTTCTCGGGTGATTACAAAAAGCCGACGAATTTACCTTTAAAATTAAAAGTTATAGATGCATATTGCGTCTCATAGTTCTATTTTCCTTTTATTCTCTTTTTTGATTTGATACGTGGTAGGTTTAAGGTACTTATCATTCTCGAGCACCCGATATTGCTTCCCAGTTTGCAATCCATGTATTTAACTTGGGTTTTGCATGTTTTCAGTTTTTGTTTTGCGTTTGGTATTGTGATTTGGATATGAACTGATAATTAGTTTTTGATTACAGTACGGGCCTGTCGAAAGTAAACATTTTATTGCCGGATCGGCAGCTTGTCTCGATCCCTTTGCAGTTATGGCAATTTTTCGGCAGCTGTTGTTTATCTCTCGGCAGTGTTTCGGCCGCTCGACCATTGGCTCATCGGGACCTTTTCGCCCGCTTGGCCCTGTCATATTTTAGAGAGAAAATCGTGAAATTAACTTACTTTGGAATTAGTCAAAGAGAGATTAGTAGGACAATTGGCACAGATGATAACATTCATATATTGCTCGACATCTTTTTGTCTTGACACCGAGAAGGTGTTAAAAGTCGTATATTGAAACCAGATATCTGATAATGACAAGGGATTAAAAGATGAGGTCTTTAGGTACAATTAATGACTAAATCAAAACTGCGATGGCAGTACTCCATTTTTTGTTTTAAAAATCCGGCTCCATAACGGAATATAAAAGATTGATGAAATTTTGAAAAAAATCACTTTGATCCATTCCATTGGTACGTCCATTAGAGAATGATATTTTTTATTCTTATACAATCATCTCTGTCAGATGCCAATTGCTCGACCACTAGTGGCCAAGACTCGGCTACCGAGATCCCGAATGTTCTGTGGACGGTTCAAAGTGCCAAGGGACCAAATAAGTTGCCGAGGGGCCGAGAGATGGACACTTTTTGGCCACTAGTTGTCCACGGCATTTCGGCAGACTTCTTTTCGCAAGCTCGGTGTTAAACTTTCGACAGGTCTGTACTGTATATTTATGTCCATGTCGATCCAAACCAAACGATAATATCAAAATGAAATACGTAGTTGGAATTTATAAAAATGTTAATAATTTATTATTTTATGTTAAACAAAATTTACAATCTTCCGTATCTCATTCCTTTCAGACAACCGGTTCATAGATTAGGTAATTATTAAGAAATAAATTAACTATTGAAATGGTTCTGTTTGTGACAGTGAAATACTCTTTATTTTCATAGAAAATCCAATAAACTGGAATAAAGATTGATATTTTTCACTTGCTTGTTGTACCTACTCATAAATGAAATTTGTATGCGCGTCCGTGATTTTCATAAAGTATTTCTGTAGAAAGAAACATGTTGGTGCTATGGGGATTTTACATGGCTATAATGGCGATGTTAACACCGGAAGTGATGACCTTGGTGACGTTTTACGTCATATGCGCAACAAGATACGCCATTTGTCTGGTTTTCCAACATGTTAAATCCCCACAGCTCTAACGTTTTACCATGTACAGATGTATTCTTAGCTAATGGCTGGTGCGCATACAGATTTCCTATTACGACTTAGTAAAAATATCAATCTTTACACAAATTTATTTGATTTTCAAGGGAACATGTCTCTGTCACAAACATAGTGGTTCTAACAGTAGGTTTAATAATATATAGCAAAGTTATGTAATACGATTAAAGGGAGCTAATTAATCTAAACCAAACATATTAATCCATGTTAGGAGATATCTCAGTTATGAGACCAACCAAAGGATACATTTGAAGCTCTATGACAAATGTAATGATTCCTTTTTTATTGCCAACGGGGCAATATACTTGCATCTTCTCTCCTGAACACTATGGGATATTTTGTTCCCACTACGGAAACATTACAGAGGATTCCATAAATGAATTGTTGTTTGAAGTCCAGGCTTATCAAGGCCCTCAAAAAGTTTTATGACCGTTATCCCCATATTTTTTATAATAAGCATGATGTATCTATATCTATAATTACTATGGATATATTTGAAGTCTCATGTTAATTTTATTCTAAAGTTTGGTAATATGCAAGGCGGTTTTAGCTAGCTAAACCGGAGGCGATAACCTTTTTAGGACACCCGATGGAAGTTGACGTATTTACAGTCGACTCTCGTTAATTCGAAATCGGTTGAATCGAAATGATACAAATGGTGCCGTCAGATCGCTATGTATTTCTATGTAAATTTGTATGTTAAATTCGAAATTTTGCTTAATTCGAAGTGAATTTTCAGTCCAAATTACGAAATATAACGAAAATTTCAACTTTTAAATCGAAATCAATTCTCAGTCCAATCTAATACGAAATATAATGAAAATCTAAAGTTTTAATCGAAATATACTTTCCTTGTTTTAGTGGAGCAGATAAAAGCCATTTTTGAGAAGAATCGTGCAAATGATGATACAAGCATCAAATTTGGCACAATTGATCTCCAATGGCTACTGATCAAATCTACCCGATTGGCCATTTGAAAATCCAAGATGGCCGCCAAAATTGCTCTCTGCCGATGCTATTTTGCTTAGAAATATGTGTAGTAGTCCAATTTATATGATTTTAGTGTAGATTCCTATGTTTTCAGAGGGCTACTGATCAAATCTACCTCATTGGTCAGTTTAAAATCCATGATGGCGGTCATTTTTCAAGATGGCCGCCAAAATAGTCGCCTGAAGTGTTTTGCTTAGTAATATTTGTAGTTGTCTTATTTTTATGATCTGAGTGTGAATTTCTATGATTTAGAGGGTTATTACTGTAGTCTAAAGTTAAAAATCTAAGATGGCAACCATTTTTCAAGATGGCCGCCAAAATAGTCGCCTGAAGTTGATGCTTGCTTAGAAATTTGAAGTTGTTCAATTTGCATGAAGTGAATGTGGATTCCAATGTTTTCAAACCTGCATAACTATATTTGTCTGTTTAAAACATGATTAAAGAACTAGGAAACATATTTTTTCAATTCATTTATATGTTTTAGTGAGTTCAGTACGTTTGCGTGACTTGGTTTGGTGAAGTGTTGGCGACTATACCTAGTTTCAGCAGTCAGCACATCTATTGGATTGACTTCTGACACAAGTCCCCAAATATCATTCATTCCTCTAAGAAGTTACTAGTGTGCAGAATAAGTCACAACTATTGGGTTGTGGGCTAAACTAGATGAGGGTAGAAAAAAAGGCATCTATGTGAGATTGAATACATATACCTACAAAAGTTTCAAGTGCAATTTGATGACCGTCTTGCAGGAATGATTGTCAGGCAATATCGAACCTGGTGATATTACTGCTGTAAAACTCTGCATAGGGCTCAGTGTCAGCCATTGTTGCACAATATGTAGAAAATTAATTGGTCCGTCCCCAGTCTTTACAACATAAAGCATACTACGACTGCGACTTCAGCTCAAACGTTTCTACATATAAGTGTGTTCATTTCTCACATCCAAACAGGATAATCCTAGCAATGAACATAGGTCACTCAAACAACAGTCAAAAATGAAGATTAAAATGTTCCATAGTTTCCAGTAGCATATACGATTACCTGCATTCTACATGCCTAAATTACAAAAAAACTCAATCTTCTTCCAGTAGAAAACCAAATCTTACCAGCATTCGAGTCAATCAAATCACATTGACAGAATAAGTGTCTAGGTTGTAAGTTTCAGAATTAGATATAGATAATCCGTTTCAAGATAAATCAGCAGACATGTTTATACTGCATACAAAGAACATTGCAAAACCGACTCTTACTGAGATTGTAGCTGCAGATCACAGGTGAGACAAAGAACATTTTCTATCAAATAAGGGCTAGAGGATGGAGCTGAAAGTATTTTCGATCATCAAATAAAAAAAACCAATGATTCATTCTTCAAACAAGAGCAGGCCAAGAGAATTTCTAGGGAAAAACACATTAAGGTCGACTATCAGTTGTCCTTGCAATTGTTCATCTAATGGCATAACAAAAAGGATTAGTTGCTTCACACTATCCATCATTTACTTCACAATAATCATCATATACTTGACCATTCTCATCATATACTTTACAAAAGCCATATTGCACTTGACAAGATTCATCACGCACTTAGCAGTAATTAACATCTTCTTGACACTACCATCATTTACCTAGCAATACCTATCATATACTTGGCAATTATAATCATGTACTCAAAAAAGCATTATTTATTTGACAATATTCATCTTGCACTTCACAATATCCTTCATGTAGTTGACAATATTATTAAAACTTTCACCTCATCTCAACCAGCATCCAACATTGACTTGTGGTTTTGACATGCGGAGAATGAAATTTTTTTGTTCTCATGTCAGAACAGATCAACAAAGTAACACTAAACCGATTTTTCCAGTCCCTGGATGCACCCATTGTACAACTAAATCCCACAAGCAGGCGGTCGTAAGAGAACATACAAAATATGTAACATACCAGGCTGAGATAATCTGAGTTCAGGCAACCGACTGTAATGCAATCATTATTGGTTCAGCTGAATGGGAGTGGACACACAAAAAATGGCACTGGACAGCACTACCACCGGTTGCAGCGCTGTGCAGCTGCATATGCGAACAGTAGCAGATCAGAAACAAGCAGCATTGAATGCATTACTTTGACAATGTACAAGTCTGGATGAGGAGAGGAAAAACAGATAACTCAGTGACAAATATGTCTAATAGTGCTTTATAAACATAAACATAAAGTTCAGGAGGTCTGAAAACATTGGAAACCACACTTAAATCATCAAATTTGGAGAACTAAAATTGGTTTTGAGCAGAAAACTTACGGCGACTATGTTGGCAGCCATCTTGAGAAATAGCCGCCATCTTAGATTTTTAATTGAAAAATCGAGTAGATTTGATCAGTAGTTTTTTTAAACAAAAGAAACCAGACTTAGATCATGAAATATAGACAACTAGAAATATTTCTAAGCAAAACACTTCAGACGATTATGTTGGCGGTCATCTTAAAAATGGCAGCCATCTTCGTTTTTTAACTGGCAAATCGGTTAGACTCGATTAGTAACCCTCTCAAAACAGAAATTCACACTTGGATCATAAAAATTAGACAACTACAAATATTTCTAAGCAAAACATTTCAGGCGACTATGTTGGCAGCCATCTTAAAAAATAGCCACCATCTTGGATTTTTAATTAAAAAATCGAGTAGATTTGATCAGTAGTCATTTGCAAACAAAGGAATCCACACTTAGATCATGAAAATAAGACAACTACAAATATTACTAAGCAAAACACTTCAGGCGACTATTTTGGCGGCCATCTTGAAAAATGACCGCCATCATGGATTTTAAATTAAACAATCGGGTAGATTTGATCAGTAGCCCTCTGAAAAGATAGGAATCTACACTAAGATCATATAAATTGGACTCCTACAAGGAATTGTAAGCAAAACATCATCTCCAGAGAGCTTTTTTGGCGGCCATCTTGAAAAATGGCCGCCATCTTGGATTTTCAAATGGCCAATCGGGTAGATATGATCAGTAGTCCTTGGAGATCAATTGTGGTTAATTTGATGCTTGTATCTTTATTTGCACGATTTTTCTGTTATCTGCTCCGCTATTTATACTTTTGAATGTTTATACAACAAGCGGCAAAATAATACTTATAACTTTATTTGGCCAGTTTCAAAGTTTTTACTTTGCTTTGGGGTTATGGGATTGATTGGAATGTTTGCTTTTGATGCCATATACTCTGGCATGCGTATTACACATTATTTCCATCACATCCTGTTGATAATATTAACAATATAAAGTTAATTTTAAACAAACAGCTATATTATATATTATTTCAGTTGGTGATACAAGATGCTGTCGGAAGATTGCTGATGTTGCGTTTGTTGTGGATACTTCAACTAGTATTTACATAGAAGATTTTAAACTTCAACTTAAAGCCATACATGCTATCGTTGATTTGTTTGATGTCGGACCAGGCAAAGCTCGCTTTGCAGCTGTATCGTTCAGTGACAGAGTCGTTCCCCAATTCCATTTTAATTCATTTTCTACTAGATCCCAAGTTTTAGATGCTATTGATAATATACGTTATCCTGGAGGTCAACTTACGTGTCTTAACTTGGGTATAGAATATATGAGGAGGATTTTGTTTAACTCGGGAAATGGCGCCCGTCATGGTGTTCCTCAAGTTGTAGTGGTTTTCACGGATGGAAATATTAATTGTGGTTATGATAGCCTAACAAGTACCAAAGCAAAGGAAGTTACAATAAAAGAAGCTGATTTTGCCAAAAGAAGTGGATTGTCCATGTTTGCAGTTGGCATTGGTCCAAATGTGAATATTAACGTATTAAAAGCGATTGCGAGTGCTCCAGTAAATCGGTTCATGCAAACAGTACCCAGTGATTCTAAAATGGATACAACAGAATTCAGACATTTCATTACCAATAAATTTTGTACAGGTTAGATTTAAACGTTTGTAGATCACCTTACTAGTATGTGGGGAGCTCGTTGGTTCGAACCACGGTCTGAGTTTGTCCAAAGCATTCGGGATTTAGAAATGAAAGTCACAGGGTTCTTTAGAAGAGACCTTGAAAACCGATTTCCCGTGTCACGATAGGCATGGGCATATCACATTAAAGAAGCCCCTGCACATTCCCTGAACGCATTACAAATGTCAAATTTTTTACCATCACCTATATCTGGTGACGTCTCTATATAAGTGAAATACTAAAGGTCATGTTAGCTTATGCATAGCACAGTATGTGTCTGTGCACATGTCGTTGATCGATAAAATTCATAATTTTATTAAAATCAAAATAACTAAGGTTAATTCTTATTGATTACAGTATATAGTACAAAACGTATTTTGGTAAATTTAAATTGGAATTATATCATTTGAACAAGTCAGTGTTACCAAGTGAGCAGTTCATAATCATTAATCGTGTTTAGCTTATTCTGAGAAAGCAAAAAACGCAAACATTTTGAAAAATTTCAATGGAATATATACAAATGAATGATTAGTTTACTTACATGAACAGAATCGTTGCTAAACATCTTGATTTAAATCCAAATTATGGATTCTAACTCCTTTGATACACAAAAACGTATTTTGGATGGGTGATACAATTGGCGGTGTGTTTTGCGTGGCGTAATGATGACGCAAGGTTTTATTTTTTAAGTTAATGGGTACACTAATTTGTAGCTAAAAGGTTGGGTTGAGTTTATAGTTTTAATTAAGGTCTATTGTTATCAAGGTTTGAAAATGCAGAAAAATAGTTAACTTTTTAGTTTAGTTTTCCAATTTCGGTAATCCCAGTTACGCCAAAACAATATATTATTTAACTGCACCAACCTACGTAAATAGTCGAACTTTTGTTGTATAAAATGTACCTTTCATACAATTACACACATGGCGGGTGTAGCTAGCTAAACAGGAGGTGCTTACCCTTCCGGAGCATCCGGCCTCACTTCCCTAGTAGAAGGTCACGTGTCTAACCTAACTTGTCAGTTCCAAAGTGTTTGCTTTGCTTCTGGATGGTGATTAGGAAATGGTTTAGTATGTTGGAATAGACACGTAGACTTTCACTAGGGAAGTGAGGCAAGGTGCTCCGAAAGGGTAAGCACATCCTGCTAGCTACACCTGCCACCTGTGTATTAATAATTTTGTGTTAAAGGTACATGGAACTATTGAGCGTCAAATATATCCAGAATTTGTTTGTACCCGTCCTATTGACAAGTTTAATTATTTGCGTTCTTGCTTTCACTGAAGAGCAATTTAGTTTCAAAACAAATTCTTATATAAGTATATAAAGTTTTAGAATTTCATAGATATTATTTATGATTTTGATGTATCGATACTGAAAATGGTTCCCAAACCTTTTTATTTTTGTTTTATTCATGATTGTATCCGCTGTTGAATAGTTTCAGAAAATATTTCGTTGAATTACCAGTACTTAATTTACAATTACATATTTTATTGTATTGACAATTATGTTTACTTTTTTTTACTTCGTTTTAGGCTGCGGCATAACTTCATTGCCAACTTTCAAACCAGTAACAACTGGTGAGTAAACTTTTATAATTTTTAAATGAAAATATAAAAAAACGAATTGAGATCAAACTTGAAAAGAATTGAAGAGTTAAAAAGTTTAAAGATATATTTAAAAAGATCATGTTTAAATATTGGAATAAATTATTGTAATAATCATAAGGTTTCTTAGAAGGGATACCAATTCGCCATTTATTTAAAATATCCTATATGTGATGATGACCACTGCGATAGCTCAGTCGGTAGAGTGGTCGCTTCATAAGTATAAGGTAGTGGGTTCCTCACCGGCCGTGTCTGACCCAAGATTAAGTGGGTAGTGACTTTTTTCGCCAAGAAATCAGCATTACGAAATAAAAGTTACGGTTCTTTCGGATGGGAACTTAAAATAAACGAGGTCCCTTGTCACATTGGGCTTGGCACACTAAAGAACCCTGCTGTATAATGCCATCAGCGCAACGCACAAACAAAATTTCTGCACTTTCGGCTATAGTTGGCGACGTCTCGATATAAGTGAAATATTTTTGACTGGGACGTTAAACGTCATTTCCCAACTCAACTATGTGTGATGATATAATATGTTGTAAAGCGAATTTATAAAATTTGTTTATGTCATCGTCATGTTACACTCCAATAAATATGCAAAATATTAGGAACAATCCATATTATTACGCATGTTTGAAATTGAAGCTACTTTGGTATTCTGTTTAACTGACGAAATAGTGCGATAAAGATTGATAATTTTGCATCATCCATCAACAGACGTTTTGCCAACAGTATGATATAAACGTTCTTCTTTTTACATTAATGATATATTGGCCAGAGGTTACGGTGTATTTGTTTCCCAATTAATACGCTATGGTAGAACTTTTTCCAACTATTGGGACTTTGTACAACGAAGTAGGCTGCTTGCAAATAAATTGTTGACTCAGGGATATTGCAGACCTAGGCTTATCAAGGCTCTAAAAAGTTTTATGGCCGTCATCACAGTATTGTGAATAAGATTGATGTCTCTGTGTCCAGGATGGCCCTGGATATATTTTATGTCTCATAGTTCCATGTTCCTTTCACACAATTTGGATTACACACGTGGCGGTTGTAGCTAGCTAAACAGAAGGTGCTTACACTTCCGGAGCACCCGGCCTCACTTCCCTGGTGGGAGTTCACGTGTCTAACCTAACTTGTCAGTTCCAAAGTTTTTACTTTGCTTATTATCATGGATTATGATTCGGACATGGATAAGTATGTTTGTTTTTGATAATATTTTGAAGTGTTTATCTTAAAGTAACTAATAATGATTCTTATATGTACAATAAATAATGATAAGTTGTATATCTCAACAATCAATTTACCAAGAGCACGAAATAATTATTGTATATGAAAAAAACAGGAAACAAAAACTCACATTTAAAGCTAACGAACAAATCAGTGCCTGAATTAAAGCAAGTAAAAACTTTGAGTCTGACAAGTTAGGTTAGACACGTGAACTTCCACCAGGAAAGTGAGGCCGGATGCTCCAGAAAGGTAAGAACCTTCTGTTTAGCTTACTACACCCGCCACATGTGTAATCAAAATTCTGTTAAAGGAACATGGAACTATGAGACGTCAAATATATCCAGGGGTATCCTGGACACGGAGACATCAAACTTATCAACAATACTGTGATGACGACAATAACACTTTTTGAGGGTCTTGATTATGCTTGCTGTAGTGAAATCAATCGCTACCATAGCGTATTTATTGGGCAGTTTTGTTCGACGGTTCATTATCTTAATGTTAATACATTATAGATGGTCCCATCTGTCCACCAACACGTTGTTAGATATTAAAATACAAATTTTGTTTGATTAACTACCTTTTATTATTCAGATGTCTAAAACACTGACACTACATTACCCTCAAGTTTCATGTTCTTGACGATTTAATCGATAATCACGGATTTATCCTTAACGAAAGTACGGCTGTACACAGAATTTACACGGAAATAACTTGTCTCTTGATACAATTTAAAATGATATGACTGCACATAAAATTTAAAAGGAACATAACTTGCCCCTAGATATAATTTTATTAATAAAAACTAAACATCGGTATGAAAAAAATAACCCCAATAGAAAAAAAAATCTTTAAACATATTGTTGTGGACCAAAAAGTCAATGCTCTTATGGTATGGATGTTCCTTAGGCAAATCCCTTTTAAGTTCTGTTATACTCTTAAAAAATTTGCTAGTGCTGTAAAATTAAAACTGGCATCATATTTAATTTAAACCACTGAGCCGGTATCTGCTGGTATCCCCGAGGATATCATAAACTTAAGAGGCAGCAATTTTGTATTATTATAAACATAAACTTTTATCTTAATTTTCTGCTATTTAAAACTTGAAATTCCTAAAATAATAGGGACACTCCCTCATGCAAAGTATTTTCTTAGCCAAATTTAGTACAATATATTTTGGTCCTTTGAGTATATCTTCAATATCTTTTATTTTGCTTTAGGGTTGTTAAATATGTTTGTTTTTTTATTTTGTTAACAACCGTATCTGTTATATACACTGACGTTTCATTTTGTCATCAAGTTTGTAATGTTGCTGATCTTTTTGAATTATTTACAATAGTGATATTATAATGTTTAAATTCATACATTGTAGGTATTTTCACTACTACATCAGTACCTAGAAAGCCATGTCCACCTGGTGAGTAGATATTATTAATTATTTTAAAACCGCGTTTTCATTTGATGACGTTTGTGATTTGGCCATGGTCCTGTGAGATTTTGACTTCAACAACAAAACCTTTTTGCATTTCTTTATCGAGGACACCGACAATATGTTATGTTTGTCAAATTTTATTATGTCATTGTGTTCTTGGTTTTGTTGGTTTTTCTTTTGATGCGTAATCTTACTGTGATATTTGTTGGTAACGTCAACCATCCAGTACAATTTACAAAATGTAATGTTTTACTTATATCGAGACATTACCAGCTAGAGGCGAAAGTGCAGAAATATTTTCTGCGTTGCGCTGATGGCATTATACTGCAAGTATTTTAACGTGTTCACCCCCGAAAAAATCGTGACATTCATTTCATAATGCCGAGTACTTTGCAAAAGTACAGCCACTACCCATTTTCAAATTTTGGGTCAGACCCAGTCGGGGTTCGAACCCACGATCTGCCACTTACGGAGCGACAACTCAGCTACCGGAAACGAACATACCAGTATCATTTTGTCCAAACAACTATCCTTAAGCGACGTAAAATGTGGAAAACTGACAAATCAAGTAAAATGAATGAAACGTCATGGACACGTCTTGTCTAGGAAGCTCATGCTTATCCAGGCTCTCAAAACGTTTTATGGCCGCCGTCATAGTATTTGTGATAAGTTTGTTATATCTGCGTTCAGGATTGCCCTGGATATATTCGACGTCCCATAGTTCCATGTTCATTTTATACAATTTTGATTGCACATGTGGCGGGTGTAGCTACCTAAACAAGAGGTGCTTACCCTTCCGGAGCACCCGGCCTCACTTTCCTTGTGTTAGTTCACGTGTCTAACCTAACTTGTAAGTTTATTGCTTTTGTGTTTGATTATACATGGAACACAGTGATTATCACACTTTTTTACATTTCTCTATCAGAATCTCTTTATGCTGTTTTCTATTCTTCTTCTCGTTTTGTACACGTTTATTTTTAACAATGATGCTAAAAAACTTTAAGCTATTTACTATTCTTCTTCTCGTTTTGTACACGTTTATTTTTAAGAATGATGCTAACAAAACCACTCTATGCTATTTACTATTCTTCTTCTCGTTTTGTACATGTTTATTTTTAAGAATGATGCTAACACACTTATGCTATTTACTATTCTTCTTCTCGTGTTGTACGCGTTTATTTTTAAGAATGATGCTAACACACTTTATGCTATTTACTATTCTTCTTCTCGTGTTGTACACGTTTATTTTTAAGAATGATGCTAACACACTTTATGCTATTTACTATTCTTCTCGTGTTGTACATGTTTATTTTTAAGAATGATGCTAACACACTTATGCTATTTACTATTCTTCTTCTCGTGTTGTACGCGTTTATTTTTAAGAATGATGCTAACACACTTTATGCTATTTACTATTCTTCTCGTGTTGTACACGTTTATTTTTAAGAATGATGCTAACACACTTTATGCTATTTACTATTCTTCTCGTGTTGTACACGTTTATTTTTAAGAATGATGCTAACACACTTTATGCTATTTACTATTCTTCTCGTGTTGTACACGTTTATTTTTAAAAATGATGCTAACACACTTTATGCTATTTACTATTCTTCTCGTGTTGTACATGTTTATTTTTAAAAATGATGCTAACACACTTTATGCTATTTACTATTCTTCTCGTGTTGTAAATGTTTATTTTTAAGAATGATGCTAACACACTTTATGCTATTTACTATTCTTCTCGTGTTGTACATGTTTATTTTTAAAAATGATGCTAACACACTTTATGCTATTTACTATTCTTCTCGTGTTGTACACGTTTATTTTTAAGAATGATGCTAACACACTTTATGCTATTTACTATTCTTCTTCTCGTGTTGTACATGTTTATTTTTAAGAATGATGCTAACACACTTTATGCTATTTACTATTCTTCTTCTCGTGTTGTACATGTTTATTTTTAAGAATGATGCTAACACACTTTATGCTATTTACTATTCTTCTCGTGTTGTACATGTTTATTTTTAAGAATGATGCTAACACACTTTATGCTATTTACTATTCTTCTCGTGTTACACATATGTATGTTTAGGGATGATGCTAACACTGACAATTTATGCTGTTACACTTTATATACCTTTTATTATCGCGTTACACATATTTATGTTTAAGGATGATGCTTACTTAATGTGTTAATTTTCATACGTTATAATCCACATAACCATACAGTACAATACAAATCACCATTTACATGTAGCACCTGTATTTCGTTTACTTGGATGTACAAGAAAATGTGAACCACTGCGGTCACTCAGTTGGTAGAGTGCTCGCTACGTAAGTGGGAGGTCGTGGGTTCGATCCCCGGCCGGGTATCCCGACCCAAGACTTGAAAGTGGGTAGTGACCGTTCTTTCGCACTCGGCATAACAAAATGAAATTCACGGTTCTTTCGGATGGGAACTTAAAATAAATGATGTCCCGTGTCACGGTGGGCTTGACAAGATAAAGAACTCTGCTGTATAATGCCATCAGCGCAATGCACAGACAAAATTTCAGCACCTTCGCCTTTAGCTGGCGACGTCACGATATAAGTGAAATATTATTGACTGGGACGCTGAACACCATTACTCACTCAACTCTCTACAACAAAATGACTAAGGTGTTTTAGAAATAAGGACAAAAAACTTTTAATCCATGATGTTATTATTATTCGACGTCTCAATTTCATGTTCCTTTCATTTTCAATTCTCACGACATGCTTTGGTGGCTGTAGCTAGTACCCTTTCCGAGCACCCAGCCTCTTTTCCCGGGTTGAATTTTACGTATTTAATTTTATTTGGCAGCTTTCAAAATATTACAGTTTTACTTGAACATGGAGTGTTTATGTTTGGTTTTTATTTGAAACGAAATTTGGTATCCATTAATTTTTTTTGTTTCATTCTTGTTTCAAGGGAGATAAAATGTAGTCGGGCATAAAGGGCAATTCATGAAGTTTTAGCTTTTATATTTTCCACCTGTTGCACGTTTGTACATTGTGCCGTCTGGTATATTCTGATCGTAATTGTTATTTATAGGCCGTTGACAATCGTTTGAATCTTTGGCTCATTATTACGTTAGTTGAAATTGTCAGTCAGCTAAATCTATTTTTAAAGTTAAATGAGAATTTTCTTAAGCATGTATCCGAATGTCTATCATTCATTTGATGTTTTCTATGTCTTTGAGCGGTACCTTTTTTCAAAAGATAAATTAGATATTATATTAGATTAAATGCCCGGTATTTGTATATTTGGATAAGTACGAAGGCTTTTAATGATTACATAATATGGTGTTGAGTATTTTAAAATATTTTCAGCTTGTCAGAAAAAAACAGCCGCCGACATATATTTTGTTTTGGACGAGTCAACAAGCATTTACCAGAACCAGATTTTAGGACAGCATTGGTTTTTGTAGAGGAAGTGATCAGTTTTTTACAAATTAATCTCGGTGCAACTAAATCAGGATAGGAATGATACGTTACAGTGACAGAGCTTATGTGGAGTTCCCCTTAGATCGGTATACAACAAAAGCCCAGGTTCAAAATGCTGTCAGGAGTGTCACATATAAAGGCGGTGGTGCTACAAATACGCATATGGCACTACAATTACTACGAAGCCTATTTACACCCAGTTATTGGACCAGAAATAATGTCGCTCAGATTGCCATCATTATCACAGATGGGAAGTCAACATACCCCTATAAAACCAGAGACGAATCACAGCTTCTTCAACGAATGGGAATATATTCATTTGCTATGGGTATCATTTGACCCCTCTTTAAAACAAAATATATTAAATATTCAACCTGTAATAAAAGCACATGTCATAACAGTACAATCAATTCAAAGCCCAAGAGAGTATGTGACTAGCACATGGCAATTGAATGTCAAAGTCTATCGTAGTTCATATTGCAATGGCGCTACGTTTTTTTAGTCAGACTGAACGTTATTACTAAATACAAATATTTGAATCTCACGAATATTTGTAAAGGTGACGTGTACACAAGATTTGTAACTGGAAACCCTTGAAGTTAAAATTACGATTTTGAAAAATATTTCTAAGTTTTAGAAATGAATACAGAAAATAGTAAAGAAAATGAAATTTTATAAAAAGATCGGAATAAACGTCAAGTTCAAGTTTTACGCTTAACATGATCACCTGAATATCAATGACTTCAAACTTACTTAAACTTTGCAGTTACTGGAGTATTTTGTAACTGATTTAATTCAATCAAGTAATTTGAATATTCTACACTTAAAAATATTAAAAATTATTGAATTTATTTAGGGGTTAGAGGTGGCAGTTAATAATGAAACTTCCAAGCATTTTACAAAATTTGTCTGGTTTTTGTATAACACAATTATCTTATTTTATGTACTTGTATAATTTTATTTATCTCTAGGTTATGATTACGTTACAAACGAGCAAGAACTAGATGTCATAGCGACATGCGATTTGTATAAGATTAAGATTGATTATTTTGCATCGACCATAAACAGACGTTTTGCCGACATTCTCTGTAACGGTATGATATAAACATTCTTCGCTTTACATTTATTATATATCGGCCAGAGGTTACAAAAACTAACTTGCGTAATAATTTTAAGTTTTTCACGAGAAAGAATAATGATCCTTATATCTACAACGAACAATGATAAGTTGTATTTCACAACAATCGAGTTCATCAAGAACATAATTATTATACCAGTTTTAATTTTACTGCACTAGACGGTCGTTTTGGAATACAATCCTCGCCAATAGTGCTTGGACCAAAATTATGAAACCATTGTTATAAAGATGTTGAAAAGATACCAAAAGGGCCAAAATATATTTTACCAAATTTAGCTACGTAAATACTCTGCATGAGGGAGTATACCTTAGTTTTAATAAATTTCAGATATTACCTTGCAACAAATTTAGATAATAGGAAACAGAAATCCAATTAGACAAATAAGGCAGAAAATTTGATGTTGAAAAAAACTCCTAGATTATTCCAATGAATAAGTTAGACCATATTGAAACACATGGTCACATATTTATTTTAAAAACCCTTAAGGGAATTATACATATTACAACCTGACTCAGGGGTACAATATCATAGAAAAATGTTTATCGTTGTGTTTTACATATAACTAACCCCTTATTGAAGGATAAACGAGGGACTTTTATTCCAATCACAATATACCCGATGAGTTTTTCTCAAGAAATTTGTAGCCACATAATTCATATTTGAATTAACTTGGATACCTGCACACCAACAGATATTCTATATTAGAATGTTTTTTTTTATTTACAGCATCATTATAGCGGAGATGCTTTTATTAAAAACCGTACCTATCAAGTAAACTAACAATAATAAAAACAAACATACTTATCCATTTCCGAATCACAATCCAGAAGCAAAGTAAAAACTTTGGAACTGACAAGTTAGGTTAGACACGTAAATAATTTTGTTATATAGCAGTTTTTTGTTTGATTGTTCATTATATTGCTGTTTATACATTATAGATGCTCAAACAATCCTCAAACACGATCCCCACCTGATAAGTAGACATTGTTCGTTGTTACAATAGAAGTTGTGTTTGATTGACTACCTTTTATCATTTCGGTGTCCGAAACTGTAACTACATTACCCTCAAGTTTTCTGTTTTCGACGATTTAATTTTGAAATAAACAAAGACATAAATTGCCCCTTGATATAATTTTAAGTAATAAAAACTTATCAATCATCAGTATTCTGAAATACCCTAATAGAAAACAAATCTTTAAACATGTTGTGGACCGAAAAGCCTATGATCTTATGGTATAGATGTTCCTTCGCGAAAGTGGTTGACCGTGACCTGCATCAATTTCACTGTGACCTAAAAAAGTAAAATGTTTTCTGCTGATGAACCGAAAGGCCTAGGAGCTTTAAGCTTCATAAACGATATACACTATTTGCTAATAGAATGGTTATTAAATTTATTGTGAGGTGTGATAGACGTTGGGCTTAGTGAAAAGATGTGGAGCTTGACACCTTATCCAACTGGGTAAACGTTATCGTAAATTTTGAAATTATGTGAATGGCATCAATTATAGCGAGCTTGAAATAAAGAAACAATTGATTTTTATATTCTGTTCCATACTTAGACGTATACCCTATTGATGGCGCCAACGAAAAGCTACAAATGATACTATATGGCAAGCGTGATGACTTCAATTTTTGAATGTATATTGTTGTCTTTTACATATAACGAATCCATGTTGAATGACTAACGAGGAAGTGTTATTGCAATTGCGAAATCCCCTATGAGTTGTACTCAAGACATTCAATAACAAAATATATATTTAAATTAACTTAGATACTTACACTTTAACAAATATTCTCTATTGGAATGTTGTTTCACATACAGCATCATTATAGAGTAGATGCTTTTATTATAAACAGTACCTGTTAAGTAAACTGACACTGTTTTTGTCAAAATTTTGTAATATAGAAGTTTTTGTTCGATTGTTCATTATCTTACTATTTATAAATTATAGGTGGTGCCATCAGTCCTTCAACACGATCCCCATCTGGTGAGTAGACATTGCTACCTTTTATCTTTTCGGTGTCCAAAACACTGTAACTACATTACCATAAGGTTTCATGTTTTCGACGATTTAATCGAAAATATGGGCGGGGGTTGTTAACAAAAGTGCGACTCAACATAGAATTTACAAGGAACATAATTTTATAATTTTGAATAATAGAAACTAAACATAATCAGTATTTAAAAAAATACCCCCATTGCAATCAGACCTATGTAAGTGTTCCCTGGGTCTGTTTACCTCAGAGAGAAATAGAATTGAATAGAATAGGGTTCATTATCTTACTGTCTCTACCTTATAGATGCTAACATCAGTACTCCAACACGATCCCTACCAGATGAATAGGCATTGTTGTTATTACAATAAAATTTGTGTTTGATTGACAACCTTTGATAATTTCGGTGTCCAAAACACTGTAACTACATTACCCTAAGGTTCATGTTCGAAAATATTGGCGGGAGGTTGTAAACAAAAGTGCGACTTATCATAAAATTTACAAGGAACATAACTTTCCACTTGACATAAAATTTTGTTAGTAATAGTTACTAAACATAATCAGTTTTAAAAATAACCCTCATTGTAATCAGACCGACGTCAGTGCTCCCTAGGTCTGTTTACCTCAAAGAAAATAGAATATGTATAATCAAAAGATACATTGGTACATTTTATTCCTTTTTAGTTGACTATTATACAGTACCAGATAGAAGAACTGTTACACCTGGTAAGTTGACCCTGTCTTCTTAGTGATTCATATTACCGAATTTTGTTGTCTTTGTTTTAAGGTTCTATAATATCAGACTCTTGATATTTGTCTTCGACGATTTAATTTCAAAATATACAAGCAACATAACTTGCCCCTTGATTTAATTTTTAGTAATAAAAACTAATCATCATCAATATTAAAAAAAATACATTACCATAAGGTTTCATGTTTTCGACGATTTAATCGAATATGGGCGGGGGGTTGTTAACAAAAGTGCGACTCAACATAGAATTTACAAGGAACATAATTTTATAATTTGAATAATAGAAACAAAATAATAGTATTTAAAAAAATACCCCCATTGCAACCAGACCTATGTAAGTGTTCCCTGGGTCTGTTTACCTCAGAGAGAAATAGAATTGAATACAATAGGGTTCATTATCTTACTGTCTCTACCTTATAGATGCTAACATCAGTACTCCAACACGATCCCTACCAGATGAATAGGCATTGTTCGTTATTACAATAAAATTTGTGTTTGATTGACAACCTTTGATAATTTCGGTGTCCAAAACACTGTAACATAATTTATAATTTTGAATAATAGAAACTAAACATAATCAGTATTTAAAAAATACCCCCATTGCAACCAGACCTATGTAAGTGTTCCCTGGGTCTGTTTACCTCAGAGAGAAATAGAATTGAATACAATAGGGTTCATTATCTTACTGTCTCTACCTTATAGATGCTAACATCAGTACTCCAACACGATCCCTACCAGATGAATAGGCATTGTTCGTTATTACAATAAAATTTGTGTTTGATTGACAACCTTTGATAATTTCGGTGTCCAAAACACTGTAACTGCATTACCCTAAGGTTTCATGTTCGAAAATATTGGCGGGATGTTGTAAACAAAAGTGCGACTTATCATAAAATTTACAAGGAACATAACTTTCCACTTGACATAAAATTTTTTTAGTAATAGTTACTAAACATAATCAGTTTTAAAAATAACCCTCATTGTAATCAGACCCACGTCAGTGCTCCCTAGGTCTGTTTACCTCAAAGAATAATAGAATATGTATAATCAAAAGATACATTGGTACATTTTATTCCTTTTTAGTTGACTATTATACAGTACGAGAAAGAAGACCTGTTACACCTGGTAAGTTGACCCTGTCTTCTTAGTGATTCATATTACCGAATTTTGTTGTCTTTGTTATTTAAGGTTCTATAATATCAGACTCTTGATATTTGTCTTCGACGATTTAATTTCAAAATATACAAGCAACATAACTTGCCCCTTGATTTAATTTTTAGTAATAAAAACTAATCATCATCAATATTAAAAAAAATATATTACCATAAGGTTTCATGTTTTCGACGATTTAATCGAAAATATGGGCGGGGGGTTGTTAACAAAAGTGCGACTCAACATAGAATTTACAAGGAACATAATTTTATAATTTTGAATAATAGAAACTAAACATAATCAGTATTTAAAAAAATACCCCCATTGCAACCAGACCTATGTAAGTGTTCCCTGGTCTGTTTACCTCAGAGAGAAATAGAATTGAATACAATAGGGTTCATTATCTTACTGTCTCTACCTTATAGATGCTAACATCAGTACTCCAACACGATCCCTACCAGATGAATAGGCATTGTTCGTTATTACAATAAAATTTGTGTTTGATTGACAACCTTTGATAATTTCGGTGTCCAAAACACTGTAACATAATTTTATAATTTTGAATAATAGAAACTAAACATAATCAGTATTTAAAAAAATACCCCCATTGCAACCAGACCTATGTAAGTGTTCCCTGGGTCTGTTTACCTCAGAGAGAAATAGAATTGAATACAATAGGGTTCATTATCTTACTGTCTCTACCTTATAGATGCTAACATCAGTACTCCAACACGATCCCTACCAGATGAATAGGCATTGTTCGTTATTACAATAAAATTTGTGTTTGATTGACAACCTTTGATAATTTCGGTGTCCAAAACACTGTAACTACATTACCCTAAGGTTTCATGTTCGAAAATATTGGCGGGATGTTGTAAACAAAAGTGCGACTTATCATAAAATTTACAAGGAACATAACTTTCCACTTGACATAAAATTTTTTTAGTAATAGTTACTAAACATAATCAGTTTTAAAAATAACCCTCATTGTAATCAGACCCACGTCAGTGCTCCCTAGGTCTGTTTACCTCAAAGAATAATAGAATATGTATAATCAAAAGATACATTGGTACATTTTATTCCTTTTTAGTTGACTATTATACAGTACGAGAAAGAAGACCTGTTACACCTGGTAAGTTGACCCTGTCTTCTTAGTGATTCATATTACCGAATTTTGTTGTCTTTGTTATTTAAGGTTCTATAATATCAGACTCTTGATATTTGTCTTCGACGATTTAATTTCAAAATATACAAGCAACATAACTTGCCCCTTGATTTAATTTTTAGTAATAAAAACTAATCATCATCAATATCAAAAAAAATACATTACCATAAGGTTTCATGTTTTCGACGATTTAATCGAAAATATGGGCGGGGGGTTGTTAACAAAAGTGCGACTCAACATAGAATTTACAAGGAACATAATTTTATAATTTTGAATAATAGAAACTAAACATAATCAGTATTTAAAAAAATACCCCCATTGCAACCAGACCTATGTAAGTGTTCCCTGGGTCTGTTTACCTCAGAGAGAAATAGAATTGAATACAATAGGGTTCATTATCTTACTGTCTCTACCTTATAGATGCTAACATCAGTACTCCAACACGATCCCTACCAGATGAATAGGCATTGTTCGTTATTACAATAAAATTTGTGTTTGATTGACAACCTTTGATAATTTCGGTGTCCAAAACACTGTAACTACATTACCCTAAGGTTTCATGTTCGAAAATATTGGCGGGATGTTGTAAACAAAAGTGCGACTTATCATAAAATTTACAAGGAACATAACTTTCCACTTGACATAAAATTTTTTTAGTAATAGTTACTAAACATAATCAGTTTTAAAAATAACCCTCATTGTAATCAGACCCACGTCAGTGCTCCCTAGGTCTGTTTACCTCAAAGAATAATAGAATATGTATAATCAAAAGATACATTGGTACATTTTATTCCTTTTTAGTTGACTATTATACAGTACGAGAAAGAAGACCTGTTACACCTGGTAAGTTGACCCTGTCTTCTTAGTGATTCATATTACCGAATTTTGTTGTCTTTGTTATTTAAGGTTCTATAATATCAGACTCTTGATATTTGTCTTCGACGATTTAATTTCAAAATATACAAGCAACATAACTTGCCCCTTGATTTAATTTTTAGTAATAAAAAACTAATCATCATCAATATTAAAAAAAATACATTACCATAAGGTTTCATGTTTTCGACGATTTAATCGAAAATATGGGCGGGGGGTTGTTAACAAAAGTGCGACTCAACATAGAATTTACAAGGAACATAATTTTATAATTTTGAATAATAGAAACTAAACATAATCAGTATTTAAAAAAATACCCCCATTGCAACCAGACCTATGTAAGTGTTCCCTGGGTCTGTTTACCTCAGAGAGAAATAGAATTGAATACAATAGGGTTCATTATCTTACTGTCTCTACCTTATAGATGCTAACATCAGTACTCCAACACGATCCCTACCAGATGAATAGGCATTGTTCGTTATTACAATAAAATTTGTGTTTGATTGACAACCTTTGATAATTTCGGTGTCCAAAACACTGTAACTACATTACCCTAAGGTTTCATGTTCGAAAATATTGGCGGGATGTTGTAAACAAAAGTGCGACTTATAAAATTTACAAGGAACATAACTTTCCACTTGACATAAAATTTTTTTAGTAATAGTTACTAAACATAATCAGTTTTAAAAATAACCCTCATTGTAATCAGACCCACGTCAGTGCTCCCTAGGTCTGTTTACCTCAAAGAATAATAGAATATGTATAATCAAAAGATACATTGGTACATTTTATTCCTTTTTAGTTGACTATTATACAGTACGAGAAAGAAGACCTGTTACACCTGGTAAGTTGACCCTGTCTTCTTAGTGATTCATATTACCGAATTTGTTGTCTTTGTTATTTAAGGTTCTATAATATCAGACTCTTGATATTTGTCTTCGACGATTTAATTTCAAAATATACAAGCAACATAACTTGCCCCTTGATTTAATTTTTAGTAATAAAAACTAATCATCATCAATATAAAAAAAATACATTACCATAAGGTTTCATGTTTTCGACGATTTAATCGAAAATATGGGCGGGGGGTTGTTAACAAAAGTGCGACTCAACATAGAATTTACAAGGAACATAATTTTATAATTTTGAATAATAGAAACTAAACATAATCAGTATTTAAAAAAATACCCCATTGCAACCAGACCTATGTAAGTGTTCCCTGGGTCTGTTTACCTCAGAGAGAAATAGAATTGAATACAATAGGGTTCATTATCTTACTGTCTCTACCTTATAGATGCTAACATCAGTACTCCAACACGATCCCTACCAGATGAATAGGCATTGTTCGTTATTACAATAAAATTTGTGTTTGATTGACAACCTTTGATAATTTCGGTGTCCAAAACACTGTAACTACATTACCCTAAGGTTTCATGTTCGAAAATATTGGCGGGATGTTGTAAACAAAAGTGCGACTTATCATAAAATTTACAAGGAACATAACTTCCACTTGACATAAAATTTTTTTAGTAATAGTTACTAAACATAATCAGTTTTAAAAATAACCCTCATTGTAATCAGACCCACGTCAGTGCTCCCTAGGTCTGTTTACCTCAAAGAATAATAGAATATGTATATCAAAAGATACATTGGTACATTTTATTCCTTTTTAGTTGACTATTATACAGTACGAGAAAGAGACCTGTTACACCTGGTAAGTTGACCCTGTCTTCTTAGTGATTCATATTACCGAATTTTGTTGTCTTTGTTATTTAAGGTTCTATAATATCAGACTCTTGATATTTGTCTTCGACGATTTAATTTCAAAATATACAAGCAACATAACTTGCCCCTTGATTTAATTTTTAGTAATAAAAACTAATCATCATCAATATTAAAAAAAATAACCCCTAATAGGAAAAAACTTTTGAGAAATTGTTGTGGACCGAAAACCCAATCATCAGTTTGGTTCCGAAACACTGAAACTACATTACTCCCAGATTTTATGTTTTGGACGATTTAATCGAACATTTCGGGGAGAGGGGTGTTATTATCAAAATGCGACTGCACATGAAATTTACAAGGAACATAACTTGCCCCTCGATATCATTTTGATAATAAAAACTAAACATCCTAAGTATTAGGCGAATCCCTTTTAAGTCCGCAAAATAAGTTGACAGTGACCTACATCAATATCACTGTGACATAAAGAAGTATATTCTAAATATGTGTTCTTCTGATGAACTTAAAGCTTCCTAATCAAAAACAAACATACACATCCATTTCCGAATCACAATCCAGAAGCAAAGTAAAAACTTTGGAACTGACAAGTTAGGTTAGACACGTGAACTTCCACCAGGGAAGTGAGACCGGGTGCTCCGGAAGGGTTACTCAACTCCTGTTTAGCTATCTACACCCGTAACGTGTGTAATCAAAATTGTGTGAAAGGAACATGGAACTATGAGACGTCAAATATATCCAAGGCAATCCTGGACACAGAGACATCAAACCTATCAACAATACTGTGATGACGGCCATAAAACTTTTTAAGGGCCTTGATAAGCCTAGGCTTGCAATATTCCCGAGTCAACAATTTATTTGCAAGCAGCCTACTTCGTTGTACAAAGTACCCGTAGTGGGAACAAGATCTACCATAGCGTATTAATTGGGAAACAAATACACCATAAGCTGGAGAAGCAGGTATATTGCTGCATAAAAAAGGAAAGTTGACAATAGAAAAATTGAAGTCATCACGTTTGTCATAAAGTTTCTAATGTAGCCTTTCTTGTGCGTCATAATTCAGGTATAAGTCTAAATATGAAGCAAAACTTGAGGAATCAGTCGTGTCTTTTATTTTAAGCTCACTAGGATAGATGACATTTACATAGTCTCCAAATTTAGGATTGTTAAGACACAGAACGTCATCTATGTATCTGTATGTTGAGTTTAATGGTTTGGCGAGTTTTCTCTCCAGATTTAACAAGGTTCTGCATAAATTCCGCTTCGTAAGAATAAAGAAACAAATCAGCAAGCAATAGTGCACAGTTTGTACCCATTGGTATACCGATTGTTTGCTGAAAAACTATATTACCAAACACAACAAATATGTTATCTATCAAAAACTCCAACAATTTGTTGATGGTATCTTCAGTATATTTTTGTTTGGAATCCGTATGATGCTTGACAAAAAACAGAATCCCTGTTCAGCACCAGATATTTGTATCTTGGCTTACCGTTTTTGTAGAAGAAAGACAAGTGAATAATTTCTTTAAGACGTTCTTTCAATTTAGAATGAGGGATTGTGGTGTATAGCGTAGAAAAATCAAATGTTTTTATACTTTTTACATGAGATAAAGTATTAGATGGAAGATGTTCAAGTAATTCTTTAGAATTTTTGAGAATCCACATTTGGTTGATTCCAGATGTAGAATATACTTTTTCTGAATAAGACTGAAGACCATCTTAGACGATTGTCAAAATTTGTGTTAGAGTTACCGATAATGATTTAGTAGTACATTTAGATGAGCCTGCTATATATCTTTCCTTGTATGGATTTTTATGGAGTTAAGAAATCCAATACAAGTAAGTAAGGAAGATCAGGATCTTCCTCTTTAAGATTGATACCGAAAGAGTTGAGAACTTCCCTATGGTTGGAAAGAACTTCATCTTTGGTAAAATTAGTTCTAGAATATGCAGGGTTATTTGATATACTATCTGGAAAAAAGATATATCAAGTTTGAGAAGCTTGTTGACCATAACCTATATTCAAGTCAATGTTCAGCATCTTTTAGTCTGTTAAAGATCTTTTAAAATACTTAAGGAATAAGGACAGAAAATTTGAAATATAAAACATACTGGTCATTTATATTATACATTTTAGATTCACCTTTTTGATAATATCGAAACCTGAAGTTAAAAAAGATACACGACAGTTAATCTATCTGTCAACGATATGGTAAAAAGAAACAATTATTCGGTTAACATTAATCGGTTGAAAAACTATTGTCAAAACTGTAGTTATTTTAAAATTAAATTTTACGTTTAGGTTGTTGAACATCTTTCGGTCGGAAGCTGTGATAGCATTTGTATTCAAGTTACCTACAATACCAGTGTTAATTTTGTTAATTATCTTACTGTTTATACATTGTAGCTGGTCCCTTTAGTACTCCAGGAGAAAAAACAGAACCCCCACCTGGTACGTAGACATCGTTAGTTATTACAATACATATTTTGTTTGATTAACTACCTTTTAACATTTCGGTGCAAGAAACACTGAAACTATAATACCTCCAGTTTCATGTTAAAAAATAAAGTCGATATTGTTAGATTTTCATAATACCATCTTTTACACTTAAGGTTCTTTGCAAACTTTTTTCCGGTGGAAATCGAAGATATTCGGCTTATTTGGTAACATTATTAGCTATAGTTATGACTACTGTCTATTAAATCCCTTCTTAATTTTGTGAAATCCAACTTCTATGATTATTAAAAAATGTGATAGTATTTGTTTTTAAGTTACCTATAATACCAGTGGTAATTTTACAGCACTAGGCGACCGTTTTGGATTAAATTTTCTCATTAGTAGTGTTTGGACAAAAAAGTAAAACCAAAAATTCCACAAGAGGCTAAAAATGTCCAACAGATGAAAATATATCAAACCTAATTTTCCTCAAAAATTCTTACAATGGGGAAGTATATCTTAGTTTTTGAGGGTTTATAGATTCTAAGTAGCAACAAATTTTATTATTTTTACGTTAGGTTTTATAATGATGCAGAATATTTTACTCTTGATACATTTGTAGGCGTAAGCATACCTTACAGGTGAGGTAACATTGTTCGTTATTGCAATAACTCAATTATGTAATGTGGCAAACTTAGCTTTTGTAAAATACGATAATATAAAACTGGCTCATTATCGATATTTCGACTTTACAGCCTAAATCAAAACACTAGATAATTATTCTTATGATTATTATTTTTTTTCTGAAATAGAGATGGTAGTGGATGGAAAGATGCAATACAATTTAAATTATCTAGTGTCTTGATTAAGACTGTAAAGTCGAAATATCGACTATGAGCCAGTTTTATATTATGGTTTTTAAAAAGGATTTCCCCCTCAGGGAATAATGTTAAGAAAGGTATACTTTATTACAAATACCTTTGTGAATTGTCAAAGCCATTGACATATTGGGGAAAGGTTACTGGTAACGTGTTGTTTTGCTTATATTTACTAATATTTGTTCAATTTCTAAGAAATAAGGCAGAATATGCAATATCAAATATAAAGAAACTAGTCAATATTGAAATCACAACTGAAAAACAAATTATTCAATTGGATTAAATCGTTCTACACTTATATTACATCTGTTGTTGTACAAAAGGGTGTTCGCAATGGAAATCCAATCGCAAGTTACCCTTGTGATAACCGTCTTGATAAACCTAGGCTAGCAATATTTGCAATATACTACTGCGTGGCATATAAATAGCAAATACAAATTAATGATTGATGATTTTTTATATAGATTTAGCTATTTAAATAATATAGAAAAAAGGCAGCCATTTTATATATGAAAATCAGTTTTTTATAGTACCTTGTAATAAGTTATTAGCGTAATATGCAAATAAATTGTGTGATGTGATATTGTAGATCTTAGATTGAAGTGTACACCTGGTTATCGGGAAAATGACTACTGTAATCGTTGGTAAGATATATGCGTTTAAAAATATGAATATGGTCTCATTTTAAGTGCAGCAAAACTACTGAAACATCATCATTCATTACGGAAAATAAAAAATAATGTTATAGAAAAATGAAACATTCTCTGACAATGCTAATGGTAAATTTTAAAATCGACTGTGACTTTTTATTACAAATTTACGAACCCAGTTTTATTATGCAATTAAGTATATTTTATAGGTCACTAAATGAGAATATAAATTAAAAAAATCAAAATCAATCAATTCAATTAAAATCAAATACCAAAAGTGATCGTAGCATTGAAATGAGAATGAACGTTTATTTATTGATTTCACTTTAAAGTTGATATTTTTGACGAACCCTTTCTCTATCATAAGGGTCATTTATGTTTTTTGTCCAGAAAATCTCATTATTTTATTTATACAACACATAATGAATGACAAAACAGACAAATTGGTTTGAAAAAGAGAAATAGTCCTCTTTAAAATCTTAACCTATATTAACTTTTGTCACGAATCGTAATGGGATCATAAGTATGGCTAAATCCACTAACGAGTCTCAGTTTTTGGAAATTATTTTTTACACGCGATTTTAATGTGAATGGTATATCAGAAGCTTAAACCATTAGGTCTTGTGTCACATATGATCACGATAACATTAAATATAGTTACTGGAGAAGAATAAATTACATATTCCTTAATACATTTTGATACCTAGGTTACATATTTACAATACACCGTGATACACTGGTATGTGTCTTAAAGGTATGTATTTGGTCACTAAACAGTGTATTAAATTCTCTTGATTTCATGGTCAAATGTGAAACTGTCGTCTAACGTAGTTATGTTTTATTTCTGTTCAATTATAATATTTAGATGTATAACTTTTTTTGATTTTCCGTTAAAATGTCAAAATGTTTTGTTATTACAATTTCCATATTTCAAAATAAATATTCATCATTATTCATAGGTAGTTAATTATCAAGTGCTTAATCTTTCAGAGTACTTGGTCCATTTTCCTGATAGAAATTAACGTGTTTATTATTATTTGTCGGTTTTTATGTTTGTACTCTGCTTTATGATTGTGATTTGGACATAGTTAGACTGTTTGGATTTTTCTTTCATGTTCTTTTATTATTTGTACTAGATTAGAAATTATAATGTCATTCTATATTTTCTTTTTTTGTTCAATTTTTTATTTTGAGATGTTAAAAATTAATTCGATGAGATAACTCTTGCTTTTTTTGTTTTTCGGCTTTGAGCTCATCTTAAATAATATTTATTTTTTCTGTTTCAGTGTTTATGATTCAAAGTGCGAGTTAGTATGTACTAAAGCTTAATGTATGATTCAAAAGAGATTAATAGATAAAGTCAACACTAACAGGAACAGGTTCGTAAAAATGAACAAATACTTTGAAGATATAGTCATTTTTTTAACAACAATGTTATGGATGGGATATTTTTACAATATTAGAAGAAATTTGCAAAATAGATTTTTAGAAAAGTTTGCAAAATTGAAAAAAAGAAGTTCAATATTTGGTCATCTATATTTTTGACAGCTATCGGTAAGATTGTTATCATAAGTACTTGGTTGTTTCAAAATTTATTCTTTGCTTTACATTTTTCTTTAGATATGTTTTGAAGATATCCCATTAGTTCAAAGTTTAAGTTCATATGGCATTGGAAGGGCAAACAAATCAAAAAGAGTATAATAAACAAAACCAATTCTAGCAGGAACGGATTCGTAAAAAATAGACAAATACCTTTAAGATATAATATTTTTTTTTAACCGGAGTATTATGACAGATTTTAACAGTATTTCAAACACCGACTAAATACCTATGAGATTTATGTTTATGTTACATTATTCCATTCTTTTATTCTCGTATGTCAATACATATCATTTTAAGTAAACATCTACATTTACGTCAGGAACAAAAAGAAACTAAGTTTTCTCTTCACTTAGTAACATTCAAAGTTTACTGGACTCATAATTTAAAAACAAAACGAAATTAATTGGTCTTCTATGCTATATTTACACATATATATCCAGAAGTAAAATGTACAGTATAAAAACCGCTTTCAGTTTGTAATTTTGTGTATGTAAAAAAATTGAATATAATAAATATATAGGTCCGTTCGAAAAGTAATGTCACCCTTAAACTTCTAAAATGAAACTTTACAACCTTGTTTCTGAGTTAACATGACGTATTTAAAAAAACTGCTTTTAAACATTCAGAAATACATAATTGAGAGATAGTATTTAGTGAATGCCCCTGTTGCTTTGATGCCAGCCATTATTAGTCTTGGCAAACAGGTTTTTGCACTTTGCTTTTGTTATCTTATACTAGTCACTTTTCGTGGACTTAAAAAGAATAGAATTTGATCTAGGATTATCCTTAGCTACTTCCTTCCTTAAAATTATTCAAAAATACTTTTTATGAGATTATGTCCAGAGAATTACATGGGCATTCTAGAATGGGTATATTTCGAGTTTGTTTGTCATTTGGTGTGAATTTTGACAAATCTAACCAAAACATGCATCCAAAATTAGAAAAGAAAAATGAACCAAAAATACACAAAGAAAATAAACACGCAGCAAATTCATTTATCATGTTTATAAAGTAAAAAAGTATAACTATCTGACCTTTTTTTCAATTTTACCATATAATTTTTAAATTCTTCTAATAATTCTTCCTAGGACGAGCTTTTGCAGTTGCCAGTATTATTGGAAAATCAAATTTCTATCCCAGAGTAAAATTTGCATTACAGATCAAATATTTGTAATATATTTATCTTTAAATTGAAAAATATATTTGATTTTAGTGTTTAACTGTTTGAAGTAAACAGTTTAATTTTATGGATTTTTTTTTAGATATTTAAACAGTTCGAATGAAAAAAATCACTTGACGTCATATTTTTGTCAACAAGTACACAAAATCTGGTGAATACCTAATTTAGTGACCTATTAAATATTTATCTTAATTCGTAAACCTACTGCAGTAAAATAACAAATATACGATTTAAGATTCTAAGGTGGTGACGTATCTTTTTTTAATTTAGGGATGACGTAACTGTTTGAACGGATCTGTATACCATCTTTTAAGAAAAAATATCAGCATGAAATGTTAGAAACCAGATTCACAATTTTCTGTGTGTCCCCGTAAAACAGGTTTAAAAAGGTCAAAATCCAGGACGTCCCAGATTATATTACATGTATGTCCGAAAATTAACCTAAATTTTGATCAAACAGTGATACATAATCGATGTAGACGACACTTAAACACACTTTGGTAAGCAAGATTTGTTTTACAAACAGTAAGAGAAAACATGACTGGATAAAACATTCGCAAGAAACCAATCAAACACGCCAGCACAAAAATTGTTTGGTTCAATTTTGTAAACTAATATTGTACTTTTCTTTTGAAGAAGGAAACGCTATAGATTTTCGTCATTATTTATTTATTAATTTATATTGGAACTTTCTGCAAATTAAAGCAAATATCACTTGTCCAGGGACAACTAAAATATTTGCCTAATGTCAAATTTTAACGAGTGGGACAAGTCCGGAATAGAATTTTGGCACCTCTGCCATATGATACGCTCGATTGAGAGCAGATGTCTGCTAAGGCATAAAGTGTATGTTATTATCCCGATTTCTTAAAATGACCGCAATTTGATTGGTTTATTACCAAGCTGTATAAACTCATTCACTCAATTTTATTCAGGGTGTAAAGAATTTCCATTGGGTGTATGAATATTACACAGGGTGTATAAGAATACATGGTACATTGCTTCAATTCTGCTTCGATTCTAAATGCCTAAAAAAACTTAGTGTTTTTTTTAAAAAAAGTATTTCGATTGATATAAGAATAAATTTATTTGACTCTTCTTAAATTTGAATAACAGATATTGAAATGGGGATACCAACCTGTATGAATCCATATCATCCTGAGCTAATATTACAATTATATATTGTATTTGCGATAACATATACATAATAAAAATCAACGTATACTGTTTAAAGTTTTTTTTAAAAATATTGATATGATTATATTATACGCTTTACATGTCTTTCGTAAGATCCCTGTGTTGTTCACTCCAAAGTTTGTAATGTAAAAGTATAAGCAGAGCCTTAGGAATTGTTGAGTGCCAATGTTTTAAGACAATTAAGGTTTTAACTTTTTTAAATTTTGCATAGCGTTATATATTTATTATATATAAATAATGCAATTCATGTATTTTTAGTTGGCAGGCTACAGCATATCCCAAGTTCTTGAACTTGACACTTGAATATGCTGTAAGGATTAAGTTAGGAACAAGGTATCCAACGAAAGAAATGCTGAAGTTTATGTTTATGAAACCAACACCAGTCTATGATAGAAAGACAATTCTTCCAAAAAATTTCGATGCTAGAGAGAAATGGCCATACTACATACATCCTCCGGAAGATCAAGGAAATTGCAGTGGATCATGGGCTTTCTCTATAGCAGGTGAATAAAATATCTATTGTTTAACCACAGTAAAAGTGTCTAAAAAGCCACACAAGACCTGAAAAAAGGTTATTTTTCTGGGAAGTTGCATTGATATAAATGTTACAAAAACACGAATAAAGAGCGATTAAGATTTACTTTTACTTTAAAAGCAGATGGCTCTTATAATACAAGTGGCCTTTAAGGCAGAGGTACATCTGAAGTAACCTTTAATATTGACATCTTCATCTTGAATATAAACTTGTATTTTTAACATGGAGTGGTACGCTTGTGTTTGATTATTTTGGTGCATTAGACGTATATAGCGTATCATCGACACTTCCAAGGATATCAGTAATTGCTTATGTTTTGTTATTCATCGATTTAAAATAAAAGTATACATGATTAAAATTTAAAGAAATGATTAAACAAAATAAAATAAAAACATTAATTTTGTAGATATGGTTGTTGATTTTCAATTTTTGGAGAGTAAACATTATAAAGAGTGATATTGTTCCAATTAGGAAGGAATTTGAAAAACGTCGCATATGGCTACTTAATGAAGGAACATGAATAATCATATACATTTATTGCCTTTGAGTGAGGGAGGGATATATGAGCATTTGTTCACCTGCAACAAGTCATATTCCCCGAGGACAAATGTTCATATCTCCCCCAAACAAAGTATTAAGTTGTTATTAAACCGTAAGATAATTATTGTAATAAGAAAAAGAGAAAAAAAAACGTGCATCAAGTTAACATAAACATTAAAAATAAAACAATCTCGAAGGTAAAAATATCAGATACTATCGGAACTCATCGAAAAACTTACGTTAGAACGTCGAGACTGATTCTGTATCAATGACGTCATATCATTGTGACGTTACGATGTGTTCCGAATAAGAGAAATATAACAGGGAAACTCGATCGCGTGAGGAAAATATGATATTTCTTTCCCTGCCACGTGACTGCGCTCATTAAATCAATCGCCAGTATTTATGAATGAGGTATATTAATAATCATTATTAAGTGGTTACTTAATGAAGGAATATGAATAATCGTAGTTATTAAAAGCAGTGCTTTAATGGGATAATTCATGTATTTAAATTATGTTTTGTGCATTACTCATTGGTCTTTATATTGGTTGCAACAGATATCCTAACCAACCTTGTATGTAATAAATACTTAACACGTTTCCTTTACAATGGTACCAAGTATGATTTTATTTATAAAATATCATTGAAAGCATCTGTTGAAACGTCATCCTACACCAAATACAGATATCGAGCACTCTTGCATTAAGAAGTTTAAGATAAAGTGGGTCCAATACTTTTTACGGAAACATCTTGAATTCATTACCAAGATACCAGAAACATTGTTTTGGAGGATCCTGTGCGGAGTACAAGGATTTATGATCCCAAAAGAAATTTTATATTCACCGAAGCCGTAGGCCGAGGTGAATATAACATTTCTTTTGGGGTCATAAATCCTTGTATTAACCGAAATCAAAAGTCAGTAATTGTTTTATTATATGACTAACAGACAAGTGTCTTTAAAAACAATTCGTAACAGCTTCTTTAATATATCAACAATAAGGCCAATGATTTTGCCCTTTTCTAATTGGTTGAGAAAGCGTTTGGCGAGCCTGATAAATCGTTATATTCACAGGGCAATAACGCACGCGACGTTTTCATGACGTAACAATGGACAATGTTAAACGTGGAAAAACGCACGCAACATTATGCGACGTAACAATGTGTAATGTTCACAACGCAAAAATACACGTGACGTTCTGTGATCTAACATCGAAAAAAGAAAACGACACTTTTTACGCTATGAAACATAATAATGATTGATTAAAATCATTGGTCATATAATAAAACAATTATTGACTTTCGATTCGGTAGACATAAGGATTTATCAATCTCAAAAACATAATATTCACCTCGGCCTACGGCCTGGGTAAATATAATGTGTTTGAGGTTGATAAATCCTTATGTTTACTTCATCAAAAGTCAATAATTGTATAAAAATTGTAACATTAATATCCCTTAAATGTCACTGAAATAAATGTGAATTCAACAGTTATTTATTTTCCAAAATTATAATTAATTGTTATATTCAAACAATTTTGAATAAAAGGATTTTGGTATGTGCAAACATTTTGTATCCTGTTTACTGTCGACTAGACTAGGATTAACTGACGAATATGACTGAATATTTTCAGTATTTCCCGGACAAATAATGTCTTTAAAAATTTTATCAGTTCCGGCGGTATTCTCTGCAAATTCCAACAAAAGTTTGTCTTCTTGTGAGTTTGATAGAACCTTAAAAGTTACATGATTTAGATCAATTCAATATTATCATTTTGTTCAATATCGGAATGATTATTTAAACATATAGTTTTTCTTTGGGGTGAGCATGAAACTGGTGAATTGGACCGAAAATTCTCTGACAATGCCTTAAACATAGATTTCTTTATATTTATTGAAGTGTACCCCGTGTATGTTTTAAGACTGAATTCTGATTTGTGTCCTATCACACTCATTATGTGTCTACTAGAAAATCCCCCAGTACTGCCTAACAAATGCACAGCTGTTGTCCTAAGCGAATGATTAATGTATCTCTTTGATAATCCTGCACTTTCTGACATTTTTGGTAACATATTACCGATCGAGTTGTGTTCTAACGGAATAGCATACGACTGAAGTGAATTTGAAATCCTGTTGGGTCTTTGAAATAGACGATTACAGTTGGGATTTAATGCTCATTTTTAAGATTTTACTGGACACATTTCATCATCTGAAAGTAAATAAAACAAAAATATCTCTTTAGAAATCAAAATAATATTTGGGGGTGGGGGCGGGGCTAATATGAATGTATGTGAAAACACATAGATTTTGTTCTTTAAAATAATTAATAATTGATGTATTAACAAATGGTTTTGTTCTTGTATCAATTAGTGTGGATAGTTAATCACAAGCTGCTTACCTTTCACAGTTTCTGAAATACCCGGCCTCACTTCCTTGTGGAAGTTTCTGTGTTTTACTGTAATTGTGGCTTTTAGCAAAATTTTGTTTTGCGTTTTTGGATTATGATTTGTATATTAGAGTGAAATGTTTGCAGTTCATTAAGTATGCGTTCTAGATTATGTTGACATACCTGGAATACTAAACATTCTGCCATATGAAGTGTTGCTGTCTTTTTGGTGTGTTTTGGTTAATTCATCATGTGCCAAAAAAATGTAAATACTCCCAGTTGTATCTGTTGTGGCAGCAAAGTCAGATATTTTAAGATTTTGTATGTTCTTTCTACAACGTCTCCCAAAATAAAGAACAATATCGAAGAACACTGTAATTTTATGTTGTTAACTAAGTCTTCCTTCTCTATAGGGAGGCAGTGATCTACTCCTCCCTGACCTTGCCTTTTCAGTTCTGTTATATTAGCAGAAAACGTTTTATTGGACCTCCGGATCGAAAATGATGTCAATCTGAAATTGATAAGTACCGGTTGATTCCATGTCGTAATCAGAATAAACTGGACTTCTTGTACAACTGTCCGTTTTCTTCGCGAGCCTCCAAATAAAATTTAGATAAAAACTCATCCAACTGTGATTTTGGTCATGTTTCGAATTGTTTGTCATCTATGCACTTGTCATCCAAATATGCCATAAATGTTCTCATGGAAGAATATGTTGCTCTCTGTCTGTTTATAGCATTCTTTGCTTTTATAATTCTATCATATTCCTTTTCATCTACTTGCGCCAAACGCTTTTTCTGTATATCCATATTAACGATAGTAGACGACGATGTGTTTTTGTCCGCCATTATTTTTAGAAAATGTAATGAGATCCGACGCTCTTTGAGTAGATCAATTCTGATTGGCTTATCAAATGCTTACGGCGGCTTTGATTGGTTCTATTCTTAGACACCGGACACCACCGCAGTCTATTTTTTTAAAGGACCTCGAAAGCAATTTAGACTATTATGTTAACCTCACGCGCAGAATTGCACGGTGAACATAACGATTTGTCCAGTGCAGCCTAATATGTTCTTAGCCAATTAGAATTAAGTAAAATAATCTGTCATATAATAATTGTTAATTTCAACCTCGTTTATCTGACTACATACTACTCAACTACATTTTAAATATATTCAAATCATATGAATTTTTATTTTTGAATTGCAGGGGTTGTTGCAGACCGTGTTGCTATTCAATCAAAAGGCAATTATACTGATAATATATCAACCTCTCATCTTTTGACTTGTGCACAACAAGACGATGGTTGTTCTGCAGGGTCTCTAGACATAGCCTGGCAATACATTACCAAAGGATACGGGTAAACTTGTGCATATAGTTCATCACATAATCAAACTCATTTACCTGGTGAAAGTTTACATGTTTATTTAAATTCCCCAGATTTTAAAGTTTTTACTTTGATTTTGCTATTACCAGAATACTCTTTACCACCTTGAAGCGTGCGTTCGTGTGTACGCTCGTGCGTAAACTTTTATGTACGCTGAAACAACTTGGCCATTGAAACCTAATTTGGTGTTGAAGGTCCTTAGGTAGGTAAGAATAAAGTTTGTACCAGACGACCCCTTCCGACATCAAAATAGGTCGCCGTTACTACAAAATAGTATAAAAGCAAACTGTAGCCATAGTTCAATTTATTTTTTAATCGATTTGATCTAATTTTAAATGTAGAAAGTAGATCGCGATGCATTTAACATATATAACGGGTTTTGACCAGGAAGTTTATTTTGACCAAATTTTTACGAATTATGCAAATGAGGTATAATAGTAAGTCAGTTTCATAGTATTTTTTCTGAATATCAATGTAAATAAATGTAAAACAGTTTGGATAAGTTGAAAAAAAAATTTCGGAGAAACATTTAATCATAGAGTGGTGACATACTTTTTCATTGGAAATAAAATTTCATGTAGATTTAGATAAAATGATATCTTTAAACTATGAAGAAAAAGTAAAACAAGCAAAAATTTAAACAATTAAATTAGATATGGAAAACGAGAAAATTGACACCACTCGGTAAAATTACTTTAATAATCTCAATAATTTTAATAAGTTATTTCAAAATCAAAATTCAATCACATAGTTTACCTAATCCTTCAAATGAGTTAATATATAAATCAAACACTTTATTTTATGACTTTATCTGGAACAATAAAATTGACAGCATCAACAGAGATATAATAATCCGAAATTATCAGTAGGGAGACTTAAAAATGTTCGATCTTGTACCTTTCATCAAATCCTTAAAAATGACCTGGATACAAAGACTCTTACAAAGTGATGTTCAAGGTTATCTAGAAGTTTAACTTTCAAATTAATGACATTCCCATTATGGGAGCGGGTTATTTAAATACATTATATTAAAAATACATTTTGGAAAGATGTTTTTGAAGCATAGTCTGTTTTACAAACAGGAATCTTCCCTTAAAACTGGAACGTGCATATGGTGTAATAAAATCATAACTAGAGGCTCCCAGGAGCCTGTATAGCTCACCTAGGTAGAGTTGTTGCAAAATGAAAATCAACAGATTGTCTAATGTTTAAATAAATGCTTGAAATTTATTACACAATATTTATTTCTATTACAAAATTTCAATATTATTTTCTTTCAAAATAAACCATATTTTTAAAATTTTGAGACAATACATACCAAGTATCATCGACTTTTCATGTATAATACCTGAGAATTTTTTTTATCCAAAAACTGGTCAATGGACCATGAAATTAAGGTCAAGGACAAAAGCCATAAGGCGGTCTGACTGATGTACTATGGTGGCCACCTTGGATTACATGCGAATATATCGGACAGACCACACAAGGACTATTGTCACAAAATTTGGTTGCAATTGGCCAAGTGGTTTCACAGGAGTTGATTTTTAAATACAGATGTTATTTTAAAATGCCAAATGTAAAGACCCAATGACTATTGTGGCCGAGTTTGGTTCCAATTGACTCAGTAGTTTCAGAGAAAAATATGTTTGAACGTATTTTCCCATAGGGTCCAATGATAAAATATGTTCTCCACTGACGGCCATCTTGGATTTTGTGTGGCCCTCAAAAACACCAATGGTGTAGGGGGCCACCCAAAGACTATTGTGGTCAAGTTTGGTTCCAATTGGCTTAGGGGTTTTAGAGAAAAAGATCTTTGAAATTGTTCCCATAGGGTCCAATGTTAACCTATGTTTCCCGTTAGAAGCTATCTTAGATTAGGTGCAGACTTAAAAAAAAACACCACCCAAAGACTATTGTGGCCAAATTTGGTTCCAATTGGCTTAGGGTTTTAGAGAAAAAGATCTTTGAAATTGTTCCCATAGGGTCCAATGTTAACCTATGTTCCCTGTTGGCGGCCATCTTGGATCAGGTGCAGACTTAAAACATACACCGGTTTCAGAAGATACCATCTAACGACTACTGTGACCAAGTTTGGTTCCAATTGGCTCAGTAGTTTCAGAGAAAAATATCGTTGAACGTATTTTCCCATAGGGTCCAATGTTAACCTACATGTATGTTCCCTGTTGGCGGCCATCTTGGATCAGGTGCAGACTTAAAAAAACACCGGTTTCAGTAGGTACCATCTAACAACTACTGTGACCAAGTTTGGTTCCAATTGGCTCAGTAGTTTCAGAGAAAAATATTTTTGAACGTATTTTCCCATAAGGTCCAATGTTAAACTATGTTCTCCGCTGGCGGCCATCTTGGATTTGGTGCAGCCCTAAAAAACCCCAATGCTAAAGGGGTCATTCAAAGACTATTGTGGCCAAGTTTGGTTCCCATTGGCTAAAGGGTTTTAGAGAAAACGATCTTTGATATTGTTCCCATAGGGTCCAATTTTAACCTATGTTCCCTGGCCGCCATCTTGGATTATGGAGACTTAAAAAACACCGGTATCAGAAGATACCATCTAAGGACTACTGTGACCAAGTTTGGTCCAAACTTTGAACGTATTTTCCCATAGGATCCAATGTTAATCTGTGGTCCCCGTTGGCGGCCATCTTGGATTAGGTGCGGACATGTCGGACACAATTTTCAACATAGACCACCCAAGATCTGTTGTGACAAAGTTTGGTTGCAAATGGCCCAGCGGTTTCTGAGGAGTTGATCTTTAACGACGGACGGACGACGGACGCCAAGTGATGGCAAAAGCTCACATGGCCTTTTAGGCCAGATAAGCTAAAAATTAACAATGAAACAATACTTTATAAAGAATATTTGAAAAACAATTACTGAATTATGAATATTTTAAATCAAAAACAAACATACTAATCCATGTCCGAATCACAATCCAGAAGCAAAGTAAAAACTTTGGAACTGACAAGTTAGGTTAGACACGTGAACGTCTACCAGGGAAGTGAGCCCGGGTGCTCCGGAAGGGTCCTGTTTAGCTAGCTACAGTTGCCATGTGTGTAATTAAAATTGTGTGAAAGGAACATAGAACTATGAGACGTCAATTAAACTAAGAAACAACGTCAAAACAAATGTCCTGGAATATAAGTCTAATTAAATTCAATTAAAGAGTATATAAAAACACCAAGGATACACCCCAACAATATTAAAACAATAAACCCGTTTATACCGTTTCACTTTAAAATACTTTTTAGATCTAAATAGGCGCTAAAGACATGTACTTATGTTTAATTAATACAAACATAATACAGACAAGTGAAATAAAATGGAAATCAGAATATAACATTGGCGATAAAGAATGGGAAATTTACAATAGCACACCCTTTTATACAACCAAAAATACTTATCTCTAATGGTTTTAGTATAGAATAAATATAACATTTTAGAAACAAACAGTTATCTGAAAAACATACTTGATAAATGTAAATTTTGTAACATATTTGCTGAAAATATAACACATTTGTGTCAACATGTTTATAATCTTTGGGAGAAATTAGAAAATTTGTTTGAAAATAAGGAAATAAATTTGTAAAAAAATCCTAAAACGGCTATCTATGGTAATCCAAACATTTCGGAAAAGTTTGAACCCTCTTAACTTTATATTTATCCTAGTGAGAAATTATATATACAACGCCAGATCAAAAGATAGTAAATCAAATGTTAACAGTTTAAGAACAAAATTGAACTATAATATATGATTAGAAAAAATAAGATTAAGCAATTTGTGAAAATTGGACATTTTTGATAGGTTTTGGAAATGTTTAAATTAATTATATCCCGAGTCATAAAACATATAACTTCTAGCTTGCATTTATTCCCCTTCCCTGCCATTATTAATTTTCTTTGAATTTACAGAAAATGAACTTATAAATTGAATAACCATGAATATAGTTGTATGTTGTATATAACATATTATGAATTTGTATTACAATTATGTCAAAATATAATATTATATATATATCTGTATTATTTATTAGACGCTTTCAAATAGTCACTTATAATTATACAATAATTTATGACTGAAATCACTGATTGTTTGGTGCAATAAGGTATAAACCACATTATCTTTAATCTAGCCTTTTATTCCCCTTCCCTACCAATATTAATTTTCTTTGAATTTACAGAAAATTTACTTATTTATTGTATATATATTATGAATTTGTATAACAATTATGTCGAATTATGATATTATATATTTTGTTATTATTATTATTATTATTATTATTATTATTATTATTCATCAAAAGCTTTTAAATAGTCACTTATAATTATACAATAATTTATCACTGGAAATCACTGATTGTTCGGTGCAATAATGTATAAACCACATTATGTTTAATCTAGCCTTATTGTAATTAAAATAAATAAAGCCTATGTTTCCTTTTTACCCTGACCATCCAGCTGCAATAACTAAAATACTGAATATAAAATGGTCGAATTTGGTGTTTTTATTACACTTCCTCCTTTTTAAAAGAGGTTTCATTGTTTTGTCGGTTTCTCAAAACTCGCGTGTATAATGGAACCTTGTATGACTCCATATAGGGAAATGCCCAATTCTACTTTAATATAAATTGTACATATATAAGGTTTACATAGGCCAGATCTGTTAATTATTTAAGGAACTTGTATAACATTCATGGAACAAACCTGTTAATTGTTTAAGGAACTTGTATAATAATCAATTTTTAGCATCTTTTTCTAGTACAATGGCCAATAAACTTATCATAATCGACATCAGCCTCGTCTTATTTCTTTAACTAATATTTTAAGGGTAGTGTATCTAGTTCATCTTCTAGTCCATTTGCCTGTAAATATTTGTGCTAAAAATATCCTCTGAAAGCATTGACCCAACTGAAACTAAATATGGGCTAAAAGGTCGCTAGATACGTCCTAAACGAGCCCTGTCGACATTCAGGATGGCCTTCTCTACTATGGATAGTTAGAACTCAAAAAAATCAATTTTGCATTTAATTTTTAATCAAATTTGTCCAAATTTAAAATACGGGATATTTAAAATATGCAACGGGTTTTTACCAGAAATTCGAAGTTGACCAAGTTTTAACGAATTATGCAAATAAGATATAATAATTTTCTGGGTCATTTCCTTGAACAATCTGCTATGAAACAATAGGGCTAATTAAGAAGAAATTTAGTATGGGAGGTCCATACGTTGGTTAGTCTAAAGCTTCTTCAAGATGACTCCGCCCGATATCCAATATGGCCACCGTTATTATGTCTATTGTTATTCATCATATTTTCAGACACTTTTAACCATAGAACCAGTTTTAACTGAAATAATTTTTCTACTTAGAATAGTTTTTTATTTGCATTCTATCTACAACGTTTATTTTCGTTAATAATATATATTTACAATGTTTATTTCATAATTTTGTCCAAGCACACTTATATTCAGAAACATAATTAGTGCTGTTAATTACCACTGGTAGAAATAAAATTCTTTAAACATTTATATAAGCTGAAGTATAGATGAATTAATACGTATATCAAAAACAAACATACTTATCCGAATCAGAATCCAGAAGCAAATTAAAATTCGTGAACTTGCACCAGGGAAGTGAGGCCAGGTGCTCTGGAAGGGTAAGCACCTTCTGCTTAGCTAGCTACAACCGCCACTTGTCTATCAAAATTAAGTGAAATGAATATGGAAGTACGGGACGTCAAATATATCTAGGGCAATCCTGGACACAGTGACATCAAACTTATGAACAATACTATGATGACGCCATAAAATACCCCTGGGCCAACAATTTATTTGTAAGCAGCTTGCTTCGTTGTATAAATTTCGCGTAGTAGGCACAATCTCTACCATAGCGTATTAATTAGGAAATAAATATACTAAAAGCAGAAGCAAACCTGTTGCTGCAAAATAAAAGAAAGTAGAAATAATTGAAGGCATCACGTTTGTCGTACAGTTTTAAATGTGGCCTTTCGTGGGCCTCAATTTTTAGGTGTAAGTATAAATATGAAGCAGATCTTGAGAAATCAGTAATATCTTTTATTTCATGCTCGCAGGATAGCCAGCTTCATAAGAATAAAGAAACTATTCAGCAATCAATGGTTCGCAGTTTGTACCCATTGGTAGACTGATTGTATGCTGGAAAATTACATTACCAAACACAAAAAGATACTGTCTATAAAAAACCCCAACATTTTGTTCATAGTATCTTTAGTGTATTTTTGTTTGGAATCCGTGTGATGCTTGACAAAATAACCAAAATCTCTGTTGCCCAATAAATATTTGTATCTTGGCTGATAGTGTTTGTAAAAGAATGACAAGTTAATAATTTAAGACGTTCTTTCAATTTAGAGTTAGAAAAATAGTGTAAAGTGTAGTAAATGTTTTATTCTTTTTACGCAAGATAAAGTATCTGAAGCAAGATTTTCAAGTTACTCAATGATTTTTCAATTTGATCTTGTCTTGTAAGGCTGCTTTTGTCACATTTGATTGAATCCTCGGCCTCACCTTAATTTACCTAATTTTAAAAAATTTTAATTTGCTTTGGGATTGTAGTTTGGACAATGATGAGTATGTTTATCGTGAATTTTATTGTGCATGACATTGTCCTATTTTAAAATTTCTTTATTCTAACTATTGCAGAATACTGGTATCGGAATGTTATACGCGGGTACCGTTATTCACTGCTGGAATATGTTACCGTAGCTTTGCAGCAGTAGGACGTTTTTGTCAGGTTGAAAATCTGTTATACATAAAGATGACACCACCTAAAAGAATAGCGAACAAGGTAACGTTTCAATATTCATGTAATCACAACTCGGACAACTACATGTAAGCTACAATTAATGTAATTATACCTTTATCCCTCAATTTTAAGGCAAGTGATTAGGGGGTTATAACTCTGAATGAAAGTATATAATAACCGATAAATCTACATTATCACCCAAATATAATATGTCATTTAAAAACTCATGTGAAATTATGCTTAATGCTGCATATCGTATTACATTGCATCTATGATTACATTCAGCAATATATTCGAAATCATTGCTGTGCGACATGTCATGACTTTCTATTGATAAATAAGGTAAAACGATACATACTTCAGTTCAAGTTTTTGACCATACATAAAACCTTTAATAAATTAAACTTTTACAAAGCAATAAACCTGTACAATTAAAAAAAATGTTTTATTAGGAAGAAGATATAATGGCCGATATTATGAAAAATGGACCAGTTCAAAGTAAGTTGGTTGTGTTTAAGAAACTTACGTATATTACTTTGATATTTATTTGCAAAGTCTGCCAATAAAAGAAGGACATATTTCAGAATGAAAAATGTAATGAAAATAATTTAGTAAAATGTTTAATAATACAGTTGGTGCAGCAATGCAATATCAAAACAAGAATCTATGTTCGACTTTATTAAGTTTGATGTCTCTGTGTCCGGGATTGCCCTGGACATATTTGACAATTACATGACGTGATCATGTGGAGAACATGATGTCATCGTGCGGGAAAACGACATCAAATTCTTCAAATTTTAGAAACTTTGAGTGCGTTTCAAATGATAAATATTGAATTTTTTAATGAACCACTTTGTTTTGTAGTTTATACATTTTGTATAAACCAAAATCCGGTACGATCTATCCAATAGTCATATTTTTTTAAAGTAGAATGTCAAATTACAAAAATAGATTTTACTAACATGGCGTCGATGTCTATGTTTATCGTACTTGAAGCCAAATATTGGCACTAAAATGGAAGAAAAATAATCCATTATGAGTTAATCCATGTAGGATAGGGAAATTTCACCCTTGGGGTTGAACATATCTGGTCAGAGACGAGGCTTGCCGAGTCTCTGACCAGAAATGTTCAACTCCTCGGGTGAGATTTCCCCTACCTACATGGATACTCATAATGGATTCTTATAATCTCAAAATGAAACATGTAATGAGAATTTAGTAAAATGTTTGATAATACAGTTGGTGCAGCAACGCAATATAAAAACAAGAATCTATGTTCGACTTTATTAAGTTTAATGTCTCTGTGTCCGGGATTGCCCTGGATATATTTGACGTCTATTTGACGTCTCATATTTCAATGTTACTTTTACACAATTTTGATTACAAACGTGGCAGTTGTAGCTAGCTTAACATGAGATCCTTACCCTTCTGGAGCACCTGGCCTCACTACCCTGTCACGTGTCTAACGTTACTTGTAGTTAAAGTTCCCTGTTCACATGTCTAACCTAACTTGTCAGTTACAAAGTTTTTACTTTGCTTCTGGATTGTGATTCGGACATGGATCAGTATGTTTTTTTATTACTTTGATATATATCTGCAAAGTCCAACAATAAAAGAAGGACATATCTGAAAATGCAAAATGTAATGAGAATAATTTAGTAAAATGTTTGATAATACAGTTGGTGCAGCAAGGCAATATAGAAAACAAGAATCTACGTTCGCTTTTATTAAAAGCAATTTGCATTTGTATAAAAATCAAAGTACTGATTATACCAAACGTTTTTAAAAAGAAATACATTTGCATCGACAACACGTACTTGGTAACAGCGAAAGTATCCAAGGATTCGATCTTAGAAGACATGACAATATTCAAACGTATTTGAAACACTAATTATAAAACTCAAGAGTTTTGAAGCCATTTTATTTCTCCTATAAATTTCATAGCAATCTTGCTGTCAATGGTTGAGGCCCATATTCCATCAGCTAGATAGTGCTTACTATTTTGGAGAATTCTGCTTCACTTCCTAGATGGACGTTCACGTGTTAAAATTATTTGCTAGATTAAAAATGTTTACTTTGCTTTTGGAAATGTGACTTGAACATGAACCAGGAAGTTTGTTTGAATATAACAATAAGTTGCATAGGTTAAGTGTTATTTATTTTTACATAGCAATTATTAACGTAAAAGAAGATTTTTTTATGTTAAATCTGGTATTTATCGATATTCAACAAACAGTGAATCGGATGCTAAGAGCTATACCATTCCGTGAAAATAATCGGGTAATTATTATTTAACAGTTTGAAATTATATGAATATTTTAACATTATTACTATTTTTACAATTTTGTTTCAAATATTAGATTTATAGCTCTAACCAGTGCTAAATATGAAAGTTTGATATATGTGCATTTCTCCGATGTCGTTCGGGATAATAGAGAAACAATTATTTGGCGTACGCGTATTTACTTATACAGGTCTAGCTCGAACATTTGGTGGTCCCCTTATGTACCGTTTGTAAGACAACAGTTTTGACGGGCTTAGTAAGTTATGTTTCATGATCGTATGTTTATAAAACGACAATTTTCATCTTCTATTCAGAATGTTTTTTTTATTTTTTAATTGATAAAAGGTTAAATTGTAGCTCAAATGAACCTCGAGTGATAAACGAACGAAAACATTAGGAAAACAATCCAATTTCTTTCAATAGTAATTTTTTTTCGAGTAACGTCCATTACAAACTGCAAATAATGTTCGACGTAGAAAATATTATTTATGTTTTTGAACATTTTTTCTTCGAATTTTTAAAAAAGAACAGCAGTTTTCCCGTCTAAAATGTTTAATCGACGATAACTGAATTTTTTCATTTTGTTGTGCCATCTAGTCGTATGTCACCTGTAAGTAACTATATATTGATAGAACATGTTAAATTTGTTATAGCTGTCTAGTGACAAACATTTCTTGGCCCTGAAAACTTTCAGTACCTGTACAGTTATTATAATTATCAGTTGCCATACAAAATTATGGTTTGTGCATTTCACCCGTTATGTATTCACAGGTTTTGTATCATAAGGCCAAGTGGTACAAATGGGCACTATCCTACAAGTTTCTGATTTTTCCATATATGTAAACAATTTTGAGGCGCATCTGAAAATGTAAAAAAATATAGCGGTCACTTTTTTACTTTTTAGCTATAAAGCGTCAAAAATTACAAAAATGTCGGGATTTCAACATAGGAGTAATGGAAAATAACATTTTTTCAGGCTTTGAAAAATTAGGAAAAGTGTAGAAAAATAACAGATTGTCCTACAATTTTTTGAAAAATTAACATAATGAAGTTCTGAATTTAAGTTTGATCTAAAAATATAACAAAAACGTCATTATTTTTACGATATTGTTAAAGAATCGACAAACTTGCAAAATTTAACGTTATCGTGTCGTAAACTAAGAGTGTTGTAATTATGCTTCTCGCTGTTACAATAAATACATTAATTTTATTTTTTGTATATAAATTAAATCGTCAATTAGATTATTTTTAATCCCAGATACTATGGAGTAATATTTACGATAGAAATAATAATATTCAGAAACATTATTAGATCGAATAGCAGAAGAACAAGACCTTATCATCCGAAATAAGAGTCAATGATGATACGGGGAAATATAATCAATGGCTATATTTGAAACATGAAAAAGATATTGAACTATTGATACAAAATCTTGACTGGAGTGAAGAAATCATTAAAATTCAAAACATTTTACTTTGCCAAAGTGAGTTACTGTTCAAAAACGACCGAGCTCGAAAATACGTCACTCGAAAATTCCGTACGCAATTCTGCTGATACACCATGTATTTCGGTATGAATTTTCAGGACTTTTAAATGCAAATAAATTTTAAAAGTCATAGTGTATGAAAAAATATGAAAACTTTCAATTGTTAAAATCTGAAAGTATTTTGAAAATCGAAACAGTAGTAAAAAAAATATCACCAATTAAATTTTGCTAAAAAACGGTATAAAAAGGCAAATCTTCAGTGAATCATTGTTATCTGTTGAATTTATCTGTGTATTGTATTTATAATACGTATCTTGTATATTTTCATTAATATTTTTAATCGATAGATATTATGTATTTTATTCCCTGCAAGATATTTATCAAAATTATTACAGTCCCTTTAAGTTAGGACTTAGAATAATACCATCAAAGTGCATAGATTTGTACACGCCGTGCGTGACGTCAGCATCCATTTGTACCACTTGGCCTTAATGTAATTTCAAATCAAACTCAAAATGTTATTTTTCGGTTGAATTCAGCTATGTTGATTCCAAACACCTAATCAATGTTTTAGTATATTTTTTACTGTATTCATTAATGAGAAAGGCAGTTTTATTTTATTAAGATAAATGTATGCATTTTATTTTAGATGGGGCGAAAAAAAATTGATGGTGAAACTATAAAATATTGGGTAAGCAAAATACGCAGTACTTACATGTTTTTTTTTTTGTATATAATTATGAATTTTTATATTCTGAGCAGCACCAAAACTTGCAAAACAAATTTTATTGGGCAGTTTGTTCTCTCGACGTGCCGATAGATGGTGTAATTTTTTTTTCAGGAAAGTAATTCCAAAGCCATTTACAGGGGTAAGCACCTCCTGTTTAGCTAGCTACTCACGCTACGTGTAAAAAGAATTGGGAATGAAAATAACATGACACCATAAGACTTTAAATATATCCATATATATCATTAATATGTAAATAACATCATAGACAAGTGAAATTAAATGAGGGTGTTACCAGCTGTATTATAAATTGAATACACATTATAATTACAACATTTAAAATAAATTTTCATTTACTTTAAACAGGTATGTGCTAACTCTTGGGGAGTTGCTTGGGGAGAAGACGGTTACTTCAAAATTGAACGAAGTACATTCGAAATTATTTTTACCTTATCTGCCAATTTGGATCAAGTTTTGTATGTGAAAAATCCAAGTCCTAAACAAGTTACAAGAAGAAAGAAAGCAAGAAGAAAGAATGTAAACAATCGAAGGAAGATTATGATTATAAAACAATTTGGTGGAGCAGTTAAATCAATATATAGTGCAGTTGTTATTAGAACCAATTTTAATACAAACGGAGAAAAGAAAGACGGAAGAAATAAAGGAAAAGAGAAAAAAAGAATAAAAGGAAAAAAGAAAGAAAAAATTAAAGGAAAAAAGACAGACAAAAAAGTATAGAACCTTAAATAATAGTATCACATTCAGTAATGATGTGCAAAGAAAGGAATATTCTCACGGACAAAAATAACATGGCACCATAGAACTTAAAATATATTCATCATATATCGTTGATATGTAAATGACATCATAGACAAGTGAAATTAAATGAGGATATTAGCAGCTGTATTATAAATTGAAAACACATTGAGATTAGCAATGACCATATAGAGAACGAATACTATCTTGCACCATGTCCCTGAGCGCAGTGGACATCAATATTTGAAATTTCGCCATAGATTTTTGATAATTATCTTTAAAAGAGGACAGGTGTTACTGAAACACATGTACATTGCAACATCAAGCGCAAATAGGAAAACATCACAACACACAAACAGAAACAGAGAAAGGGATTTAGGTCCATTTAATTTGAAATTGTCACTGACTCTTATTTAAACTCTTGCAGACTTCTCATATCTGCATGAACATCTTAATAAAGCTTTTAACCAACTATACTTAATACATATTGCTAATTACAACATTTAAAATAAATTTTAATTTACTTTAAACAGATGTGTGCTAACTTTTGGGGAGTTGCTTGGGGAGAAGACGGTTACTCTGAAATCGAACGAAGTACATTCGAAAATTTTACCTTATTCGTTAATTTGGGTCATTTTGTGATTGTGGAGCCAGGTTGTAACAGAGCTACTAAACAAGTTAGAGATCTTCACAATAACACAAACAATCCAAGGGTTAAAATAGTACGTTGTGGAGGATCAAAATCACCAATATATATTAAATTCGGACGAAAGAAATCCACAAAAGACGGAAGAAAGATAGGACGAATGAAAGCAAAAAAGAAGAAAAGAATGAAAGGAAAAAAGAGGGAAAGAATGAAAGGGAAAAAAAGGAAAGAATGAAAGGAAAAAAAGAAAGACAAAAAAGTATAGAAACTTAAATAATAGTATCACAGTAATGATGTGCAAAAAAAGAATATTCTCACGGACACATGTTATCGGTATTTAATCACTGGGTTACTGACAACCTGACACGGTTATAATAAGATTAAGATGACCTGATGACGATAAAACATAATCTAAGAGATATCCCAAGCAGAACAGCAAATTAATTTAAATGTTTACATGAAGAGTAAAATTGAGAGAAAGAAAAAGTAAGTTGTTATTTTGGAGTAGAAGATACATATACTGTTTTTAGAAAGAAAAAAAAGAATGAAATATATAAACACAAAAAAGTCATGAATCAAATAGTATAAAAATACTATATTTGTGCGCAATAAAAATTTAAATGAAATGATAATAACATTTCAATAAATGTGATTATTCATGATACACCGCGCCCATCCCTCCTAATGCTAATGTTCAACTATCTTTTTAAATTAATTTAACAAATGTTTAACAAATGTTGAAGTAGAAAATGCAAAATAAAAAAATATATATAAACAACATGTTTGGCCCATTATTAGAAAAAATAATATATTATTTATATCGATAGAATACATGTTTGCATCAGAAACGTCGCATATTGCATTAACAAACAAATATTTCCAAAGTTTACATAATCTATGGTGTCTTGGTTTTTTGGTATATTCTTCCAACGGCCATCTTCAAAAGGCAGTTTCTGATTACTATAAATTGACAATTTATTATTATCGTTTTAGTGGGATCTCACCTACCAGTAATTAAAATATTATCAATAAACATACTTTATCATCTGCAGTCAAAGAACTAACCGTCCAATTTGCAAAAAAAATGATTGACATGCAAGTGTATAAATTATCAGATATATTCATGAAGTCTCTATGATACCCGGTAACTGTTATTTCCATATTTTTGAAAAGATAAATGTTTGACTTAATTACACTTAAACCATATTAGATTAATTTGGATGAATATACCGATGGACCGACTTACTAACCCAATAAAATTTATTTGCAAAATTAGAATGTTTAAAATTATTCAAATACAAGCTTTTTTCAAATTTGACTAAATTAATTATTTTTATCAAATTTATTGTCCTAAAGGATTATTTCACTTTCATTTTCTTCATTTTTCTCTTAATATTTATATGGCATTTATGAAACTGACTAACAAATCTGTCTTTAATTTTTTTTGGAAATTTTAAAACCTTTTTATTGTACACTGTGGTAATCAAATAATCAAAGATCGAGAAGTATATCGATGTAACACTGATTAAACATTAAAAACTCGGATAAAATCTTGTAGCCTTGTATTTTATAAAACTTTTTTATTTAATTTTTATTTTAATCGATATGATTTACGTATAAAAAAGACTTCCTTTTGCGCCCCTATTTTAAAATTTGTTAACAACGAATAAAGCAAATTTGACATTTTGAGTAAAAGAAAAAATAAAACCTTTCAATTTGTAAAATTTAATTAAGTGGGGAAAATAAAACAACATATCGCATGTATTATACTTGGTGCGGCGTCTGTCGTATTGGATATTTCTTCACTAAATATTCACAATTTTCAAATGAAATTGGAAGTAATTTGTCGTCAAAACCAACTTTTGTTTTTTTTATATTTTTACTTTTATCAAAGTGTGCTCTAACACTATAGATGTGGTTATTGAAATCAAAATAAAGGTGAAAAAGCAGCCCTTAACTAACTGTCCTTCGTCACATTTTTCAAAAATTAAACAAGAATGTTAAGAGATAATGTCGAACAACTGTTATATTTATAACTTAAAATGAAAGTAATTTCCCGACGTCCTAAATATAATAAAAAAATACTGAAATAACCGTGATTTTATTAAAAACTCAAATATATGTGGTCATTTTTTGTATCATTTTTAGTGACTTTTAACGAAATTAAAACCGTACACCTGTTATTTATTTCTATGTACCGATCGTGAGACACTGAACTGTAGATCGTGACACAGGTGAAGACCGGCAATGTACATTAAAGTTGCTTATGGAGAGAGAGAGAGAAAGAGAGAGAGAGAGATCGACCTTTGTATTAGATTTATACAGATTTAGATTTCACATTCTTTCCACAAGCATTTTGTACCACTGCGGTACCTCGGAGGTCGTAGGTTCGAACCCCGGCCAGGTCTGGCCCAAGACTTGAAAGTGGGTAGTGACTGTTCTTTTGCCTAGCACTCGGCATTACGAAATGAAAGCCAAGGTTTTTTCAGATAGAACTTAAAATAAAGAAGGTCCCGTGTCACGGTGGGCTTGGCACGCTAAAGAACCCTGCCAAAAGTGCAACACACAGGCAACATTCCTTCACTTTCGCCTATAGCTGGCGACGTCTCGATATAACTGTTATATCCTTGACTGAGACGTAAAACACCATTACTCAACTCAATTCTCCACAATAATTTTATTATTTTAAATCATCTAGTAACAAAAACATGTTTTTTTATTTCACTGTTTATAATTTGTATTTTATCTCCCATATTTTCAAAATTTTGTAATCTTTGTAAATCTATCTATCTAATGATGAAAACTAAATTGTAAAACGATAGAAGGGGATCAAGAGTAAATTGTATTTGTACAAGTGAAATTAATTAGCTTACAATCTATATAGTTTTTCAGAAATCACAAATTATGTTTCATGATTAAAAGTACCAAAATTCTCTTCATTTGTGGTGAAGTTTTTTTTTAAAATTATATTTTTAGTCTTGCATCTGGAGAAGGACAAGAACATAAAAATTAACATTGTACATTATAGATAAATATAAATCAGGGTCTAAATATAAGTTCATATTTTAATGGGATCATTTCATTTAAATGCATTACATGTATTTTGGCTTGTTGACTCACCTGGACAAAAGTTAATGGACATGTGAGATGTAATGATATGAAGGTCAAAAGTTAGTTATAATATAGAACCTGGTGTTGCAAATTATTCTTTATACCATTTTAATAGAAGTATAATCTTTTAAAATTAATTTCCTTCAAATTTGTATTTTAACATTATTTACATTATCCATGTAAGTTTAGTTGTCAGCTATGTAATTGATGGCTAAGATTTATTTGTAGACCTACTATTTTCTAGTTTACAAACAACCTGAATTATTGGCAATGTCCTCAAATCAAAATTATAGCGACAAAATAATATTAAAACACATAGAGACATGTTAGAGAGTTATTTTATTATTATTTCAACACAATCAGTGTTCAATCTAGAAGAGATCCTTGTACCAATTGTCCTAAAAATAATAAATTTGCCCAACAAAAATGCTCTCAGTGGGCCTACTCTGGTCCATCTTTTTTAGTCTTGGTTGGGATTTAAAAAAACAGTTTTAACTCTTTCTTTTTTATAATTTCTTTGACTTATACGGATCTCTACACAAAGTTTATTATTGTGTTAACCCAATTGTTAGCTTAACTGAGCCATAGGGTCAGATGAGCTATTGCCATCTATCTCCATCCACCGTGCATGATGTGTAAACTTTTCACATTTTAATCAACTCCTTCAAACCTACTTAGCAAAATCGGATTATATTTGGCAGTATTTCCAATGTTATTAAACAGTTAAATACACAAGAACTCACTTTTGAATGAAAACCAAAATTTGAAAGAAATCACTAGAGTTCTCAATAAAGAATTAAACAGTGCATTAACAGAATGTTCTTTGCTGTCTTCAAAAGTTGAAAAACTCTTGTCTGAGAAGGAAAAAAATCTGAATCTGAAATTAGGATGCTGAATGAAAAATTGCTCTTCAGAAAAATAAGTAAATTTGGTACGAGAAACTTGCATAAAAGAATTAAACGAATAGAAAAGAGAATAAATATGTCAAAAATAGCTTCACTTAAATCTGAAAATGTTAAACTTTAAAACAAAGATCAAGACTCAAGTTAAGTATTTGACAGTTCAGATGTAAAAAATAAAATCTGTGGTTTACTGACAGCAAGTATTCAAGATGTGGTCTCAGAAATTAGCATTACGCAAATGTAACCTGCAGAAATAATGTTTAATGATTTTTCTGAAATTTTTGCTGCTATTTAGGGAAACACTGATAAAACTGAGGTTACAACAAAGTTGGCAATTAAAAGTACAATGTCTGATGGGGCAAACTAATAAACCCTTTATTAAGCTCTTTCAAGTTTGGAGAGAAAAACTTCTTCTGCTTGCTGTTGGTGAATGGCAACATTTAAAAAGTGATTTGCGAGAAGATATAGTGCAACTGCATGACTTTTACTGTGGACTACATCTTCTCATAAACTTTGCTGAATATGCAAATAAGGGTATGATGAATTTGGGGATGCGTGCTCAAAAAGTGAAATAGGAATGAGGTGTCTTTATATTTTTAAAAAAATGGAAGACTAAGACAGAAGCAGCATCACAGAGGCTCATAAGAACAGCTTGTGTTTTACTTCAAGTGCAAGATAATGCATCTGCTGGTAGACCTTAAAAATCGATAGCCTATCTTTAAACTATACGAAAAAGGAACAAACTAAGCCTGCTTCATGGTAATCGATTTAACATTTTATTTCAAAATGGTTGGTGTGTTTTTGGACATGAATTGACATTAAAATTTTATTGTATTTTATGGTCAAGATAATGATCTAACCAAAGCGGTTTATGCAGATATACAGTCACCTATTGTCTCGACAGGTATTCGTGCACTAGGTTTATGTGATGTTCATATTACTAGACCACTTTTGCATATTTTACAGTCTACGATTCACCTATGCTTGTTACAAATTTTAAAATATATGATGAGGATATGAATTTTTGGATTTTCAATCCTACAAGCAGAAAATGAAAATCTAGATTTCGACACTTCAGGCACTAGAACTTGTACTTGCCAGCATATTGGTTGTTATAAAAAGGAGATCATTTGATATGTGGAAAATACCAACACCCATCACCAAAATTCATTGACGAAACTAAAAGTGCCCCTAAAACTAATCAGTCAAATGAATCAAACTTTGGTCAGCTTGAGAGAATTAAGTGCAGTAAGCCATACGCGAGTACTGGACATGTAGAGGGCATCATAATGTATGTTAACAACAAAACGTCCGAGTAGCTAGCTTCTCAACATGATGATAAAACTTTATTAAATCAATCTAATAAACTTCTACCGAACTTTATCAGTAAATGAAGAATCAGAGGGGTGAAATTAAAATGTAACGGATAGAATTACTATAAGAAAAGATAACTAAACGGGAAGAAAATGCAAAAATAGAAAAACAGGTAATAATTGATTTTGTCACTAAACATGGACTGTTGTAAAAGTAAACATGACATAGAAGGGTATCTAGGAAAGTTGAAATTGATAAAAGCTAAAATAACTTATATAAAACTCCAAATTAAATTCTTTCACATAATTCTTGATTTATCCGTAAATGACAGAGATCTGTATCAGTTCTCAAAAGCAGAGAAGTCATTTGGCTTAGTGAAATTAAAAGATAATCTATGTAAATGTTTTTACTGTTTAGATGTTACAGAACGTGAAAATGATGACAGTGATCTTATTGAATTGTCTTACAATGATCGTGTTTTACCATCTACTTCAAGCATATCAAGAGTTGAACACATGAAAGTCAATAACAAAAGAAAGACAAGTTTATCTGATCAAACATTAGTAAATAACTCCAGTAAACAGACAAAAAAAAAACAAATTCTACTTAGTATTGTTTTTTTAATAAATCCGCCTAATAGTATAAATGTACATCAAAATACCACATGTAAATAAATAAAATTTTCAAGTTCATATACACTTCAAGATCTTAAATCATGCATTTATCCAAGGTTATGCATTCAAACATGTGGATAGACTAGGCACATTTTCAGAAAAGACGTAGTTTTAGAGAGAAAGAGGCATTTTTAGTAAAAGCAAACCATAATTATATCCTTCGTAAATAATTTGGGTGTGTTGAGTTCGAAAATTGCGGATACCAAGCTGAAAATTTGCTCTAAATAGGTCAAAATTTAAATACAAATTGGCCGCCAAAATCAAAATGAATCTTTGTGTGAAAGTTGATATTGAATTGTTTTAGTAGCAAGAAACAGTTATAAATCAAAGATTGTAATATTGCAAGGCTAACATGGGTGTGAATGAGCAGAAAAATTAAACAAAACGTCTAAAGGCCTTATTGCTCACCTGAAAACATTTTAAAGATACTGAAATTTTAGGGGCATTAGCACCTACACAAAATTTGCTACGAAGTTAGATCTTTGCATGTTGATTATTTTTGCAACTTGGTGTTTTTATCTATTAATAATACTTTTTAAAAATATGGTCAAAAGGACAAATTTGAAAAATTACACTCCAAGGGTAACAACTCTTTTATGGATCATCGTATTCTTACAAACATTGCTATTTAGCTTGTCATATTCATTATTTTTCAATGTATTACCCTATATAACACTAATAGTTTTCAAGTCAAAAGCCACAAAACCAGCACAATTTGCAAAAAAAAAAAAATTATTTTTCAGAGGCAAAACTCTGTAAAAAGGGGTTTAATATTTATGAAATCAAAAGATCTGGCATGCCGGTCATTATCAGCCTTCATCTCAGGTGGCCTAGCGACAAAGTTCATTATGAAAAAAATTATATATTTGACTTCTGAAGGAAGCTCACATGTTTAACTTTATATAATTAGCCAGTTTTAAAACTTTTCGATTTTGTTTTTGGATTTGTAGTTTGAACATGGGGCAGTATGTTTCTGTTTAATTGAATGAATTAAGTATGACACATAACATGCTGAAACACTGATTTATGTAGTCTAGAGTGTAATATGTAATAGTTTAGAAATATGAAGCCTGTGTTTGCACGAAATGCTTAAAAATGTTTTTTAACAGTGGAAGAAGAAAGTAAATGTAACTACACTAGCCTTTTAAACCTATTTAGAAGTGTTAAGTCATCACCGAGCAACTCTAAGCTTACTATTTGCTAAAAAGGTGAACTTGCACTATAAATTGTTGATGTAAAGTTTGATACTCAACTATAGCAAAAGTAATACTACATTTGGTTTCATTAAAACTGGTAAGAAGTACGAGGTCTGAATGATACATCGTAAGCCTTCTGTTAAAGGAGATTAGCGCCGATGTCCCTTTTCAGCCCTTCTATCCCCTTACTATTTAAATCCGTGTATCCGAAGACCAGTGAAATTTTTTAAGTTGATATCAACAAGGTTTACTCTAAAATAAATAAGACTAGTGACTTGGCAAATGTAAAAAAAGGTGAAAAAGCAGGATCCAATATTTGCACATGAACGGTTAAGCACCTAAGGCTATCCATAATGATACGATAGTAACACTAAGGAAAGATACCCCTTGATAGGCAGGAGTAATAAGGTGGGTGGCGGATTATGAACAGGACAGGCAGAACTTTGATGATGACCACAGTCATGCAAGGTATGCCACTACTGCAATTCCCGGAAATGGTCAATTGAACTTTGTTTTCATTCTATTCATGGCAGCCGAAATCACCATTGACTGCTCATTTCTGAAAAATACTTTTCTTTAAAAAAGAAAATTGTTTTTGCAAATCTGTAAAAACAAAAATACTTTAAACATTTTCACAATGTTTGGCCACTTATCATTTTAAAATTGTGGAAACGTAGATAACAACCATGATATTTTTATGACTGACAGGTGAGTTACAGAAAACATATGGACAGAGAACAGTACATTCCATTCTAACATCCTGCAATAAGAAAGCTTTAATCCTGTTGGACTTCTAGCAATTAATCAGAAACACACAAAATGCACGTGTTAATCTAAACATTTTAGTGCTAGACACTGCTAGCTCCCATAAGAGCTTTGTTTCTATGGGGCAAAGTGGGACATTATTTCATCCCAGAGCCCAAACAACAGTCTAAACGATGAAATCACCCTGGTTCACCTCCGCCAAAGAAGGCAGAAAAAGACTGTTCCATCACCACAGTGTACTTAGATATACTGATGGTACATGTAGATTATTTCCAAAAGGAACAAAAAATAAATGGCACATAATTTGTATTTGTTAGGCTGTTACGAAACAATGCTCAACTCAAGTGCTGTGAAAAACTCAGTAAAGGTGTTTTGGTCCACTAGCACAATTCTACCATTGCCTTTACTACAATTAGCGATTGTGGTTTTAAATTGATTGAGTGGCCAACTTATTGCTTAAGATTGCACATGAGTCTTGTCAATTACATTATCCAGTTTTATAGTTAGATGATGATGTCATTCATTGGAGGACTTTCTATATTTTTAAGAAAATGAATTATTTCAAAGTTGCATCTAATTCCTAAAACCTCGGTGGCAAAATTATATAGAGACCGATACTATGTTGTAAAATAATGCAATATTACCGCCAAAAATCAAACCACTACAGATGAGGTTCACAACGTATAAATCGATATATGTTTTTAGGTAATGGTTGTGATTCTAGCTATTAACGCAATATCATTCTTAAAAGTTTGACGCATGATGCCACGCATAGTTATTTAGTATTTTGACATCATTTACAACCACGGGTTCCACAAACAATTTTGCAAGAACATGTGGCAATCTCTGGATAAAAGACTGTTCTGGAATAGGCTCTTTTTGCATTTCAAACACAATATCTAAATCAAGCAGTATTTCAGTATAGTTTTAGTTATGAACTTAATTTAGTCATGTAGATTTATCAATGTACTATCGAAAAGGCACACATAATGAACAAACACATTATTATAGCCACCACTTTATTTTTAGAAATTGTTTTAATTTTGGTTTAAACATTTAAACTTTAGTTTAGCCTCTTTCATTTTAATTTAACACCTTCAGGTTTTGCTGAAATGTTAAAAATAACAAAGAACCACCTGTTGCTAAAACACGCAACTTCAATAACTCTGTCTATAAATTGAAACAGTCGCCATTTTGTTTTTGAATTATGTCAAATTAAGCATGTTGCCAAATTTAACTAAAATTTAAAACCCTTAGTACAGTTTTTGTATTGGCACATCATAACTTTAAATAGCCATTTTGTTTTAGGAATTACGGGTTTAAAAACTCAAAATTGAGCTTGGTATTTGCCATTTTTGAATTTGGCATTCTCGAATTATGTTAATTTAATAATGTTACCAACTTTTACTAAAATTTGTCAACCCAAGTAACATTTTTTGTATTGGAACATCAATAATTTTATCCGCCATTTTGTTTTTGAAATTATAGGTTCAAAAACTCAAAATTGAGCTTTGTTTCCGCCATATTTGAATTCAGCATCTTCGAATGATGTTAGGAAAGCATGTTACCGACTTTTACTAAAAAATGCCGCTTCAAGTCACATTTTCTCAATTTGTTCCTAGTCTAACCCGGAATCTTGGATGGGGTCGGTCCATTTTCCGTCTAATTTGACCGAAAATGTTTCCCAGAGGGCATGCGACGTTGATTCAACGTTGAAAATGGGTTGTTTTTGGTCGCAACGTTGACAACACAAATACAACGTTGATTCAACGTAATTTTGTCAACGTTGAATCTACGTTGGAACATGACGTTGAAAAAAGATTGATTTTTTATGTCATTTCGACTGATGTTTATTCAACGTATAATCAACGTCAGTAATTAAAATTTGATTTGAATCTTCAAAAAATTGATCAGGATTAGTTAATCGTATAACTTATTACGTCGTCTGTTGTGGAACAATAGTTAATGGAAGGGTTGTTTGCCTGATTGTTTTCCTGTTGCGTTGTTGCCCAATTTAAGTTAATAAGTGCTGGAAATTGCAAACACAGGGCACTTTTAATGATCTCAGGCTGAATTCTATAGGACATAATACTAATATGAAGGAATATTATAAAAGGTAGAATGAAAAGTCATGTTTTTAGGCACAGTTCATCTAGGAGTGAAATTTGCCTATTTTACCAATTTCTGTTCTTGGAATCTCCAGATATATTACATAGAAATTAGACGTTTAAATAATAATAATAATAATAATAATAATAATAATATAATAAATAATATAAAATAATAATAATAATAATCTCTTATTCAAATATAGTTAACGTTATGACAACACACAAACTGTAAATGTCATACTAAGTAATTGAAGTATACACATTGGGTGCTCCTGATATCTGTAGAAACTACTAATGACAATAGCAAGTTTGCTCTTCAAAATTGGAGGAGAGGAAATTTCATCATTGCAAAATGATGCAGCAGTTTTGATTGCAATGAATTATCAATCTTAAAAAGGGATTTGTATGCAAAATCAGAGAATATATTGTTCCAGTAGTGAAGGATATTATGCATGGAGAAAACTTTATACAAATTTTTAGCTTGTTCTGAACTTTAAACCAGAAAAAAACTAATCAAGCTGGACTGGTCAGTGTCAGTGATAGTTGTTAGCAGACGACTACTGACTGCATTGATGGACAGTGAGACTGAAGTCAGTGAAGATCAGTAATGGCATAAAGATCAAGATAACAATGGTAAGATGAATCAATCAATACCAAACCAATGTTTAATACAGTGCATGTGTCAATATTAATACATTTTTTTCACCTTTAGTATACAGTTTCCTCATCAGTTATGTCTAGCTGGATTTTGATGAGTTTAGTCATTGAAGAAGTCTTTTTAGGTTTTGATGGACACAGACTTGGATTTTTTTGGCTATAGGAAAGATGTTATTTGGTTTTATGGCAATATATTATGTAGCTAGCCAATGGGGGTGTGCTCGTCCGTAGCACCAAGCTTCACTTCCCTTTATTTCAAAATTTTTAATTTGCTTCTGGAGTATTTCAGTTTACGTTCCATTAAAGAATATTCCACTTATATCGAGACGTTGTCAGCTATAGTCAAAGATTCAAAAATTTTACCTATGTGTTGCACTGATGCCAGTGCATTATACCTCGGGGTTTTTTATCGTGCCATGCCATCTGGACATGGGAACGGGTTGACACTAACACTAGCCTGAGTAGTAAAAATTGGTCAGGGCTAGTGAATATTCCTTTACCAGTAATCTTATGTGCTAGCGGTTTATCTCAAAACAATTAGACCATACTTGATATATTGCTTTTTAGACTTTATGAATATATAATTTAAGCTTCTCCAGTTTGCAGGATTTTGTTCCATTTTATCATTGTTATTTTGTCCCGTGGAGGGGGGGGGGCAGGACATACCCGAACTGAACCTACGTAAGAAGCACTCTACAACTGAGCTACTACAGTGTTTTTTAGAAGCAAAGATGATAGGTAGGTATATAGGCATATGGTCATGTAAATACATGTAATATATATTTTTTGACAGTTGTAAAATTTCTTTACAATTCAAATTTTATTTTTTTTTATTTGCAGATTGAACAACCACATTCAACAACTTCGTAATTGGATTGGAGTGGATGATGGTATTGTGTATCAAAAGTGATGTTTATGAACAGACTAAAAACAATATTCTAAATAAGTTTTCAGTGAATCATTATTTTGCGTGTTCAACAATATTAATTATCTGACTATAACCATCAAAATAGTAACTTTTTTACATATGTTAAATGTGTATTACAGTTTCACAGTGTAGGCACTCACAAGAATATGTAAAATAAATTTTATGATTTATCATGAAGTGTATAATTTATATTTATCTAAAAAGTTTAAAAATAAAGTTGCCTTTGTTTGATAATGAGACACGAGGCAAGAAAATACTTAACAATGCACTAGTTATTTCATTGGTTGGATGCCCTGATTTCACAATCATTCCTTAGCTAAGATTTTCCATAACTTAAAACTTTAACAATTTTAAATCTTTTTAATTTTGTTATTTTTAAAATATTCAGAAATTTAAGACACTTCTACATTAAAACATTTGAATTAAGTTTTGACAAAAATATCCCCCCAAAAATAACAAAAAGATAAGCAAAATCTTTGCTAAACAATAATCGTGAAATAGGGTCAGGGTTAATGGAAAATGTAGCAAGAAGTCTTAACTACCTAAGGTAGTTCCATACTTTACAAATCGCCTGAAAACACATATTGAAGTTTTGATATGTTGTACATGGGCATAAACTTTTAACATGCCAAAATTTCAGTGCAGGTATTCGACTTGCTTAGGAAGTTCTGAAGCGCCACCTGGGGGGCCATTTTCACGACATAATTGATCTAAATATAACTACTGTTATCAACAAATAAGCTTTAATAATTTTTTGCCATGCTTAGAAACCAAAAGTCTCTTGCATCTAAGTTAACCATTATGTCATGAAGATTATTTGGACCACTGGAATTTTACTTCCGGTCATGTGGTAATTTTCTACAGCGCCACCTATCAAGAGAGAATATTAAATTTCCGGAAAACTAAAAGTAACACCCTTTCGTTAATTTGCAAATTTCTAAAAAACTTAGTCGAATATGACCCCTGATTTTCGCATATATTCCACATTAATATATCAGTTTGGTTTTCGGAAACAAAAAATAGGGGGTCGTCAAGCTATTTTTTTCATAAAATTGCATCAAAATCCTGAAACAAGAAAAAAAGCCTCACTCCTTACGTAAGAAGTTACCAATAATGTCCTAGGATACTATTATGAACTCAATGTTTTTCGTTTGGTATTCACAAATAAACAAAAACACTGATTGTGAGCTATTTGGCTGTGCAAAAACAAAACCAATTTAAATTTTATGTGGTCTGTCACCCAAAGAAACCCATAACAACCGTTACGCAACACAGATCAGTTAAAGTGGAAAGGGGATTCGTATACATTGATGAAGCGTTCTTGATTCTAGGCCGCTGAATGAAACGCAAATACAAGAGCATAGTCAAACTGCTAAAATTTGACAACGAGAAAAATTATCACTATTACGTTTATTGAAGAATCGTCAGTTTGTGTCCTACTATTTCTATTTAAAATCAGCGAAAAAAACAAACATAAAGCGGCATTTAAAAAACCCTCTTCAAAATTTAAACAATTTTCTCAAATTTTTCAATTTTTTAGAATAGTTCTCTCAACGTACAGTGTAGATCTACCTAATTTCCGTTATACAATATACATTTTCTTCTTAAAAATAGTGCACATAATTGATATTGTGAATTCTAATCTTTTGTGAATGTGAAAATTGTTAAAGTTTTAAGTTATGGAAAATCTTAGCTAAGGAATGATTGTGAAATCAGGGCATCCAACCAATGAAATAACTAGTGCATTGTTAAGTATTTTCTTGCCTCGTGTCTCATTATCAAACAAAGGCAACTTTATTTTTAAACTTTTTAGATAAATATAAATTATACACTTCATGATAAATCATAAAATTTATTTTACATTTCTTGTGAGTGCCTACACTGTGAAACTGTAATACACATTTAACATATGTAAAAAAGTTACTATTTTGATGGTTATAGTCAGATAATTAATATTGTTGAACACGCAAAATAATGATTCACTGAAAACTTATTTAGAATATTGTTTTTAGTCTGTTCATAAACATCACTTTTGATACACAATACCATCATCCACTCCAATCCAATTACGAAGTTGTTGAATGTGGTTGTTCAATCTGCAAATAAAAAAAAATAAAATTTGAATTGTAAAGAAATTTTACAACTGTCAAAAAATATATATTACATGTATTTACATGACCATATGCCTATATACCTACCTATCATCTTTGCTTCTAAAAAACACTGTTCAAGTATCTTTACGATGGCCGATATGAGCCAGTATAAATAGTTAAAGTAAAACACAATGTATAGTGGTACTATGTAACAAGTGGTAAAACAGTGGCTCATCCAACGCTCATTGAAACACCCGTCATTTATTGTTTGTTTCAGAAATGTATGAAAAAACTCGTTACCTGCTAGTACGTTAATTATTCTTTAAATAAGATTTGAGCAAAAGTGGTATGTAAAGTTAACCTATAATGGCCATTTGTAGGTTTTTGTTTTACTATTTCATCAGGATTTCTGGCGGAAATGTTAGCTACAAGGCATGATTTACGACACAAGGACTGTTCATACGAATTTTGGTTTTAATCAAGAGGAGAAAAACATATGTAAGGATGAATACTTTACTAAGACATACGCTCAACCAGTCTGGTTATACCAGTTACCTAATAAATTACAGACGTATAACAAAAGTTGTAATATTAAATTCATGTTTGTGATGGTAATGAAGAAATAACAAAATTGTATGGTAAATCATGTATGAAGGTAATAAACAGAAAACATGGTGCAATGAGTGAATGAACTCAGCTTAATTATCCCGTGTATTCGTAGTTTTAAACTGTAGAAAGAAATCCCGAAATCGGGACGAATTTTAAGGTGCTAGCTCACCGAGTAAGTACGCCACAGGAAAGTGTACCATTATCCCAGTCACATTATACTGACACCGGGTAAACCAGTAAAGGCCAAGACAAAAAAATCACTTTCCCACATGTGGTCTGAGCGGGACTCGACTGAACGCACAGAGGCGAGAGGCCCTGAACTTATAGACTGATATTTTATCTATTGAGCCACTGCGGCCTCAGAGAGTCGAATAAGAGTACCTGGTAAAACCTATAAATGTCATGGAATGATTTAGATATTTTTCATGAAATATAGCATTTATTCTTACACATTTATACACGTATTTATTAGTACTTTACTTCTTTAAAATTCAAAATTTGCCTTTGAGAAAAGCGTTGACAAACATTGCAAAAATTTATTTCAATAATAAATATATTCTTTTACATACGTTTGTATAAGCCACTGACGTGACAAAAAAGAATCTTAATATTATGTTATTCACCATAAAAATAACCTTTTTGAAATGTATAGTTTATGCCAGATGGGAGATATTTATTAAAATCAAGTTCTATATCCAGAAAATGTCAAATCTTGTTTGTGCCATTGCCCTGTTTACTTCTTCTGTATCCAAAAATAGTTGACAATTTGCACCGTCTTGATTATAAGTAAAATTTATCAACACCTCATATTAATGTGCGAGAATAGTCTTTCTTTATTTTGAATGTCTACCAAATTTTAATGTGATATAATTGAGTAACGTGTTGGTATTTTACACCCTGCTTACATTGAACGATCAGTTTAGGTATTGCGGATGAGTGAAGAAAAAAATTGAAAATATAGACATTTGTCCGGACTATGTTTATATTGCACTCTTTACTATGATCTACAAACCCTTAGAAGTGATCGGTAAGACAGTGCTTTTGAGACCACCTAATCACCTACACCCAAGTACTAAATGCTACCTAATTGGTTGATCAACTCATACATGTTTTTATTTGTAAAATGTTGACGAAATTATCCATTTAAACCATATAAATGCACCATTGGAAAGATGGGTAAATATACGATACAGATAGTTTGCTTTAAGTAATCCAAGTCGCGTTCTATTTATAACCTGAGTCTATTATGTAGTAAACCCACAATTACCTGTTTGTTTAGGTTTATTATATAAGTTGCTTTTCATGTTGACTTATGTTGATTTCATTTATCTTTTTACATCAAGTTCTTTATGGATACGGTCCATGAAGCATATTCTTAAAAAGCAACTGAAATAACGCGCAAGACCGCGAGATAATATTAGTAATGTGTTTTAATCTTGTAATGTTATACCAGAAGTTTGGTACGGAAGTATCATTTTCTCGATTTTTTTAAAAAGGAAAAGGACTATGGTAACCCGCTAGGATACAGCAGTATTACGTTAATACCTGAAGAAGCAAGAAATTCAGTAGCATCACCAATGCAAGAGTACTAAGACATATTGAAAACAATGAAATTCTTTACGAGCAACAATACGGATTCCGTATACAACGATCGTGGATAGACCATATTAATGATATAATAATAATATAATGATGCCACATTTGTCTGCTTCGTAGATTTAAAAAGGCATTCGACTCCGTCAACCACGATCTCTTATTGAATAAAAGCTTTTTTGCAAGGGTGTTAAGGGAATATAAAATTGATGCTAAGCAATCTTCAATGTGCGCTACCATTAACAGCAATTTAACAAATTAAGTTTCTGTCTAGTATGGTGTTAGAAAGGGTGATAATCTAATACCTACGCTGTTCGTTCTTATTGAAGGAGCTTATACCTGAAATCAATTCCGTGAAATCCGGAGTGTCTGTTGGAAAGCGTCTTCCTATGCACGAACAATTTGTATTTATTTCCGATACAATAGCTGGATAACTTAAATCCAAACTCGACGCATTACATGACTGGGCTGAATACTGGCGATACCGATAAGCACTAATAAAAAGTAAAAAGTAATGCACGCACAGAAGGCATCCGCACACCTATCGGAGGCAGAATTATAAAATCTCGTTGGTAATGACTCGTTAGACTTTATCGAAAATACCGTTTCCTTGGATATTTGATTTTGTAAAATGCCGACTATAGCGATGGAGTAAATGAACGATACAAATAAAAAACAAAAATTCCAATCCATGTCTAAATCACAATCCAGAGGCAAAGTAAAAACTTTGGAACTGATAAGTCAGGTTAGACACATAACAGTAGAAATCTAGGTTATCTGATATCACAACATTTCACTCTAGACTCTCTGATATCACAACATTTCACTCTTGACTCTGATATCACAACATTCCACTCTAGACTGATATCACAACATTTCCCTTTAGACTCTGATATCCAAACATTTCACTCTAGACTCTGATATCACAACATTCCACTCTAGACTCTGATATCACAATATTTCCCTTTAGACTCTGATATCCAAACATTTCACTCTAGACTCTGATATCACAACATTCCACTCTAGACTGATATCATAGCATTTCCCTCTAGACTCTAATATCCAAAAACACATTTCACTTTAGACTTTTGTTGGCACAGGATTTTAATTCGGTTGCATTCTGTCTTCAAGAAACGCTTATTAAGGAATCCGACAATGAAGTAAAATTTCGTCATTACATACCATATCACCTTTATTCTCCTAATGCAGACAGAGCTTCAGGAGGTTCTTCTATTTTTATTCGAAATGGGATAATCTATAGTCCCTTATCTCTTAATACTAATCTCCAAGCCATTGCGTTCGCGTAACGCTACAAAAAACTATAACATTATGCTGAATATATATTCCTCCATCATCAGCATTATCTCTCACCGACATACAGAATTTAGTTGAACAGCTACCTAAACCACTTCTTTTAGTTGGTGATTTTAATGAACACAACCCTCTTTGGGGAAGTCCGCGCCTTGATAATAAAGGCAGAATAATAGAAAACTTGATGTCTAACAATGATCTATATATATTAAATGACGGGTCTAAAACATTTCTATCTGATGCGACTGGAACTTATTCAGCTTTAGACCTGTCGCTATTAGATCCAAATTTTTTAAATGATTTTTCATGAAAAGTCCATGATGATCGTTGTGGAAGCGATCGTTTTCCAATTATATTGGAATATACATCCGGATCAAATGATCTTTCTATTCCTAGATGGAACTTTGCAAAAGCTGATTGGAATCAGTTTCGAAATCTCTGCGCGGAAAAGATTTCTATCGAGAGATTTGAAAATGAAACTGATAAAATTCAGAGTTTTACCGATGTTCTTATTGAAATTGCTAATAACTGCATTCCTAAAACCTTTGCAAATCCTCGTATTCGTAAACCATGGTACAACGAAGAATACAAACAAGCTAGGAAAAGTCGAAAACAAGTCGAAAGACAATTTAATAAGTCTCCTACACAAAACAATTTGCAGTTAGTCCGTTCATTTCGAGCAAAGGCTCGAAGAACAGCTAAAAAGTGTAGAGAGATTCTTGGAGAAAATATGTCTCTAAGATCAATTCTCGCACTCCATTAAATAAAGTTTGGAATATGGTGCGCAAAAGAAAAGGCAAAGGTTCTTTAGATTCTGTTAAACATCTTAAAATAAATGATACAATTTTAACATCTGAAAAAGATACTTCAAACAAAATAGCTGAGACGATATCTAAAAATTCGTCATGCCACTCCAAAATGCTCTTTCGAAGGCACATGATACGGCAGTTGGTCCTGATGATGTGCACTATCAACTCCTTAAACATTTACCTTCTTCTTGTCTTTCTACTCTGTTAGATATATTTAATGATATTTGGCAGAGTGATAATTTTCCATCATTTTGGCAAAAAGCTGTCATTATTCCTATTCCAAAGCCAGTAAAAGGATCACTCTGATCCATCTAACTATAGGCCTATTGCCTTAACTAGCTGCGTTTGTAAAACCATGGAAAGGATGATCAATAATAGACTCGTTTATTATCTTGAGTCTAACAATCTCCTCTCGAATATTCAGTGTGGTTTTAGGCGTAACAGAAGTACTGTGGATCACTTATTTCGCATTGAATCATTTATTAAAAATGCCTTTATAAATAAACAACATGCGGTCTCTATATTCTTTGACCTAGAAAAGGCATATGATACCACTTGGAAATATGGTATTCTTAAAGATCTTTATGATATGGGTCTTAGGGGTCATACTCCTAATTTTATTAAAAACTTTCTCGAAAATCGAGAATTCAAAGTTCGGTTGGGGTCAACCTTCTCTGATGTCTTCGATCAAGAGATGGGTGTCCCGCAAGGTAGTATTTAATCTGTAACTCTTTTTAGCATTAAAATAAATAGCTTAGCTAAAGTTTTAAACAATAGCATAGATGGATCTCTCTTTGTTGATGACTTTGGCATCTCCTGTAGAGGGACACATATGCATGCTATTGAAAGGCAACTTCAACTTTGCCTCAACAAAATACAAAAATGGTCATTAGAAAACGGGTTTAAGTTTTCAAAAACTAAAATTTCCTGTATCCATTTCTGCAATAAACGAAAAATGCATAATGACCCTGAACTATCAATGACAGTATTATTAAAGTCGTAAAAGAAGCTAAGTTTTTAGGAATCTTATTTGATTCCAAATTATCTTTTATTCCCCATATTAAAAGTCTCAAGGCTAAATGTCTTAAGGCATTGGATATTTTAAAGGTTTTATCCAATACACACTGGGGTGGTGATCAACCAACGTTACTTCATTTATACAGGTCACTTATTAGATCTAAACTGGATTACGGGTCTATTATTTATGGATCTGCCCGTAAATCATATTTAAAAAACCTTGATACAATTCATCACCAAGGTCTACGAATATGTTTGAAAGCTTTTAAAACGTCTCCAATTGATAGTTTATACGTGGAAGCTTATGAACCTCCACTGCATTTAAGGTGTACTAAATTAACTCTGCAATATGCCACAAAATTATTTGCAAATCCATCAAATCCGGCATTTCACTGTGTTTTTAATCCTCCTTATCTAGAGCTTCACAATAAAAAGGTTAATGCTAGTGCACCTTTAGGAATACGTTTAAAGCCACATTTAGAGGAATGTAATTTAAGACTAGATCTTATTAAAAAACACAAAGAGGTATGGCGGGTTTGATGTGATTTTGTCCTAAATGGACCGTTTTGGTTTTTGAAAAATAAAAGTCTAAATATTCTTGCACTTAATTTATAAAGCAGCAGTATTTTATTTGGCTTTCAGATTTTGCCTCATACAAAGGTATATATTATTGGTATTTTTCCTAATAAGCTCATCTTTGTGCTCTATTATGCTAAAATATGAAAAATGAGGGGGTTTTCCCGTCTTTGATAATTATTTTCAAAGTGTTCTCCTCGGAAGACCATTTTTTATGTTATTGTTTCTGAAAATATTTTTTTTAAAAATGCAATCATTACGAGTTTTCAAAAAATTGGTCCTCTTAGGAGAAAATGGTCAATTTTTGAAAATTAGGGAAAATTAAAACTGATCACTGCACATATAACTGATGTTGCATTTTAACTCGGCTGGCACTTACTGTTGTGGTTAGCTCAGTCGGTAGTGAGGACGCTTTGCAACCTGTACGGCATGGTTTCAAATCCCACCCGGGTACCTTTTAATTTATTCTTCTTCTTGTTTTTTTTATTTTTATCTTTATAAAATACTATTGTTAGATTTTTCCTTTACAAATATTAGTTTTTAAAAATGAGCATTATCTTCTTTAAAAACACTACTAGCAGATCAAGCCAGGTTACATTTTTATACAATAAATCTACGCATATCACCCGTGAATTTTAGTGAAGCGTGATGTAAGTTAATACTTTATTGTTCAAGTGTTTCTGTTTATTGTATAAAGATGAAAATGAAGATTATGGATGTTAAGGTTTGTTCAATATCTTCGGCTCTTCAAGGAAAAACAAGTTTACACAAACAAAGCGCTTGTTTTTCATAGACCTGGTCTAATTATAGAACGCGAAATCCTCAGGTGTTTAAAAATACACCGTTACGTCATTCATCCATTCAAGCAGGGGGCAATGTGAAAAGCGCCTATCAAACCCGCCATACCTCTATACAGATGATCCACCTTGGCTTCTTGATAAACCAGAAGTCAATTTGGATTTAACAAACTATAAAAAGTCAGAAACAAGCCAAGACGTTTATCAACAGGAATTTGCTGCTATTAAAGATAATATAGTCGTTTGATTCCTCCAATTATTAGAGAGGAACTACGACAGTGGCATCCAATTTATACTGATGGATCAAAAACTGCTGGTCGGGTATCAGCGGCCGCAGTTATTGGAGACGAAACAATACAATAAGTATTCGCCTTCCAAATGAAAGCTCTATATTCACAGCTGAGGCTAAAGCAATATTGCTTGATTTACAGTTTATTTCAAAATCGCCTCATAACAATTTTATTATATGCCTGACCACCCTCTCAGCAGTGAAATTCTGGAATTGCATACTTCAATTACATATGCAGTTTCAGATTTTAATAAAATAATACATTATTGTTGGTTACCTAGCCATGCTGGTATTAAAGGCAACGCAAAAAAGCCGATTCAGCTGCTAAAGCAGCATTGTCTAAAAATATAACTTCAAGCTTAATTCCACATACTGATTTAAAACCATTGATATACAATTATATCAATGATCAATGGTCAAGTCATTGAATAGCCAAGAACATAATAAATTATTTTCAATTCAGCCTTGTCTAGGATTTACACCTTTGGGAAGGGGGGTTACTTCAACAAAATGTAAAGCTGAAATGAATCTATCATAATTCGATTCATATATAAATAAATTAAGGGTCATTTAAGTAGGAAAATTCAAGTGAAAACCATTTGGTTGAAAAGCGTGAAAGAGGGGTATAATTATGAAATTACCTACACAAGCGTGAAGATTTATAAACAAAAATAAAGTAAGAGTTTATAAAAATATAGAAGGAAATGTAGGAAATGATAATTTAAGAAATTTTAATATATTTGTTGCATGTTTTTATGAAAATAGTGCAAAAATACAGGTGTTAGGGAAAATAGTTTACACCTTGTATAACGAATTAATTTAAAAAAATGAAAAGATATTAATATAGTCAACGTCATAGAGCAGTACAAAGGGGGCAGAGTTTGTTAAAGAAATACGAGGTTTTTAAAAACTCGACACTTTACGGTTGAGGTTTCTATGATTTGTTTTCCTTTTAAAAATGCGTGTACCAGGCGTGATAGTTCATACTCTAAGGCTACCACGATCCAAGGGAAGATTATAAAAGCTAAGTTTGTATATTACTTGATTATTGTTGACGCATATTCGGCTTTATATAGTTCAATATTGTTGAAACCAAACAACAATCACCTAATTCAAATAGAACAGTATTGTGTGACCGTGCACTTTTAGTGACTTGTTATATTTTGGATTATTAGTGACCTTAGAATATAAATATCACGCCTAGTACACGCATTTTTAAAAGGAAATAAATCGTAGATAACATCAACCGTAAATTCTCAAGTTCTCAAAAACCTCGTATTTCTTTAACAAACTCTGGCCTCTTTGCACTGCTCTATGATGTTGCCTATCTTAATATCTTTTCATTTTTTAAAATAATTCGTTATACAAGGTGTAAACTATTTTCGCCAACACGTGTATTTTAGCACTATTTTCATAAAAAACATTCAACAAAGATATTAAAATTTCTTAAATTATCAATTCCTACATTTCTTCTTTATTTTTATTTATAAATATTCACGCCTGTGTAGGTAATTATACCCCTCTTTCACCTTTTCACTTGAATTTTCCTACTAAGATGACCCTTTAATGGTCAGTCGATTTTAATTCATTTCCGTTTTATTTTTAATATTACTAGTATGTCGCAATTAAATATTTCTAGTCAATAAAGGGTGACATAAGAACTAGAGTAATGCTGTAGAAGTATAGAAAACTTATGCTCTTTTAAACGGCGGATACACTTATGTTATCATTAAAATACAAAATATAGGAAATGCTATTGACAACTTTCATTGGCCAAAAAAGCCAAATTACAATGATGACATTGTTAATGTTTAATGTTGAATAATAACCTTTCATGAAAACAATCACATAAAAGAATTTCCTGTTGCAAATTACATTGAGGTTTGGTCCTATTTTTTAATACATTGACTGGACTAAATAGTTTCAGAACGAGAGCTAGTTATCAAATATATCATACCTAGTTAAATAAGCAGCATCTTTATATAGACTCTTAACATGCATTGGAATCCTCTTTGATTTTAGGTCCTTGTAATTTTACCACTGCATAAGCTAAATTGTTTAGTTGCTGTTGATTTAGCATCCCATTTTCAATGCAAACTAAAAACTCTTTGAATAATCGACGATTGTTATTGACTTTTTAACGGTTGTTTCCGACCGACTGGAACACCCCTGGCCTAAATATAGTGCCCTTTCAGAAAATTGCCCGCAATTAACTAGATGGTCTACGATTTTGCGTTTACTTTTCCTTGTTGATATTTTCATCACATTGTTGGAGCCTTCATTTGACTCGTTATAAGCGTTGCAGCTGCAAACATATTTGGGTAGCATTCTCTACAACGTAGAGGATAAATATATGAAGTATGGGTATTTCATATGTATTATGTCACCCCATATCTTATTGTTCCTTTGATAAATAATTTCGAATATTTAAACAATCACACACGGAACATTCAAGTTCATCCTATTTTTAAGCGGTTAAACTACAATAAATTATTGGATTATTACTCCTTATTAAAAAAATCTTGACTAAAATAGTTTTTAATTTATAAAAATTTACTGTTCCGTTTCAAAGCATTTGTGGTAAAGAGCTCGTTGGGGTTGGTAATTCATATAATATTTGTTATAAAAGCAGAAAATAATCTGCCTTGTAAGAATCGAACTCCTAGCCACAAATACTATGGTGCGGAAATCTTTGTAAAACATTTTAAAATGCATGTCAGTAAGATTACTAGCTTAAATGCTTTTTGATTGGATGTTGCAAGATCACATGATAATCACATTATCAAAATGGCAGCTTGAGGAGTGGAAAATTTCATCCCGGTAGAAACATTGCATCAAAAGACGTTAAGTGATTGAAAATGGACATTAACAAGGTAAGCACGATCAAAACTTCCAAAATAGTCACATACCTTTCCACAGCAGTCAAGATAGTAATTAAGGTATTTTTCTTTATTAACTATTTTTTAACAACTATTCATTTAAAATTATTTTTATAATCAAAAACAAACATACTAATCAATGTCCGAATCACAATCTAGTAGCAAAGCAAGAATTTTGGAAGTGACAAGTTAAGTTAGACACGTGAACTTCTACCAGGGAAGTGAGGCCGGGTGCTCCGGGAGGGTAAGCACCTCCTGTTTAGCTAGTTACACCGCCACATGTGTAATCAAAATTGCGTGAAAGAAAATGGAACTATGAGACGTCAAATATATCCAGGGCAATCCTGAACACAGAGACATCAAACTTATCAACAATACTGTGATGGCGGCAACAAATTTTTGAGGGCCTTGATAAGCCTAGGCTTGCAATATTTCTGAGTCAACAATTTATTTGCAAGCAGCCTACCTCGTCGCACAAAGTCTACGTAGTGGGAACAAGCTCTGCCATAGCGTATTAATTGGGAAACAAATACACCATAAGCAGGTACATTGCTGCATAAAAAAGGAATGTTGACAATAGAAAAATTGAAGTCATCACGTTTGTCATAGAGTTTCAAATGTAGCATTTCGTGTGCGTCATAATTCAGGTATAAGTCTAAATATGAAGCAGAACTTTTATTTCAAGCTCACTAGGATAAATGACATTTACATAGTCTACAAATTAAAATTCTGCTTTATAAAAATAGAGAAACAAATCAGCAAGCAATGGGGCACAGTTTGTACCCCAGGATATTGGTATGTATCGTCAGTGAGACACTGTGTATAACCGCTACCGGAAATTGGTACCTGTCGAAACCAAATTGCTACCATTTGAAGCGAGCGGTGTTGTCAGTCAAGGTAAGAAAATCCAATATTGCTAGATTTTGAGGTGTGCCATGACGAACTATTTGCGATTTTATTGCTATGACATAGCACTATACATACACACACAACTTCTTAATTTGTTTGCTTCTGAATACTTGAAAAACGTTTGAAATCAGGACCTGGTACTTCCATTTATTGACGTCTGTCGACTTCAGCATGTGCGTATGTCGCACAGGTCCAATATTTCGCTAATGTTTTGTTGTGAAAAGGTCACAAAGTAATAAAATATGCGCCCGAAGTCACCAGTTTCAGTAATTTAGTCTTGGTAAGAGAAATATTTGATAAATTCAAAATGCTCCGGTTCACGGCGACTTATTAGTGTAGTACACGGCGTAATGCAAATAATAAATTTTTACTTTACGGCAACTTGTGGTTTTCAGTCTGATAGTATTGTTGATTATCTCTTACAAAGATCTCTTGAATTGCACCTAACTCTAATTCTACATGGATTTTATGACGTTTTGTTACATGCAAAATATTATTCATATATGTAAACAGGTCTATACCATGATTCTTACCAGATATATTATATGTATATGACCATCATTCATATTGAAAGGACACTATATTTATAACTATTTAATTCTGTTATTTTCAGAAATGAAACACAACACATTATAGAAAATCACTATGTAAAAGAAATGGAAATCACAAATGACTTTTTTGCCTTAGAGAGCAGTGAAGTTACCACATACTACTTCTATTTTAGAGACCATATGTTCGATTTAAAAGACCGGTCAAAAGGAAAAGCTCGACGGAAGTTGGCAACAATAGCGAATCCTGATGAGGCTGCTAGAGGTGTTGCTCCTTTTTGACAATACCACAAGCTGGACGAAAGCAAAATTTTGCCACATAAAAGACTTGGACTTCAGTTGTAGTGTGTAGAACAAACAAAAGTTGGACTATAGCTTAGCACATTACTTTATGTTAATGAATGCAAATAAAATTATGTAGAAAAATTACCACCTTACACAAGATCTTTTATTCTTCAATCGTTGCGAAAGCTGAACTAACTTTTGATACCCCGCCACAACTACTGTAGATCCGGTTATTTTACCAAACACTTTATTTTCGCGAATCCAGTGTTCAGAGTTATTCCGCAAATCGAAATGTTCGTGATTGGTGGCATATTATCATTTAAATGCGTTAAGCTCAGCAGGCCCGTAGGAAAAGGGGGGCAGGGGGTAACCCCCCCCCCCACACACACACACGCTTTTTTGAAAATTTTTAAATTTTACATAGAAAATTTGATCTAAAGTACACTTTGGCCCCCCACTTTTGGGGTGGGCCCTCTCACTTTGAAATTGCTTGCTACGGCCCTGAGCTGTAGGTTTTCGCGATAATGCTGAATTCTCGAATGAACCCTCTCGCGAATCATTGAGAACTTTACGTTCTCGATAAAACCGGATCTACAGCAAGTGGCAGGGCTTGAGATAGTGTACGTCCGTCTGGTTTAAAATGGGTATTGGCTGTTCCTATTCCAAACACCCAGCATAAGATGTAAAGTCACGGGTCTTTCGGATGAACCTTAAAAAACTCCGTGTCATAGTAGGGGTGACATGACAAAGAATCCTCACTGCAAATGCCATAAGCGCAATGCACAGGTTAAATTTCTGTACCTTCATCTACAACTTGTGATGTCTCGATATGAGTGAAATAAACTTGACTGGGACGTAAAACCCCAAACAATCAGTCAATCACAATCAATCAATCAATCAATCAGTCAATTATAAAGTATCTGATTGCGGCCATCTCGTCTATCGTGTTGAGCCTTTCCTTTAGTTCACGAAAAATGGTGTCTTTTATCCTGTGTCGATTAATATTATTATTTGACGTATTTAGTGTGTTTGTTTTGTCTTTGCGCACTATGGGTACTTCGCTTGACTTTCCGCATTAAAGAATTATGGAAACTGGTTGGCTTAAAGACAAGATAATGGTTCCAGTGGGTGTTGTATATATATATATCTGCGGGACAATGCTTCATTTAACTAGCATTCTGAAGCTGACTTTTGCTAGGCTAGTATAAGTAGATTATACACTCACTTGCACAAGACTCAGTTACCTCTTGAAAAGTTTATATTCTAAAACTCGGTCTCGTCACAAATTGCTGAAGATTGCAACGTGGAAATAGAAAGGCTGAATTAACATAATTAACTTGGTTTAAATGCCATTTTATTTAACGGGTCTTATCTTAATTGATAATACAGTAATTTTATTCACTTTCTGTGGTTTTTGGTTGTCTGTGGTGTTTCAAAAACTCCAATAAACCCTTCTGAAAAAATAACATTCTTCACCAGAATTACCAATTCGCCGGAAACTTTTCCAGCAACACGCCGTGATGCAAATTTTGTTTACCCCACAAGTCGCCGTGAACCGGAGCATTTTGAATTTATCAAATATTTCTCTTACCAAGACTAAATTACTAAAACTGGTGACTTCGGGCGCATATTTTATTACTTTGTGTCCTTTTCACAACAAAACATTAGCGAAATATTTGACCTGTGCGACATACGCACATGCTGAAGTCGGCAGACGTCAATAAATGGAAGTATCAGGTCCTGATTTCAGACGTTTTTCAAGCATTTAGAAGCAAACAAATTAAGAAGTTGTGTGTATGTATAGTGCTATGTCATAGCAATAAAATCGCAAATAGTTCGTCATGGCACACTTCCTCAAAATCTGGCAATATTGGATTTTCTTACCTGGACTGATAACACCGCTCGCTTCAAATGGTAGCAATTTGGTTTCGACAGGTACCAATTTCCGGTAGCGGTTATACACAGTGTGAGAGGGCTTTCTAAAGTAAAAGGTATTCCATCACATTCAAGAATCGTCCATTTTCTTGATTTTCCAACTTTGGTAGTTTTTAGTGAATGATCGAATACCTAAGAGATTAAAAACAGTTCAGGCTCAGATAAGCTATTGCAATCTATCAGCGTCCGTCGTGTGTAAACTTTACATTTTAATCTTCTCCTCCGAAACTACTGGGGGCAAATTTGATGAAACTTGGCGATTATCATGCCTGGGTAACAGCCTTTCAAAATTGTGTTTAGGGTTTGGCCACGTCCAACAAGATAAAAAAGACAAAAAAATCTTCTTCTCTGAAACCAAAAGGTGCAGGCAAATTTTGATTGGTATTTAGATTCAGCATACCTGGGAACATTAAAATTGTTTTTTTTTTCATGAAAATTGAGCGAAAAATAGGTTACACGTTTTTTGCGTAAAATTATGTAATTTTGAAAAGGAGACATTTATTGTTATAACTCAAAAACGGCTAAAGATAATTGTATGGAGTTTTCACTGTTGATCTTGTCTTGCTATTTTCTTCCAAAAGATGTCAAAGGTCAAGGTTATGTTCCTGTTTTTTACCTTTGATAAAAAATGCTATTTTTTAAACATTTTAGATGATAATGGCATGGGATTTTCAGTTAATTGTAGGTATTGACATGACGGTCATTTTGATACATTGATCAAGGTCATGAGTTCAAAGGTCAAGGATGCACAACTATTACCGTTACAGTTGATTATCTGCAAAACTATTAACTTTTTGTATAGGCATACATATTAGAATATTGTAGGTAATGACACAATGATAATTTTGATATATAGATAAAGGTCATGGGTTTAAAGGTCAAGGTCACAGATGCGAAAGATTACCGAAATAGTTAACTATCTAGAAAAGTATTAACTTTTTGTATAGACATGTATACTAGAATATTGTAGGAATTGATTTAACGATCACTTTGATATATAGACTTAGGACATAGATTCAAAAGTCAAGGTCACAAATGTGGAAGAATGCCAAAATGGGTAATCATCTCAAAAACTATAAAAAAAACTTTGTATAAACATGTATATCAGAATATTGTAGGAGTTGATTTAACAATCATTTTGATATATAGATTAAGGTCATGGGTTTAAAGGTCAAGGTTACAGATGGGAAAAGATACTGAAATGGTTAATTATCTCGAAAACTATTAACTTTTTGTATAGGCATGTATATTCGAAAATTGTAGGTAATGGCCTAGATGAAGGTCATAATTTTATACTATTGTTTTTACTTTTTTAGCTGCTATAAATAATGTATTGTAGCTAGACTATATATATATTATATGTAGCATTCTCGGGACAAGGTATGATTAATTTGCAAAAATCTTTACATTTAATTCTGCCTTACTGCTGAAAATAAGGAGTTCTCTTTAATAAATGTTATTGACCATTGAACCTCTGCATGAGATATGTACTTAGCCTCAGGTGAGCGTTAAGGCCCATGGGCTTGTTAAATTTTTATCAAATAATATCTTTAAATGTGATTAACTTCTGGCTTAGCATTATTAATGTATTAAATGAAAAAAGAAAGTATTTTGTTAATTAGATAAACTTTACAATTACAACTGTAACAATTACATTTCATGAATAACTGGCTTTTCGTACCGAGTCATGATCATTTTTTGAGGTTTTCAATCTGAAAAGTACACAACAGAATGCCCTGATATTACAAATCTATATATGCAAAACATATTGCATTTTTAACGAATTACTGTTATGAAAAGTAAAAAAAAAAGGTTTAGGGAATGAATATTTCTTTATATACAAGTATGATCAATATTTATTCTAACAATTTCCATGTCCAGTATATTTAAAAAAATATATAAAATATATTGTCTAGAAAAAAGCGCTCTCTACTGTCTTCAGATAATTTCCTACAACCGCTTTGTCAATGTTTATGGAAACCGTTGATGATTTGAACTAGTGATATGAAAGCATTTGTTTTTAGGCGTGTATGTACCTTCACACAAGTGTTTTGTGGCCTCTGATAAAGCTAGAACGTTTTAAAATGTAATTTCATCATCAAATCTGCATTCCTCATTTTTCACTCGGCTAAATGATAGAATGTTTTTGCCACCAAAAAATCCTAAATTTATAGTTTTTTTTACTTCGACTGTCATTTTCTCCATTGTATAAAAATGCTCTCGAGTTCCTGGGTGTATTTTTTTTATCATATTTTGAATACCCATGTCAGCTGAGTTGCTATTTTTTGACTCTTTCAATGAGATTGCGTTTGCTATGATATTAAGCAAAAGAATTTTGGCCAACTCTGTCTAAATTAAAAAAGTTTCCTTAATCTTATGAGACATTTGAACGAGCTTCGGCTGGTCCATTGTCCACAATAAGTTATCTTTCATACATTTTGTTTCTAAAGTATGAGTTGCTGCTAATAAATGAAATTCATTAATGGCACTGTCTGTCCTGTTAATTAATTTTGATATTTCTTCCCTGAATGGTAACATCGCTGTTTTCACCAGTTGCCTTTACACTTTCCAAAAACAGATGTGTAGTAGTTATGACTGTATGTCCTACTTTGATCCCAGTCATCGTCAAGCACTTGTATGCGTTTCCAGGCCTTATATTTGATTTGAACAGGTGCAGCATCTGCACAAACTATAGATTTTGAAACGATAATGTATGAAGCTTGATATTTTGCAGCAGTGTCCATTTTTAAATTTACATTTTGTTGTTAACCAGTGCAGGTTTATAACAAACTGTTGAACATCTGTCCTTTGAGGAGCATGAAATGATATGTTATCATTCACATTTTTTCCAACATGATGTATTTTCGACTGGTATACACTAGTTCCGTCCTTGTAACTTTGCGTATGATTGTAGCAAGTGGATAAACATATCTTAAAATCTTCTGAAGCTAATGACAAAATTACTTTTCTTGCCTTTTTCATTACTGTGTTATTTTCTACACCTCTGTAAAGGACAGCATCAGACAATCTTGGATGGCTTTCAAGTCTTCCTCCAGCACGCCCAAGCTGACCCATTTCTCCAAAAACAGTACTGAAGAACTTCTTCCTCCAGCACGCTCAAGCTGACCCATTTCTCCAAAAACAGTACTCAAGAACTGCAGATAGTTCTTTAAACTAGTCAGCTTTCAAAAGTCTGCCTCTTCCTTTAAATATGGGCCTATTTCTTTTTTTAAATATACGCTTAAACAAGGCATGTTGCTTTTGATTTGTTAAATCATTTCTAACTATTTGACACATTTATGTTGTATGTTAGTAAATCGCAGGGTTTGAAAACTCCTTCCAGTTTTGTGTTTGAATTAGTTTTTCTATTTTGAATTGTTGCCAAAATTTCTTTTAAAATATCCCTGTTATTTTTTGTCTCCATAAACGTTCTGCAGTTTTTGACAATACATTGATTGACGTTAATATCTCTAGGATTCATTGTTTGAGTGATACTTTTTACAGTATTTACAATGTTTTGATTTGTTTTCTTTAATATGAGCCGTGACAGCAGAAATGTGGGTAAGGTTTGCATGTTCCGAAAGTTTTTCACATTTCATTTGAATTTTCTGGACTTTTTGGTTGATTTCATATTGACCAGAACCATTTTTTTCTTTCAAGAAAATGTTTGAAATGTCTTGTTGTTCATTTATTGTAATCATGGTAAAAAATTGAATGTTAACCAAATCAATTGCTGATTTATTTTATAGCTATAATTTACTGCCTATATGTTTTTATCTCCATATAGAAAGCACTTTTTGGTTTTAAATAGGATTCGAAATAGGGAACTTACTGTAAATCGCGTTAATTCGCCATCTCATTTAATCGCGAATTCAACATTCTGGCGTAATAAAAGTATGTATAACATATAAACAACATAATGAAGTTACGTTAAATTACAAAGTCAAATCAGGAAACCCGCTGAATTAATACATAAATTCGTTACATAAAGATTTTAAGATCATACACATATTTTATTTATTTAAAACCTTAAATTAAAAAAAAAAACTTTGGAATAAAACGGCAAGTGATTACGGTATTACTCAGTATATCACGTGATATAGTATTTTTGACCATATAGTCCGTTTCACAAATTTTGGATCCCGGCCTTCTGTGTAGTTTCGAATTGTTTTGAAGTTGCAACGGATAAATGAAGGTCAATTTTAACATCAGAAATAGCAATCCCGTTTTTCAACTAATCGGACACTTGTAATGCATACCTGTCCTCAAAACACTTTCATGTATGATTTAAACTTTCCGTAAGGCAACATATCAACAATTTTACACAAGTGCATGTGCGATAGGTAATAATCTATAGTCTGTTTCACACAAATATTTAAATATGGTATGTTACAAGTAATATACTGGTATGTATTGAAACGCGAATTCATCCTCTCGCGAATTAATCTCCTAAACGTGATTCGTGAAAATTACCGGATCTACAGTATTATAGTGTTTACACTTTACCAGTCCATTTAATTCAGAAGTTGTTACTGGATCATAATTAAAAAACAACAACCATAGTAACTCAATAGAAGTTCTTTGTGGTAATTATCTTAACAAATTTACATGAGGAAGAATAGAGGTAAATAAGATAATAAATAAAAATACATGAGTAATAAAATTAAATATAAATTATTTTAAATAAGAAACCTATAATGTTTAAGTGTACATGATTGAATATTTTATATATCTGCTTAAAAATAAATAAATCAATATGTTGTCCTGTTTAGATTTTTTTTAAAGTCAATTCCTTCATCTTTAGTCCCAGTGTCCTTCATGTTAATACCCGTCTGTGTTGCTTTGTTATGTATGGAAAGGTTATTTCCAACAACTACTTTTCTCTTGATTATCATCATAATACATCTGCGTAAATAAGCTGCATAAACAGTTGATTTTTTTTATCATTTCAAGAGTTTCTTGCAAGTTTCTACAGGAATTCTTTGCGTGCATTATTATACAATTTCAGTATTCCTTGCTGAGGAAAAGCGCACATATCAGTATTGCTTATATTCCACATTTTGAGCCGTATGTCTGTAGTGGAGCACATCTAAAGCACATATCGCCTCATTTGTGTGCAAGACAATTTCTTCTTTCTTTCTTGTGCAATTTAGTAGGCTTTAGTTGTTTACTTTCATATGGTCTCTTGAAAAAAAAGTTATTGCTTTGAAAGTGTTATCTATCATATCGTTAAGGTAATTCCCATACCAATAAATTACTAAGTTATTTTAAGTCAATTAAGTCCATGTTTACGCTGAGATAAGTCCAATGTGATCCTGCAGAAGACAATTCTTTGATCTTGGTATGTTATCCATGTTTATGAACATTAATGACAAAATGAATATGCAAATGTGTTCGACTGCATATGATGTGTGGTATAAAATATATGCGTTCTCCTCGACTGATTGTATAAAATATTCAATATTTAATCTCTCGACTGTTTTTTTCACATTTCATTATAGGTTAAAGAAATAAATTCTTCTACTAAATGCTTGGATGTTTTCTTTGCTGGCCTCTTCTGCAAAATAAAGTAAAAGAAATTGCTCATAATTATTCATCTGGCATAATCTCTGGACTCATAAAATGTGACTTCATATTGATTTCGTCCTGCACCTTACATGAACGGTGGGCTTTTATTGTCTCTAATCCCATACCTTCGGAAAAAAAAACCAGAAAAAAAAAGTTGGACCAAAAGGCAACACATCTCTTTTTTGTCCAAAGCATTATATCATACCAAAATTACTTGGGGGCAAACTGTTTTGGTGGCAATCAAAAACAAACATGCTAATCCATGTACGAGTCGCAATCCAGAAGCAAAGTAAAAAAAATGGATCTCGCAAGTTAGGATAGACACATGGACTTCCACCAGGCAAGTGAGGCGGGGTGCTCCGGAAGAGTAGGCACCTCCTGTTTCGCTAGCATCACCCGCCATGTGTGAAAAAACATGGTTCCTTTCACACAATTTTGATTACACACGTGGCGGGTGTAGCTAACTACACAGGTGCTTACCCTTCCGAAGCACCCGGGCTCACTTCCGTGGAAGTTCGCGTGTCTAACCCGACTTATGAGTTCCAAAATATTTACTTTGCTGATGGTTTGTGATTCGAATATGGATAAAAAAATTAAAACTTTAACAACACCAAATAACGCTAAAAATATTTTTATTGAAAATACATATGTCAAGAATTAATACAGTAATAAATATTTTTGAAAATAATATTTTAAATATAATATTTAAAAGCCCATTCCTTGCAGTTGAGGCATAATTTCAGTTCTTCGTGGACCTCATCAGTTAAAGTGAGGAACAATTATTACAAAAATTAAAAAAGAAAAATACAAGAAACAGTACATATAAACAATAAACTTGCTGCGGAACTTTAAACTTTGTTACCCGATGGACAACCTTCCAACAGCTTTTAACATCTCACAACTTCAGAAAAATGCTGCAAAAACTTATTTGTACCCAAATGGAAAACCTTCCAACAGCTAAAATACATGTAAATGTTTAAAATATCCACCCCACCCCTGTCAATCAATTAGTGATTTTACCCTTTTCCTTGGGATTGTATATGTTTTACTACTTTTTATTCTTTTTATCTTACCTGGTTTTTTGCTATTTTTGAAATTAAGCATGCCGTCAGATGATTCGATTGCATTGGATTGTCTGAATTTTAATAATTTCTGCCTCTGTTCATCAGATACATTTACCCATAAATCATGGCTGATTGTCAAATGGGCTGCATTTGTAGTTAGTTCGAAGCAGCCTCTACCATGAAGAGCCCCCTAATACTGATGATTTGGTCTTCCTGAATATCTTTAAGTCTGTCAATTAATTGGGGTAATTTTGAAATTTTCCATGATCTAATTGCTTTTATTTTATGATTTAGCGATTCGCAGTTGTTTTTTTTTTGACTTTGTAAAAATATCTTTTGATGAATAATGGGAAGTTTTTCTCTTAAATATTGCCCGCCAAGTTCGTCATTTTTTTTCTAAAATTTCTTGTTTTCGTTCAATGAAAGATATATCCGAAGTGGAAAAAAGTAACCCGTTTGTTCCAAAGATATTATTTAACATTTCGTGTCTTGAATTTTCAGGGATACCCTTGGACGTGAAGTGTCATGCTGCGTTTTCTTTTAAATGTCTTGTACACAGAATATGAGCAGAAGGAAAAGCAGTACAAATTGCATTGATTATTGCTTGTTCTTCATCAGTTCCGAAAATTGATTTGTCTATTTGAAAATGAAACCCAATTTTTGTCGTAATTTTATTTAAAAATGTGCAGTATGTATTATATTGTCCATCCCAGTGATAAAGACAGGACCTAGCATGATTGGTAATGTGGATGTTCCCTTTCTGTTAAGATGTTGGTGCTGATATACTATACAGCCTACAAAACAGGGGCCTAAATTGAAGGTTCTGTCAATTCCAATTAGTGATTTATTAGAAATACAACATAACATATCATTTAAATAGCATATGATGGTTGGTGGTTTTTTTGACATCATTCCAAACAATTGATTTTGTAAACGTATTATCTTGTATTGTATTTATTACAGATTGTATATCGTCAGCAAGATTGTTATGTAATTGCCCAACTGATTCTTTATGCTTTATGTAACATTTTGTATCATAAACAGTTTGTGCTCCCAAAGAATTTTTTGGTCGATCTTATTTGCTTCCAAACATATATTGAAAGGGGATTTACCATGTTTAATGCCCTCTTTAATTATTTGGGTTTTTTTAGCCTGAGAAGCACGCTTATATGCATTTTGAGTAAGTTTAGCGTTTCCGTGACAGGATTTTCCAGGATATTCACCTATATATTCAACTACATGTAAAGTCATACTAGTATTTGAATTCAGACAACAACTGTGACAATAATAGTCTTAATGAAGATATTTATACTAATCCTTATTTATATCCTTGCATTAAACATGGAACAACTTATCGCATTTCTCACATGCAATAGTGTTCGATCCATATTTCTTATTACAGATACCACATAGAAAAGTTGCCATAATTTATAGAGTGCAAATACAAAAATCTAAATTAAATTTTAGCACAAGAACGGTAAAAGTAGATCTGGTTAAAAGTACGACAATACTAATTCAGATAAATAAATTATAGCACTAGTCAGTTGATAATGTAGCACTAGTTATAGTGTAGAAAATAAATATAAATAACGATATACTCACAACCTCTTCTTAGAATCTTCTGATAAATAAATCAGAAGAAACTCTATTTAAGGAATGGTTTTGAAAACAAAAAAAACTATAATTACTATTTTGAGTAGTTTATTCAGTGCATTTATTCTATAAACCAGATGTTCAAATAACGATTAAAAGCAAAATTCATAGGTAAAATGCAGTCACAAGCTAATGATATCTGCCGCAGTGTACTATGGATGTTGTTTTTAGTACCCTAATTATCCTCAGGTGAATTCTGAAAGCCACTTAATTAACTATAACGTTCTAATTACCGCTTTGTGTTAATCCCCCAATTACTAAATTACAAGTAATGAATTAATGAAGTGGCTTTAGAAGTAAACAAAATAATAATTATAATAATAAAATTTACATGTCACGAATATAATAAAATTTTATCAAAATGTCACAAAAACATTATATATAAATATCCACTATACATACACAAATGAAGCGCTCACGCAAATTATTTTTACACAATATTACACTTGTATAATGTTTCTTGGTTTAAGTCACTTGTCAGGCTTGAGAACAAACGTCGTAGCTGCATTTGATACGTCTGAAGTCCGCTGTCACTTAAATGCACCATGCTTTTGCTGTAGTCTCGGATAACGGATCTTGTTAAAAAATACCTATTGTCTTCCAAATAACTTCTCCAGTCGTCTATTGGTGTATTTTCTGCAGTATCTGAAATGATTTAAGTCATGTCCCGGTGATTCCGAAAAGTCACCAAGTTGAAGTATTTCGCCTATGTGCACACCACTCGCTTTGCAAATCTTGACTAAGTTCTTAATGTCGCAAACTATTGCTGCCAGATCTCGTCTTCGAAATGCCATTACCACCTATTTGAAGAAAAACTACATCTGGCTTTAAGCTTAACATATCGTCCACTTATTCACTAGGCACACAACTAGCTCTCATACCGCCTTTAAAAGCATTTGACCACACTAGGAACTTTAAAGTCACCCGCACACCAATTGTATACACGCTTAATATAACTAGATCCAAATACACAAATTTTAAGTCTTGACGTTGATCTGTCCCTCACATCTATCAATAATCTGCCGAACCGATTTTGTCCGTAACCACACGATGCACCCCAGAAGTCGTTGTAAACGTTGTGCAAATGATTATAATTATTGGTTGTCTGTAAATACTGTCTAAATAGCGGAACTTGGTGGTGTTTTTCTTTAATAAGATTCTTTATAAATTTCAATTTGTAATCTGACCATTCGAACGAACTATGAATTACTTTCGAAAGGCTCTTGGCTTCAAACGCATCTGCAGAGTAAAAGATTCTGTGGGCAAGGTCGTATTCGTAATGGAAATTGGCTTTCTTAAACCGATAAGCATGCTCCACACTTTTGAATTTTATACCATCATAATCTAAAAAAAATCAACAAAATCTACAAAATAATTAATAATAATTTATCGATATAAGTGATAATGAAATAACGATATTTTGATAATCGATATAAGTGAAAATCTACCCGTCCCTTTCTCAACACCGATGAAATAAAGATGACAATCTAAATTGAAGTCTCCCAATAATAATATGAGTTTTTTATCAGCAGATAAGGTATCGTTTATGTAAGTAAATAATTTATTAAAATATTCTGCAGTCTCTATGGACATAGGAGGCATACACATTTATTACATCCAGTAATGTACTGTCAACTTCTATTGTTATATGATTTAATCTTCCTTTAAATAATGAATCGGTATCGTGATGTTTAATCAATATAAACTGAAAGGATTGGTTAATAAATATAAATTACCTGCAGTGTTAGAAGTTACATAAGATTTAAATATATTTACATCTAAATGTTCTTTTAAATGGAATTTCAAATTTTTTGTTATATCAGCTATTTCCTGAAGACGGTCACGTGAAAGGGTCCCATAGAGAAAGACGTGTATATGGGTGAATTTTTGACGAATTTCATCTTTGATCTTGAGAAGTTGTTAACGGCTTGTTGCAGGTTATCGGGTAACATATCCAGGATTATGTAAACAATTTAACTTCGTTTAAGTGGAAAAAATTAGATTTTTCTATTTTTCTTTGTGAGAACTTATGTGAGTACTTTTCATCGTTGTAAAGATTGCTGATATTAAGAACTGTGTATAGCCATTTCACCTGTAAATACTTACCTATATATGTTTATATGACTGTCCATTTTTCACGGATACTTCCCTTCTTAAGCCGATATATCTGCGTAATGGTGACATCTAGCAAGCTAAATCGGACAAAATTTCTAATTTTAAAATGTTGCAAACTGTTTGTAAACAAATAGGTAATCATATAACATGCATTCAGTTAGACAGAGACTTGTGGAAAATCTACCTCAAAACTATTAACTGAAGGTTTGCAATTTAGGGAGCAAAGTATACCATTTTTTGAGAGCAATCCATATTCAGTAGGATTAGAATCTCCACATGATAAAAGTGACTTTAAAAGGTATACCTTTATGGGTAGATAACTCTGCAATAATGAACATGTTAGAGAAATTTGATGTTCAGGCTAAGAGCGAACTGAAATTTGAGAAAATACGAGATCCCGAAACGAAATGACAGACGTTTTAAACGGGAATCGTTTCATATATGTTAAGCCTTTTGATAATGAGAGGTTCTTACCGCGAAATTCATACTGCGCGGGTTAAAATGTCAAGTATTTCACTATGGACAGCCTAGTGAAAAACGCATCTCCCAGTGTAAAAATGTTGCATGACTGACTACTTTACGAATAAGTGTGAGAACGAGAAAGATGCAAAGTATGTAAAGTGGAGGGACTTAAATAATCCCGGAGACACTCAATGTAAGTTTTTCACTGGCAAACAAAATACAGTTGAGTCTTTTTGCGGCAAAGACAATATTCTCTCCAACTTTTATGCCTGTGAAATCAAAGCTTTTGGACAAACATATTATTCCGTGGAACAAGGCTTTCAACATATCAAAGCAATCAGATGTGGTGACCTTGTATCTGCTGAAAAGATGCTAAACGCATCGCAAAAAGCATTATGGAGTCACGGACTACGAATTACGGACGGTCGAGGATACTTTTGATTGATTTTGGTCACATTTCGGATCAAACAAACTTTCTCGAAAGAGTGTAATTAAAGGGACATAACTAAATAACAAAAAAATAACATGATTTTATTTTTATTTTATTTTATAATCAGACTTTATTAAGTGAACAAATAACACTTAAGAAATAATCTAAAAATTAAGAATATTGAATGCAATTTTAATCTTTTGGATCATAAATACATACGTAAGACTTTTACTAGACAGTTTATTTATAGTCATTGGCGCATGAAATCAAATGCTTACTGTTAGTATTATGTACATCGTTACACTTACACTTATTAGACCATATTCAAAATCAATCGTGCATGAAAACAAGTTAAGAGTTATCAATAGCGGCACTTGTGAAGGCGTTCACAATAAATGTGTTTTCTTTTTCAATCATAGTATGGGTAATTAACTTTACTCAGTCATGAGCATTATTTACATGGTTGAATGTTGGGGAATATTCTATTTGCATGGGTTTATATATACACGTTTAGTGTTGAAAGGGAGGCAACTCGCGGTTTCAGTTGCATCGCGAAAAAAGTAATTACACTTTCTGTTGCTGCGCTAAAATTACACCCACGCGAAATAAACGTCATAACTTGTACGTTATCATTTCACTACATTCTACCATATCTTCTTTGAAAGAAATCGGAAAACTTGTTTAGTCAAACAAAGTTCAAGAACTAGATCTAGTCCCTGTGCTGAAACAGGAACTGAATATGGAAAATGTAGCCTGCAATTTTCCTTATATGTCACGGGCTAAGTTTTCTAGAAATAAAGTTTTAAAATCTTTCAAAACATAAAATAAACATAAGATGAGTAGGCCTAACCTTAGAGGTAAAAGTAAAATTCTGTTCCCAACGTACTAAGCATGTTTATGTGGATGTCTTCTTTCACGTCCGTGCTGTGGGGTAATAAATTAGATCGACATTTGAATCGTTCGCCACCAAAAATTAGGGTAACACATACATGTTCAAATTAAAAAGTGATTCTTGAATACCACGAACGCAATTTATAGAGCTCGAGCTCCTGGTTATGATTTCCGGTCCGACCTCGCATTTTTCTTCTTTAAAATGCAATAGTTATCATAAAGTAGCAGACTGGTAATTGCGAGACATAAAAAGTTCCATCTGAGGAAATTTGGATGCGAGATTTTCCACCTCCTATATTCTAGATAGAAAAACAAGATTATAATGCAGTGGTCTGGTTAGTTCAGTTGGCAGACCATTTGCCAATGATGATAGATGTCCCGGGTTTGATTAACGGTCCTTCCTGTTAAGGAAAAATTGGAAATGACATATATTCAAATAAGCCGACGCAAATGAATTTGATACTGTCTCCAGTTTCACAGTCATCTCTTCATATAGATTTTCCTTGACTTTAAAAGCCCGATAACTTTTGACTTTGTTTTATGATGTCCCAAATAAAAATAATAATGCCTTAAATTCATTAATATTTTGAAAACTTACAAAATTACTCAGATTTTTAGGAAATCTTAATGTGAATTTTTTGCTAAGAAGCGCTAATTGGAACTGGAAATTATTTACTTTGCTATTTTAAAATATAACGTATTCAAAAACACTAGTGAATACCTAAAATGATTAAATTACAAATTCCATACAAATTTTCTTATTTTCGACCGAAACTTATAGTTTTTATATACTTTTTTAGCAATACAGTAGCTCGAACCTCTGTCGGGTTTGACCAAGACTTGAAACTAGAGGCTCCCAGGAGCCGGTATAGCTCGCCTAGGTAGAGTTGTTGCAGAATGAAAATCAACAGATTGTCTGTTTAAATAAATGCTTAAAATTTATTACACAATATTTATCTCTATCACAAAATTTCAATATTATTTCCTTTCAAAACTAAACCATATTTCAAAATTTTGAGACAATACATACCAAGTATCATCGACTTTTCATGTATAATACCTGAGAAGTTTTCTTTATCCAAATTTGGTCAATGGACCATGAAATTAGGGTCAAGGACAAAAGCCATAAGGCACAATATTTCAGGTAGACCACACAAGAACTATTGTCACAAAGTTTAGTTGCAATTGGCCAAGTGGTTTTACAGGAGTTGATTTTAAAATGCAGATGTTATTTTAAAATACCAGATGTAAAGATCCAAAGACTATTGTGGCCGAGTTTGGTTCCAATGACTCAGTAGTTTCAGAGAAAAATATCTTTGAACGTATTTTCCCATAAGGTCCAATGAATCAAAAAATTAAAAGGCGTAATAACGCGAAATAAAGGCGTTAAAACGCCTTTAGAAAGGCGTAATAACGCGAACTGAAAGGCATTATAACGCGAAATAAAGGCGTAATAACGCGTATTGAAATGCGCTATAACGCGTAATAAAGGCGTTATAATGCTTTTATAAAGGCTTTATAACGCGAATTGAAAGGCATTATAACGCGAATTAAAAGGCGTAATAACGCAAAGTGAAAGGCGGTATAATGCCTTTTTGTCTTTATATAGAGCGGTCACTTCCCTGGAGAATGTTAACAACCCTGACCACAAACAGATTGGTTTTAGTTTAAATAGCTTAAGGCAACTGCAGATCTATTCATATGAAGATGTCACAAATGTCATTTAATCATTGTTAAAAGTTAGCGATTGACAATTCGACAGAAACGTTTTAATAAATAGCCATGTGTACATTATCAATGTTTATATTTCAGATAACTTAAAAGATTTCCATCCCCATATATAAAATGATACTCTTTATGAAAAAAACCAACACTTTAACATTGAAAACAACCCTTCTTTCTGTTTTACTGAACTGAAATGGTATGTTCATTTCAGCGCAGGATCGGATGATGGGCAGTTTTTTTTATTTTCATAAAATAAATATATATTCCATATTATACCAGTTTTATTTTTATTTTTTTATAAAACAGCTTATTACATTATATAAAGTTGTGCAAGAAACACATACACACACACACACTTTTAATATGTATGTAAAGTAGGGGGGGGGTTAGAGATTAAACCCCAGGATTCCACATCACTATGGAAGGCATCTTAACTTTGCGTTAATAAACCTTTATTTCGCGTTATAACGCCTTTCAATTCGCGTTCTTATGCCTTTTAATAAATAACGCCTTTAGTTCGCGTTATTACGCCTTTTAATTTTTTTTTATTCATGAGCTATTCTCGGTTCCGGACATCCGGGCATTTCAGGTAAAGATGTTATCGATCGCCTTAGATACGGTGACAACATACCGTTATATAGCATAGTAAATAATAGAAATGTACTATCATTTACCATGGATATTATACTTTATTTTAGTCTTTAAGCGAATTTCATCAAATTTGTGGTCAAGTCTATTTGTTAACATTGTCATATGGATGGAATGATTTAAAAAAAAAATTTTAAATGTAAATTCATACATATTTTTAAAAGGACAGATCTGTCTTTTAGCGTTCATAATGGTCACGAACTTGGTCATATTTTCACTTTATTTATTTTTTTTTTTTTTTTGCGTAAATGACACGAGAAACCTAATAAGTAAAATAATCATTTTTGAGATTTTAAATGATTAAACTGAATTACAAATAGCGACATTTCGTGAATTTAAATAAGTTTAATTTCCTACCGTCGATCACTCGGTCCATCACCTGATCACTAAATACATTAAAAATAAAAAATTAAAATATAAATCCATGTTAACACATCTTTCCAAATACCAACTTAATGACAACTAACATTTAATGTGGGACATCGTGAAGACTTTATCACTGTATTAACACCTGTCAATCAATTTTGTATATTGTAAGGTAGATCTACCTCGGATTACCGGCGATGGAATGTCTAATAAACAGAATCTACTGATACTGAAGTTTATTGATAATCTCTTACAGTAGGAACGCCAAAGCCGCTGGCGTAGGGATTCATTAAAATTTGTGAACTTGCAAAAATGAGATAAAATTGGGCAAAAAATGGCGAACCTTTGAACGAGGCAAAATCGGGAATTGTGTTCAATATATCATCGGATGTTATGACCAAAGTTATAACATAAAAAATCAGAATATATGAAACTCGTTCACAACAACTTTTAACAATGCCGGTTACATTTTAATATCTTAATTTAGAGATAAAAACGAGTCACTGACTAAAATTCAAAAAATTGTTCTTCACAAGATTCCTTCCCATTTAATTTATCGCAACGCGCGTGCACCAGAATGATTTTTATATCAAAAGAAAGATCTTTTTGCAATGCACATTTTGATATATTATTCATCAAATAATTTTCTTTACACAAAAAGTGTCCAAGTTTTAAAGGTGAAAAAAATCGCCGTCAGTCCGGATTCTTGGGTACGGGTCGGGTCCATTTTTCGTCTAATTTGACCTATAAATTTTGTAAGTACTGCTTCCTAGCTGTGTTCTATATTTAGTTTGGACACACAGAAGACGCAGAATGGCATTCACGATTGAAATAAAGTAAGTTTAGGTTAAAATTATCATCTTTTTCGTCAGACTTCTCATAGAATTTGCCGGATTTTAGGGCCTACTTTCAGTCTCCATGTTAAAACTCGGCAATATGCCGCTTCGACCGTTCATTTCACAAACTAAAAATCCATACGACAACCACATGCGCAAAATCTATGTTGATTGACCACGTACAGTGTATTATAAGTGTTAGTTGAATTGTGGAATTAATGGCAATAGATAAATCCGTTTATTTAGGATATACGATTTGGGCCCTAGAGGCTTTCAGAAGGCCCTTCACTTCTCAACTGTGGCAACCTTTGCCTTGTGAATTTCAGTCATTACATGCTGATATGAACACTGTACAAACACTAGCATAACAGTAGCTTGGCCACTGTCACTTTTTCACTCTTGATTGACCCCAACCCATGTTAAATTTCCTGCAGGTAAATGCAATAATATGATTTAACAAAGACTTTAATATAGCCATTAAGGTTTTGCTTAAACTATTAATGCTGGATAAGCTTTTGTCAAGTAAATCAGCACTTAAAAGTGAAGATATATACTATATTCCAAAATTTAAATGTCTGGAAAATTTATACTGTCCCTGATTTAGTCAATTTGATTAAAATTTAAATTCTGATTTGCCAATAAACTATTTATGTTTAAATAACAAGAAATTATAAATTTGTTAAATAATTTAGCAAGAATATTTAATATTATTTGTTAATTTTGGTGTAGTCTAGTGTTTATATTTCAGATAGACTGAAATAATGTGCCTTTCATGGCCTAATAAAGATTTTCTTCTACCTAATTATTAAATCTCAGTTCCAGGAGAAATTCCTGTTTTTTTAAGACGGTTACAGCACTCACATACAATACTGAGATATTGGCTAAAACTTCAAGGAACCTAGCCATTTGAGTCATGCAAGTTGATTTAAATACATGTTTACTTGAGGTTTCACATATGCAGCTGAAAAGCTTACACTTGCAACATTCAAGTTCAATCAACCAACAACAAACCATAAAAACCACTGAAAAGTGAAAAAGAAGAGGCAATGTCACTTAAATTGACAGTTTGAGACCACTGATTATAAAATTCCCAAAAGCCATGTAAGATTAGAAGGTTAGTAATTGCACTCCTAATAAATTAAAAAGTCAACAAACACCTATTCAACTTGTCACATTTCACAATGCCTAATTCCCTTTGTTTCAAGTTTGCAGAAAAGTAGAATGTGCATTTGCATATGATATTCAAATTAACAAATGAGGAAAATAATTTCCCAAAACTGAAACAGTATATGACTGGCTAGTTAAATCTCAAATTTAAAATGCAACCAATAATAAATTAAATCTGTTTACTAAAGTGTTACTTATGGATATATAGCCATTTTTCTAAACCCATATGTTCAAATGGCATAGACTGCATACTCTATCATTGCTCCAAGACTGAAAGGGAGAGACATCATATGCTTACCACATATCATAAAAATAATTAAACTTCCAAATTGAATAGATGAACCATAAAAACACCGAAAAAGTTCAAGGTAAAACAATCTTCTTTTTCTCCTCAGGTATTGTTTTTTGAAAATTTTGCAAAGGGGTGGTGACACTGGTGTTGACTTTTGAAACAGCTCCATACATGTGCAATGTGTGTATATAATATATTTTTAGTATTTTTTACTGAATAAATGGACACACACCCAATATACACACATGGGCAGCCAATGCAATAAGACAACAGATGTACTGGTTTCAATTTTTCTATAGCTAAGTCTGTTTATGCCCATTTCTGCCTGCACATTTTAAATATGTTAGTACTTGATTTTGGTTATGGCAAGCAAAAACAACATCATGTCATCCATCAAACCTGATATATGGTATACTGTATAACCTTTGTATAAAAACCACCCAGGGGACTGAGCCAAAGTAGTAGACTGTGTATACACAGTCGCCTTAAACATGTATTGTTGATACTGGTATACAAATGAGTGACTGTAAAAGGTGGTCTTTATTCACATTAGACAGGTGGAATAATATACATGGAAGGTCATTACATAGTAATTTCCATTGGGGACATTTCATACTGGTTGCTATAGACAGGTGTTCTTTATAGCAGGTTATACTGTTTTGCAAAATTTATTTTAAAACTCATTTGTTATTTACTCTGAATTAGGATAGTGGTTATTAATTATAATATTAATGTGAACATTCAGTTTACATATGTAAGTTATTTAAAGATTCAGTCTGTATGGTGGTAATATGTTCATTATGGATACATGACTCCTTGGAGAATATACTAGTTGCATTGATTGTGAAGGTAATCTTATGACTTATGGTGTTTCAAAATATGCTCTACTGAACATCTCCCCCCCCTCTCTCTCTCTCTCTCACACACACACACACAGAGGGAGAGAGAGTGCGAAAATGCAATAAAAGAGAGACAACTCTTGATAGCGTATGCATACAAGGTTTGACATGTAGGTAACCGATCAGTGTTTAGATTACATTACTTTGTCTAAGGATTTTTATTGAAAACTTGCGAAACTTGGTGATTTGAATATGTGACTTAATGATTCTCTAAACCGGTATCGCGTGAATATAATTTAAACACGTTGCAATGTCATTTCCATCTTCACATTCGTACACCGATCATCGCGGGGGCAGCCATATTTGTTTACATTGACAACCAAATGTACCATTCAGATTTTCGCTGTTATAAGATATTTACACCTGATGCACCAGAAAGATTTTAGATTGAATTTTATTTTGGATGTGTTATTGTATGTTTTACAAAATATCGAGTGATAATTTTCTTTACACAAAAAGTGTCCAAGTTTTAAAGATTGACAAAAAATTCCTAGGGTTTCTGTTGCGACATCAATTGGCGTCAAGAAATCGAATATTTTGTGTGAATAATAATGTATTATATCAAATTTAAACCCAAATTCTAAAATATTGTTTATTCCGGCATATAATCCACTGGTGCACGGTACTGAATTATATTTTATAATGTTTTATCGTTAGTTTAACACGGGGGACATTTTCGGCCATCAGACACTTGTCAAAAAGTAATCCCAATTTTCAAAACGGCGGAAGGATAAAAAATTGTAAAACCGAAACACAATTCTCGGAAAAAGCCGGGTTGGCGTTCCTACTGTTAATTACCGGTATGCGAAAAACGGATGTAAATTCTACTTTTATACACCTAAATAGAGACGATTTTTAAGTTATTATAATTTTGAATTATTTATAAATTTTAAATTTTAAAAATGTTTTATGACGATATCATGGAAATATTGAAATAAGAGTTATAGCAGGATGAAAAAAATGAATTACGACAGAATTAAAGATAGATAGAATGAGAATTGGAGGTACCACTAAATTAAATTTCATCCATATTTACTGATCAGAAATACACAATCGCAAAAAATATATGAAATAATTAATAAATACAAATAATTCAATACTGTTATATATATATTTTTTTAATTTTACGGAACAAATTTAAGGAATGATCCGCGGTAATTTTTTATCCCGCCTGAATCGCCAAATATACAGCTTATAAATTTAATATTTTTGACTGTTTGATAAATTTTGAAAGTCTCTAAATCATTTATTAAAGTCATTAAATTTTTTGTGGAAATTTTCATGTCATATAACCTTGCCAAACATAAGTTTTATTCCATTTTTTAATGTTGGTCTGTACGAATCACTATATAAATCTATAGTATCTAAGGGGTCAGTGTCACCGTTTCCAAGGTGTCTTAAGTCGCCATCTTCACCTGTGACGTCACACCGAAGCCGAGAGTTATTAATAGGCTTTCGTAGAATTGACCTGACACCTGTTTCATTTTTTGGACCTAAATGCTCCTTAAATGCGTAAGACAATATTTTACTACAAAGGGCGTGGCTACAATGTAACGTTTCGTTCCATAAAATGTAAACACCGCCCTAACAAAGGAGCTGGGTAAAATTTGACGGAAATGCAGCATACTATATTTGAGCGTAAATTTGGTGTATTAAAATTTCAGATAAAGCCCATTTCAGCTATACCGGAAAATTTACTGATTTCCAATATAAAATCCAACTCGCTTATAAGGGTCATCGATGTAAGTAGGGAAATTCAAGTGAAAACCATTTGGTTGAACAAAATGAAAGAGGGGGTACAATTATTAAAATAACTACACAAGTGTGAAGATTAATAAATAAAAATAAAGCAGGAAATTGATAATTTAAGATTTTTTAAAATATTTGTTGCATTTTTTATGGAAATTGTGCAAAAATACACGTGTTTCACATTGTATAACGAATTAATTTAAAAAAATGAAAAGATATTTATATATTCAACGCCACAGAGCAGTGCAAAGGGCAGGGACAGCGTTTGTTAAAGAAATACGAGAGGTTTTTTTTTTGACAATTTAGGTTGACGTTTTATTTTCCTTGTACCAAGCGTGATATTTATATTTAAAGGCTACTAATAATCCAAAATACAACAAGTCAAAAAATGTGCACGATCACACAATCCTGTTCTATTTGAATTGAGGTGAATATTGTTTGGTTTGAAAAATGCTGAACTATGTACAGTCGATTAGCCTAATCAAGTAATATTGAAACTTTGCTTTTATAATCTTAACTTGGATCGTTGGTAGCCTTAGGATATGAACCATCACGCCTGGTACACGCATTTCATCTCAATCAAAACAATTTACTTGACAATGTAATTTATGCTTTTATTTAATTTCCACGTTATCAAGATTCGACCAGCTTTGTTATTTCAAATGTGACTGTACAATGCGAATTTCAGTGGCGATTAAGTTCTTCTATATTTGCAACTCCAATAATTTCTGAAGGCAACCTTTCTATCAACGAAAACAACTGATCTTGTGAGAGAGGAATTCACGCATAATTTGGATTTCTATATCTCTCTTGTTGTTGGAGACGTTTCCCAAAATGCCATTGTATCTCTCAAAAGAAAACATCCATAACCCATAAATACTACCAAAATCCTTTATAACCTCTTACAAGTGGCAACGCATGTGGATATTTGGTATAACTTTTGATATATTTGGGATATTGCAAGCCTAGGCTTATCAAGGCCCTCAAAAAGTTTTATGGCCGTCATCACAGTATTGTTGATAAGTTTGATGTCTCTGTGTCCAGGATTGCCTTGGATATATTTGACGTCTCATAGTTCCATGTTCCTTTCACACAATTTTGATTACACACGTGGCGGGTGTAGCTAGCTAAACAGGAGGTGCTTACCCTTCCGGAGCACCCGGCCTCACTTCCCTGGTGGAAGTTCACGTGTCTAACCTAACTTGTCAGTTCCAAAGTTTTTACTTTGCTTCTGGATTGTGATTCGGAAATGGATAAGTATGTTTGTTTTTGATTTATGAATATTTGTTGATCCAAAAAGTGTTATGAGTTTATTTCCAAACTTTAAGAATAATTTATCGGCGATGTTAGTTTTCGTCTATATTTTCCACGTTGAAAGGGAATATTATCACAACGTATCCGATCTCTCGGTCCTTCTATCAAAGAGTTTTGAGCAATTCTGACACACGATATAACGAGAAAAATCATTTCTGTTTATTCCAAGCAATTGATTCATTTTATACACAGATGTAGGGATTATCAAAGCAATTCCAGTGATCAAAACATTATGAGTCCCGTATTTTGGAGAAAGAATTTTAGAAATCCCATTTTAAAAATCCCATTAAATTTCAAATGCATTGTTGCTGATGTTTGTGCACTATCAGATGAGATTAGAATAAGCACAAGCAGTGCTGTGAGAAACTTCCCTAAACTAAGAAGTTCCCAGTGTCTGGTCTTAATTATGGGCTGCATTTCCGACTTCCGCATATGCTTTAGCAATTCTTCATAATCCACATCCAACCATTCCACTTGGTTAGAAGTCTGAGACAGTGGTATCATCTTGGGTTGGATCTTCCAAACCACTTTCGTTAGATGTTTTATTATCCTGGAAATAATTATAAGTGTTTTAATATTATGAGAGAGAGGGATTTAAATTTATATAATTGATCCTTTGGGTCCAAGCAAGGTAATACACAATCGCTGCCTTCTCAATCAATTATTTATATACAATTATCTTGAGCCTTTATATCATTTGTAAATAATTTATAATTTCACTTTTCGTATGTCACACGCATACTTAAAGGGTAGGTAATACATACCGGGGCGCAAACAGCTATAAGACCACTAAAACTTTTCTATAAATCTCGACTGAAGTATCCATAGACAAACCATCTATAAACTTATATATAATTGTATATATATTCAAAATTTTGACAAAGTATACACACCTTACAGAACGATATATTCTTGGTTTTTTAATTTTCATTTTGTAAACTATTTCCCTCATCTTGATAGACATGTTTATATAAATTGTAATTTAGATGCTAACGTATATAACTATTTTGAAGAATTTCTCACACCTGTACAGAGCAATTGAACTTGTTTTAAATTTTGCCACTTAACATTGACAACTCATCTATAATCACTGTGTCTACTGTCTCAATCATTTTTCTACCTTGAATAAGTTTTTCGTTAATTTTTCACCAAATTAAGAATCTTCATTTAAATATTTACAATCATGTACCCTTGGCAATTTGCACAGTTTGAGCTCTTAAGTCACGATAATGTGTTGCTGCTATCCCTGTTTGGACACACGACAGCTACATTTTTGTACAGCTTGAACAAAGTGAACGCGTACATTGCTATCACTTTCTTCCAAGATATCGAGCTTCTTTGCTATGAAATTATAAGATATGAGTACACCTGGAAATAGTGCGCCTGGTAAATGAGCGTGAAAGAAGTATATCTGTTTTATCGTGAGATATGTATTCTGAGACGGGTAATGCATTTGGTTACATATGCACATTTGGAATAAATTTTCGGAATACATTTCGGAATCTAGTAAAATATTGCGACGGGATGCACCTAATAATTTCTGCAATTTGGCGAACTGATCTCATGTTAACAATAAAAAGTAGTTCGAGAAGTTTCCGTCATACGATGTAAAATCATAACTTTTTATGAAATGAACAGCAACGGCAGGTTGTTTAATTAATTCTTCGCGAAATCTACGGAAATTTAGATTTATTTTGAAGGTTTATGATAACGTATTTTGATGTTGAGGCAATTGTGTCATATTTTAAAATGTTTATCGATTAGATTTTTCTTTCGTAAAAGGGACATAATTCGTACAGTGTTGTGTACAGTCGTTTTACCAGTTCCGAACAGGGTTTCATATAAGCGCTGCTGCAGACGTCATCCACAAGCAGAGGAAATAAAATTTATGTGGTGTAATAATACAAATGTTTACTGATTCCAAAATATCGACACCTGTCCTCAAAAACCCGTGGTAGTATGTTTTCTTGAAAAAAGCATTTCCGTGATCACGGTTTGTTTACATCGTTAAACTAGGTCACCAACAATCTGTCGACCTTTTAGGAAGCGGTTGAAGTTTAATATTATTTAAACAATTAATGCCTATACATTCAAGTAGAAGCAAATTTAGAAAGTTATTTTGCGATTCCTTTTATTGAACGGGATTGAAATTTTAGATTATTCGGTAGTAAAAATTCGGAACTGGTAAAACAGCTGTACTTCACCATTAACATGAAACGGCAACATTTTATGAATTTATTTTCTCGACATGGTAGCTGAGATGTCAAATTGCTTGCTATGTATTTGGGAGATTGAGATTCAAACCAAGGATACTTAAAATCCCCCTATTGTTCTGTGCACACTGAAAAGATTAAGGAAAAATAGTCAGTTCACCTGTTTGACTATAGATGTTGAAGTCTCAATATAAGTGAAATATTCTTCACTTGGATGTAACACACCCTTCACTCAATCACATTCAATCAGCTTCTTGTCATGTAAGAGGCGTAGTTACTGGCATTAAATTTGAGGGTTGTGGGTTCAAACGTGAGAATATTAAAGATTTTCTGAAATGATTTTCATAATTTACTGTAGAATGTTTACAAGATAGTGTTAGTGATGAGTCTTAAAATCAGTGTGGATTCAGATAACTCTGTAGAGAATAGGCTGCATATTGCTTCTACATAAGACACCTACTATAAAGTGACTGATACACATTTTGAAAAATTGTTTTTGCTAAAGATATGCAATTCCTTTACATCTGTGTTTATTAACTGATGGAAAAATTCAACAAATAAATTTATCTCATAAATCCATTAAAATTTATAAGGTACTAGTGATGTTGATATACAAGTGTTTAAAACACTTGGGAAGAACAAGGCACACTTTAATAGTGAAAACAATCTCAGGCTGATCATGAAATGACATTCACCTCTCCTAAATAAATACAAAAAGAATGTAAATATGATATGTACAGATAACTATCTTGTCTGTTCATTTTGTAAAATTGAATATCTAAGAGAATTTAAAGTTTTCACAAGTACAACACATATGCCTCCATCAGCTGGTGAAATTTGATCAGATACACTAGATGTAATTTGATCTTAATGAAATGAGGACTCTTTAACTTGATCAGCAATTTTTCAGTACAATATCATAACATTTAAATTTTTAAATATCTTCAGGGCTGTATACAATTACAACAGCTCTCATTTGGTTCATCATACTTGTTACTGCTCAATGAGTTAAGTAATAGTGTTTAACACCTAGTCAAGTATATGTCACTTATATTGAGACATTGCCAGCTATAGACAAAGTGCAAAAATGTATGGCGGAGATACAAAAGCCGCCGGAAAACATGTGAAACAAATCTAAAAACTTATGTACCAAAGGAATTATTTGTACGATTTTTTTACATTGAGAGGATAGAATTTCACACTTATGCTAGATTAGGACATAGTGTCGAAAATCAGCTTTAAATAACACAAACGGCCGTCTAGTGCTGTAAATTTAAAACTGGTGTAATATGTAATTAATGTCGAGTTTTACAAAGATCTAACTAAAAAATGAACAATTTATAAGACTGAAAAAATAGATTTCAAAAGGAATATACATTTTACGCAAACAATAATGAAATAAAAACTTTTTTTTTAATTTTTATTTATTTTTGTTCGCTCTCATTAACTTGTACAACGTGCATACATACATACATACATACATATATATATCCAAAATACATATTATGCACAGAATATTGCAATTATATACATGCAGAGACTTGCTAAATACATTCAAACCTGTCTATAAAGACCGCCAAGAGGAACCAGCAAAAGTGGCCCACATGGGCAGGTGGCCTTTTTATACAGATCCAAATAATATGAACAAAGAACTTTTAGCATACAATTGTACTAGCCTCTATAATCAGGTGACCCTTATATAGAGGTGGTCTTCAAGGCAGGTCAGACTAATATATATATTATTTAAGCATAACAAATTTATAAATAAAAAATTCATAAAAATGAATAAGATACAAAACTACGTCACAATTCTAAACATAAAAAACACTAGAATCATACCATGGATATAGCTGTTCATCCAGGTGAAATGAAAAACCATTTGTGGCGTCAATTTGTTCGATGTTGTAATAATTGTTGTCCATCTCGAATTTAAGCCTCGAGAAAGGACGACTGACCCATCACCATTAAATGTATTCAAATTTATGCTAGGTTTATGCCTTGACTGTGCCATTGTTGGTTCCTGTTCTTGGCGATTTTCTGTTGCTTTTTGTTGTTCTTGATCTGGTGTTTTGTTCTCTATTACTTCACTACTGATTGTTTGTTGGTTGATATAGTTTTCTTGTGTCGCTCCCTGCTGTCGGATCAACACCATAACTTGAGATCTTTTGATCCTCCACCACTTATTACACTTAATCTTATGCTTGGTGAAGAGTTTAGGATGGTTGATAACTGGAGAATTAGCTGAAAATACTAAAAAAAAATACAGAGACTTAGTTAACGCTCTTTATTCGATGGTCAAGGTTAAAAGTAAAGTTTCACCTTGACAACGCTTCCCTATACCCCAATCAAGATTTCACTCACATACCGAAGGTTAAATCGAACCCTATAATGCGTCGCGCGTACACGTAGACATTAAGTCAAGCCCCGAAAACAATGGTGTCAATTAGGACTTGCGTACGCCTATACACAAACAATGGCGGAAATACCAAAGCCAGAAATCATGTGAAACATATCTAAAGTCTTATTTACCAAAGGAATTATTTGTACGAAATGTTTTACATTGAGAGGATAGGATTTTGCACTTATGCTAGATAAGGACATAGTGTCCAAAATCTGTTTTAAATAAGATTAATGCTGAGTTTAACAAAGATCGAACTAAAATAAAATGAATAATTTTAAAACTGAAAATTACAAAATAAAAATACATATTTTAGCAAACATGCTTGAAATAATTTTTTTCTTTATTTCAAAAGGAATATACATTTTACAAAAACAATAATTAAATTATTACTTCGTAAAAATATAAAAATACATCATAATTCTAAACATTAAAAATCACTGGGTTATAGTGTTGTTAAAGATTAATTCTTCCATTCGCTATGTTTATGGTTAGTCAAACGTAATTGTCATAAGCCCATTCACAGCCAGGTTTAAGTTTGTTACTTTATAAAATTTTAATAAGATTGTATCTGGCAAAACCCCTCTCATAGCCAGCAGAACGAACGAACATAACAATGGCTTTTTTAAAAATTTTGCAATAAGTCTTTGTCGCTAAATAATAAATTTACTGCCCATACCTTCCTTGAATTTAGGCCACTCATACACGAAATCCCTGTCATTTAGTCACTATAGAAGAATTATCTACGGCATAGTGTTGGCTTATTAGATTGATTCATTCCATATGATAAATATGTCACATCAGATTTTGACGACAAGTTTTTCGGATTGATTATTTCAAAACAGGAGATAAGTACGCTGTCCTCAAAATCTAATATTTAAATTCTCGACTAACTTTTAAAGGTATTTTTACTCATACTTTAAATACAGCATCAGAGTTTTTGCATTTGATACGTCGGTTGATTCCTCAGTCATAACGGAAAACATTCCAAAATTTCTTTTTTCCTGCAGCAGGTCGTCCCGGACAGCATCAGCCGTAGCACCGTAACATTTTGGATTTCGCGTACAGATTTTTTGTGTTCATAATTAATACCTTTTTGCTGGGTTTTACTAGTTCTTAATGGATCAAACTAACTAATTTTGTGATGCAAAAGAAAACTGTTCAAATCACATATTGCACTTGATAGCTCACTACGGTGAGCAAAATAATAATAACTATGCATTAATTTCTCTCATGTTCAAATGTGTTTAATGTAGCTATTTCAATGTCACAGTACATAACAGATGCACTTTAAGCATATCTGTGGTCTTCTGTTATTGTGTGCTTTACAAATGTATCTCTCAAACATCACAGCCCGATGTCCACACGTTTGCTCGACATGCACTTTCTCATAGTTCGTCAAACATTGTATTGACACTGCTGCCATAGCCCATTTTTTGCTGAAAATCAGCACGATATGATAGATATTCATCCAGGTCACAGAATTCCTTTTTGCAATTTGGGCAACAGTAGATTACCTGGATTTATTGCCCTGGACTTGGTGGTGTGGTCACATATATTTAATTCTGCTGGTGTGGTCACATATATTTAATTCTGCACAACGGTGTCCTAGTTTTGACATGTATACCAATACAGTATGTATGCACCCAATAGTAACAATTGGGTGCCGAACACCCCACCCTTTCCTCTAAACTATCCTTGCCACAAACTCTGTATTTTTTTGGATCTTCTACCCTCCCTCTCACCGTGCTTTCTTTTGTTTGGGTGGCCTCGTTAACCACTTCAGATGGTGGTGGTGGTGGTAATGAGACGGACTCAGTATAATTGCAACATTGAAAAATATTGACATGCATTTCAAGAACACGTTTTGCAATGTAATATTTGAACTGACAAAACACGTTTTATTACTGGACTTGTGATATAAATACTGTAAACATTTAATTTCACGTGTATTTATTTTCGAGGTATATGCAATTAAGACATATCTGCTAGTTACATTTTCGCGTTATTAAATCTGTACTATAACACAAAAGGCATTAATACAATTTGGCTTGGTATTAATTTTTGTGGAAAACAAACGACAGCGAAATAGCAAAAATTCGTACACTGCGAAAATAAATACGTTTACAGTGTATATATAGATTAATCCCCCTTTTTAACAAATCGCAAATTAATTGAAAATTACATAAAAAATTTATAACAATTTTTATAACAAATTTCCACCATATTTCTTAATTTTTATATATAAATATGCCAGATTTTAATTTTGATATATAAATATGCCAGATTGTTAAGCAATGCATATATTTATTATGATCTATGAAATTCTACGAATAGTACACGAATTTACAGTTTACGATTTAACATATTTAAAGTCACATTCATTGCTTCGCTTAGAACGACTGTTATCATGTGAGCGATATTTACATTAGACATTGCCTCTTCAACGTTTTTGTCTTCTATACTGTAATTGGGGCTTACATATTCGTTTATAGCCCAGATGGACCTTTAATGGTTATCTTCACCTCTGCATCTGTTGCAGGTCTTCCATACTGTAATTTGGGCTTACATATTCGTGTATAGCCCCGGATGGACCTTCAATGGTTACTTTCACCTCTGCATCTGTGGCAGGTCTTCTATACTATAATTGGGGCTTACATATTCGTGTATAGCCTCAGACTGACTTTTATAATTGTTACCTTCACTTCTGAATTTGTTGCAAAATGCAGGTCCATTGCCTAAAGTTACTATCTATCTATATATTTTCAGATTAGAGAAAATATAAATAATATTATAGGAATTAAAGATTATGATGCTGATTACACCTTCAGCCGCATCACAAAGCAAGGAGTAATACAATTTCGGAAAATAATACGAGACCGACGATATTTACAATCAAATAAATTTAAAACGTTGGGCGGGCGAGATCTGGATAAGGATTTACAGCATTTCACATCTGTGAGCGAGTAAAATATGTTTGAGCATTTCGAGAACGTTCGTGCAAAGCAAAGTTTTTTTGTCTGAAAATTCCAAAACTGGTTATATTAAATAGAGACAGAAAAAGTTACAAAAAAAAAACAAAAACAAAAAACAAACCAGAGTTGATTGAACACGTTGAAAAATTGGAAATTAATTAAAAATAAAAAAAGACCGATTTACTGGAATTTATTAAAAAAAATAATGTTGATTAATTGTAATAACTTTTGTTATCATATTGTATTAATGTAAATATAGATGTCATTTATAATTTTTATGTTTTTTTGGTAAGGATCTTGTCTTTGACAGTTACCTTTGAGAGCTACTTTCCTAGTGCTCTACAATTGGTTAAGTATTGGTATCAGTATTATGAAAATATCTAATAAAAATTTGAAACATTTTTTTTAAATGACCATAATTGAAAAATAAACCAGCCAAGTCAGTGGGTGCATATTTGAAACATTTTTTTAAATGACCATAATTGAAAAATAAACCAGCCAAGTCAGTGGGTGCAATTAAAGCTAAATAATTTTCAATTTAATTTGTGAACATGTGAAAATTAGAATTTAAGTTACAAATCGTGCATTATTATATGCTTTTGTAGACCATTAGTTCAATTGTTACATGTAATAATTTTCATAACGTTCATATTTCTTTCAAGTTACGATTTTTTTTATAATAGTTTAAACAATCAAAATTGATTGTTCGTTCCAAAGCATTTGAAGTAAGAAGTTTGTTGGGATTATTTTTTTCAAAGTGTATAATTTATATAAAATATAATTTTAAAATGAATATTTGTTATAAACGGATAAAAGAAGAAAATTACTGCGGGAATAATCTTCCTTGCAGAATCGAGCTCCTAGCCACAAACACTATGATGCAGAAATCTTTGTATACAATTTTAAAGTACATATCAGCAAGTCGAGGTCACTAGATTAAATGCATTATGATTGGTTGTTGCAAAATCAACATCTATTTACATTTTCAAAAGCAAAACGTAACTTGATAACTAAGAGGCACCTGCAATGAGAAATAAAAACAAACAAAACTACAATAGAAAATAGGAACACAATGTATGATTCATGTAGATATCTGGACAGATTATATTCATATTTAAATGTAAAACGATCAAGTAATATTCCCAGGATACATCGAATCAAAAGGCAAATAATACCAGCCTAAGTCCAAATTACAATTCCAAAAAGTGTCAAAGCTTTGAGTTGCCAAATTTAACATTTGTCATTTAGGTTAAACATAGAGTGCTAAAATAGCACTAAAATAGCTACACTCGTCAAGTTTGAAATTAAAATAAAAAACAACATTAACGTTTTTGTTAATTCAGCTTGTGTTAGACTTATTTCAGTTTGAGTTGATTATGTAATTCAAACTTAATTTTAAAATGATTACAATAAATTTAAGTGACATTAATATGACACTTTATTTAACCGTGTCTCGAGGCATTATAGTCGTAATTCACACGACAGAAAAATCAACATATAATTTCAGACGTTTTTACGCGGTATATGTAATAAGAAACGATGATTAAAGATAAGATACGAATACAATTAATGTAGGTTACATATTTAGGAGTGTTATTACTGATTTTTATTCTTAACAAATTTATGTTTTAACATACTCACGCTGTGAAAGAGATCAAAAGATTATTTGCTGTAAGACATTTGCATGATTTTTTTGTTTCCGGTTCAAAACTAGATATCTTTCAGTGAGGTAAAACCCCTCTCCTTTTTTAATATATTGCCGGTATATTATTTCTAAAATTTGACGTGGTGACCTTAATCTGGTATGTCGTTTTATATTGGTTAACATGTATGCCAAATTTGATTGTGGTCTGGGAATGAATTTTTATGTATATTTTTTATATAAAAGTCCATCCATAGACATTGAGAATATGGAGCGGACAGACGGTGTGATTCCTTTATCCAACCTAAAACTACGTATTCCGGGATAGTCAACCAAACCAAAACTTACTATCGAGTTAACCGCCGCTCAGTTGGTAGATTGCTTGCCCCGTAAGGTGGAGGTCGTGGGTTCGAACTCCGACCGGGCCCTACCCAAGACATGAAAGTGGGTTGTGTCTTATTTCGCCAAACACTCGGCACTACGAAATGAAAGTCACTGTTTTCTCGTGTAAAATAAAAAAAATGAAGTCCTGAGTCACAAAAGGCGTGACAAAATAAAGAGCCTTGTCGTATAATGCCATCATTGATTTTCACGTGTATCTATAAAACCATGTAGTGTAGGAATTCCTGGCCTGAAAAATAATTCATGGGCTCAGAAATATTCAAGACAGAACTTTATTTAATTGTACAAAGTTCCAAACAATCGAGTGTCTATTGCTAGAAGTGAAACTTGAAACTCGCTTATTTATCAACGTTGATCGACTACTTAAATGAAAATCATGTTCAAACTACAATCTCAAAGCAAATTAAAAACTATGAAATTGGCAAATGAAGTTAAACACGTGAACTTCCACCAGCGAAGTTTGGCCGAAGTTTGGCCGACTGCTCTGGCATGGTAAGCACCTCCAGTTGAGTAAGCTACACTTGCCACGTGTGAAATCAAAATTGTAAATTAAAGTAACATGGATCTCTATGTTTATTGAAATTATTATCCCCGCCTTTCAAACTTCTGTCCGTCCGTCTATTCTTGTCGGGAGTAATTCTCCAAAACTATGAAGCACGATTTTTATGATACGTTTTGAAAAACATCAACATTGATAGGAGAACGCTTATCCCTAACCAGAACCGATTTGCTTTTTTCTGGGAATTATTGCCCTTTCAACATTAAATGCAAATAAAAAGAGTACCTACTATTAAGAGATCCTAACTGACAATTAGTTTTAAAATTGAAAAATGTGTTTGGTATACAGCCATATCCATCTTTTAAGACCACCAAACCAGTAAAAGTAGCCTTTGTGTGTAGGTGCTCCTAATTATACAGGTTTAAATAATAACATGATCAAAGAGCAAAAGGGATATTACTGGCCATTATAAACAGGTGTTCCTTATATCAAGGTGGTCTTTCAGATAGGTTTTACTGTATAATAGATGTAGAAGTGGTAAGTGTTATTTATTTTGAAATGTAGAATGAACAAAAAAATATGTAACTTTAAAATTGATATTGAATAATATTTTAAATATGCATGCTGATGACCGTTCCGGAAATATAATTTTCTGGAATTCGACGTAGTCAATAAACTTTTTAAATGATGGAAAATTTTAAATAATAATGAGCAAAATTGTCTGATTTTTACTTTTTTTTAAATTTTATAACTTGCATACATGTTTTTAAACAAAACATACTTTAAGCTTGAAATGTATTATTCAGCATAATATACATACACTTATGTGGAATATATTCAATAACACCACACCCATAACTCTCAACAATCTTATATAGCAAACAATCTTATAAACTACATTAACAGATAGAAAGATGTTCTTGAAATACTGATGTCCCAAAAAGATAGTTTTTTATTTTTTTTCTTAATCTTTTTTAATTTTTTAAATTGAAATAGAATTCTTTAAATTTTTAACGTTTTAAAATTAAAATTTATTACCTTATATACTTAATGTTTTTAAAAGTTTTAAATACACACTCAATCTGTGATGGCATTTGTGTTAAATTGGCCAACCTTCAAACTATTGGGACGCTTTGAAAGACTTTCTCCTTTGATATAACTAACATTGTATCTCAGAGTAGAATCTTTTCATTTTTTTACATTTAAAATCAACCCCACTTGGTCCGTACAAAAGGTATAACAAATTCAATATTTTCACATTAACGTTTTTTTCTGTAATAAATGTTTTTACTAAAGCTAGTGTACTAGATATATTTTCTGTAATAAATGTTTTTACTAAAGCTAGTGTACTAGATTTTTTCAAATGTGATAATGTACACATGGTTCTAACATGTCGGGGAAAACTCCGAAAATTTTTCTTTTTCAAAGGTCGAAGAATTTCAACAAATGTCGGGAAATTAAAGGAAAATGTCAGGGAATTTTATATTTCTTTCTCAACAGTTGTACCCCTTGAAAAAGTTATGAATATTGGCAATTATTTTATTATTATATTAATGTAATAAGCTAGATATTTTTGAGTTTTTGATTTATTATTCTTATGTTTAAGGTACATAAAAATGATTTAAACATAAAGATTAATTATTGGGCAAAATCCCTAACTTAGTGGTAAACATTCGACAAGCTTGTACCATAGATGTACATAGTCTTTATTAGATTAAATTTTATTGATTTTTATAAGTGACGATTATAATATGTGTTGCTCTTCGGTCTAGATTTTTAGTTTACCTTACATTTGAATAAAATCTTTAAAAATTTTAAGCCTTAAATGAAAAGTAAAATGTTTATATAATTTATAACTTTTCTGAATGACTAAGGGAAAAAATACATGTAATCTTACCGGAAATATGGTAATGAATAATAATGCGTTTTCATGAATTAGGACAGGTTGAGTAAGAAGTACATTTTGGGCGATGATAGCTTAGTGATCTAAAGGGCTCCTTAACGGGTCATATCAACCCTAACAACCTAGTTTTGAGTCCCACTTGGGAAGATACGAGTGTTTTTCAGTTTGCTTGTCGAAAATAAATGATTTTTTGTGTACCAGTCTCTCCCCGTCTCGATATAAGAAAAAAAAACTCGTGATTGGGGCACAAAACAATATTCATCTTATCCAATCTGAAAAGAAGCTTTTTATATAGTGTTTGATAAACAAGAAAATGCAATAATCAAACAAATATGCATGCAACTCCAAGCAGGATTTCGAGAAAATATGGCAATCTACTATTGATGCAGACACCAGTTTCACAATAACTTTTTAGCTAAGATTTCAATTACTAGTAACTTTAATTTAGCAAAATGTGACAAAACTTGTCATATGTGATAAGGTTAAAGTGATCTTCAAAATGACAACAAATAAAATATCACAAAGATTACAAAGTTATTAAGATTTCATATTTTCCAAATTTACGTTAAGAGAAATTTGGTCAAGAATGATTGTGAAACTGGGTCCAGGGAACTTCGTCTACTTTTAATACCTTTTTTGAATCTTGATATTCCTCTACCAATATATTAGTTCGGTAGATACAAAAAACTTTTGTCGGTTTCAAGAGTGTTGTGCATACATACCTAAGTTTACCTATGATACGCGAGAATCACACCTGGTTGAACTTCATAACTAATTATATCTCACGGGTCAAAACACAAAGTTATCTTTCAGGTGTGCAGTTCAGGTTTTACTAATAATACAAAATGTAAATGTATCATAATAAACAACATAAAAAACTCGAAACTTTTCAATTTGCATGCAAGACATGTATAAAGAGAAGCATATATACAGCGTTTAAATAAAATATTTTTTTTCAGTATATAAAGCAAAACTAGAGTCCTGTAAAATAGTTACGTTTTAATGTTTGATTAAAAACATTCGATTCAAACTATAAATATAAAAGCTTAACTGACAAATAAACAGTTATAACAAATTTATTGCATAGACCTGTGTGAGATGTAGCATATTCAAGTATCTGCATAGTCGCAAATAACGTTTTTACATTTGATTATCTTTTGATATTCAAAAACATTCCGTACCAAATATTAAACCTAAAAAACTTAACTCATAAATAACCCCGTGTGGAACCCGGGTTAGAATAGGTCCCCAGTACCTCATGCTTGTCGTAAAAGGCGACTAAAATGAGGCATTCCGTTTGCCGTGGAATGCAATCCTTGATGGTAGAGGACGGGATTCTGGTGATTGAGGACCGTGTAGATTGCGGATTGCTCTGGCCCAACACATCACTTTGACCCTTACTTCATCTAGAAGGACGGTTGGCATCGGCCCGTGTCCAATCAATCGGCTGGTCACGCCTAGCCCTACATGGAAGATAATTGTATTTCCTAAATCTTTTCCCTTTGTCATCATTTCTTTTTCATAACTTTTGTCTTGTTCTTGCATGTAGAAGGCGGTGGCTCATGGGTCAAGTCTGGTCTCTTTGTGATGTTCGATTATATCTCTTAACTTGGCATCCATGAATTATTTATTTGCTAAATCTTTCTGGATGTTGACTTATCATTGTTAATCATGAATTTATACTTGATCATCACAATTTTTTTTTTAATTTAACATTCAACTTTAACATTGTAAATAACATAATAAAGTTAATAAACAAAAATATTTTCCCGTTTGATTTCAAGTCCCCGGATCCTGTCTTACTAGACAATATTAATCCGTTAACCGGCGTGACTGTTATCTTGAACTTGATGACAATGATTGAAAAATTATGCTGTTTATCACGTGCAATAATGATATAGTGAAAAGTCGGTCAGCGACAATGTGGCAGAGCGTCCATAACTATGGAAGAGTCCATATAGCTTATTAGCCCACCGATAGGACATACACGAAGGTGGAGCCGCCAAACGTACGCATGAAGGTGCGAACACACATACGACAACATGGTATATATAGTACTATTGGTGCACAATGAACTCGCTCGTGTTTACATAACCGTTGGCTCTGCCATAAAATCGGTGACGGACTAAAGCATTTTGTTGGGATTATTTTGGAGCTAAATATGAAACCAAAAATGTGAATTACAGCTATGTGAATTTACACGGACAAAGCGATTACAATGGTCATCTTTATTCACGGGTGAGTATGTACAGTTTTTTTTTTTTTTTTTTTGTAGTTGTTGTTCGACAGGATCCGGAGGTATTTGAAACAAACTACATTGCAAAAGTATATACAAATTACATATATAAACATACATAACTGTCTCAGTGAATGTTATTTTTTTAAGTACATGAGAAAATAAAAAGTTTGAGGTAAAAGACAGATAAAGAAAAAAGTTGCCGGGATGACACGTGTCCTGCGAAGATTGTGTATTTGTGTTATTAATCAATAAGAGGCGACCATCTAGACCAGAGAGTGTTATATTCTTCGGATCTACAATTTTTAAATAAAATATACTTTTCAATTTGAAATTTCATTTCTATAAATGACTTGAGAGCCAACAAGTTGGGTTCTTTATTTTGCATTTTCTTTTTATATATGTAATATTTTGTATTGATAATAAGCCAATTTTCAAAGTTATTCGTTGTTGAAATACCTTCTTTACCAAAAATGATTGTATTCTTTGTAACATTTATATCACATTGAGTTTTGTCTAGTATCCATTGTTTTGTTTTAAGCCATAATCTATATGTCACTTCACACTCATAAAAGAGGTGATCGATAGTTTCTGGGTATAATTTACAAAACGAACATGAATTAGAATTTTTATCATTCATCTTATTTAGCAGAGAATTTGTACCACGGATTCTATGTATAATTCTATACTGGAACCATTGTAACTGAGTTTCTTGGCAACAATTAAAGGGAATCTTATAGTAGTGTGTCCATTGTTCCGGTGTGAATTTATATCCTAAATTTGACCATTTCTTTTGAGATTTGGGCTTGCTTGTATTACTATTCAGAAATTATAGATATGTTTACAACCCGATTTCTGTTTATTTATAAGCTGTACATCTACAGGGATAATAGGTTGTTGCTTTTTTGTGCAAAGTTGTATTGGGGTGGTTTTTTTTACCTATAATCTCTAATTGAAAGTTTTAAAGATGCATATTCTAAGAAATTTGTTTTTAGTTTGTAAGTTCTTTTAAATGTTTCAAAATCCAGTATATTACTATTTCATCTAAAATATCATTAACATACACTATTCCTGCGTTCCAATATGTTTCATAGAAAAATGATTTCCCGCCCTTTGTTATATCTGATTATCAGATAGGTTGATTTTCAAAGTTATTGTTTAAAAGTTTTTGTTTACTTCGTATTATTTCCCAGCTATTAAGAACATCTTTCCAGAACTTATTCCTTGTTTTCGTTTTAGTTTCTTTTAGTAATCGTTTCCGAAAAGTATCAGCGAAGAAGTGTTCGTTTTTATTTCTGTTTCAAATAATTTTATCAATTTTGAATCATTTGTTATCGCTCTCCTTATCCAGGTAGATTTTAAGGCAGTTGAAAAGTTTATTATATTTATCATTTTTAACCCCCCTTCTGAATATTCTTTCACAGTTATATCTCTTTTTATTTTTTCTGGTTTATTTTGCCAGATAAAATTAAAGAAAAGCTTATTTAGCTCAGTCATCAATGTATCTGTGGGGTTTGAAGGGAAAGTAGAAGGTGATTAATTTGAGAAATTATTAGACTTTTTAGGATAATTATTTTTCCTATGGTTGTTAAATTTCTTCTTGACCATTGCTTCAAGAGTGTTTTCATTTTTTCAAGTTTTGGATAATAGTTTAATAAAGACATTTTCTTATATCAAGTGAAAAAAGTACTCCTAACATTGAAAATTCTGTAGAACCCCAATCAAGTTTCCATCTGTCATGATGGTACACCTCTTTTGAGAACTTTTTGCTACCTATCCATATCACCTTTGTTTTTGTTATATTTATATGAAGTCCAGAGATTTATCGAAAATATCAAATATTTGCAGCGCCGCTGTCAGACTCGGGGGACCCATCTAAGATTAGACTTGTATCGTCAGCATATTGCGAAATTTTATATTCTTCACCTCCTATTTCAATACCTTTAATCTCTTTGAATTTCTTATAAGAACGGACATAATTTCTGCACATAGTATAAAAATGTAAGGGGAGAGAGGATCCCCTTGTCTACAACCCCTCTCTAGCAAGATTTTTTCAGACAGAGTTCCATTTTGTAGCACTGTAGAGCTTGCTTTATTAAAGAAGGTTTTTATCCAGTGTATAATTGAGTTTTTAAAATAAAAAAGCGAAGAACTTCTATAATGAATTGCCAAGATACCGAATCAAAAGCTTTTTCGAATCAATTAACAGTAGCATACCGGGTATATTATGTTCCTCGGTATAATGCATTATATCATAAATTAACCTGATATTTTCGCCTATATATCTGCCTTTTAAGAAACCTGTTTGGTCTTTATCTATTAGTTTGTTTAAAACTTTTTTAATTCTGTTTGCAATACATCCACTGGCTATTTTATACGTACAGTTTAATAAACTTATAGGCCTCCAATTTTTAAGATATTGTTTTGGTTTGTTTGGTTTTGGTAAACATGTAATTATTCCGTATTTTTGAGTTTCCGATAATTCTCCTTTAGTATAGCCTTCATTTATTGATCTAACGACGAAATTTCCGATGTTTTTCCAAAAAAAATTAAAAAATTCAGCCGTAAATCCGTCTGATCCAGGACTTTTGTTGTTTTTCATATTTTTTAAAAACATTAGAGCTTCATTAGATGTAATTTCACCTTCCAAATCGTTAGGTTCATGTTCATTTAGATCATGATTTTGTAAAATCTTAGAAAGATTGATTTCTGAATTGTTATCCTTTGCAAAATATAATGATTTATAAAAACTTCTAGTTTCTTGTAATATCTCTTTTTGATCTGTTATTTTTTTTTCCTGTTTCAGTTTCTAAACTAGTTATTAACTTATTTGTATAATTTCGTGATTCTAGGCCACAGAAATATCTTGGGTTTTCGCCTTCTTCTACAAATTGAGCTCTAGATCGAATTATGTTGCCTTTCATTTTTTGAAGCCTAAGCGTTTCAAGTTCTTTCTTTTTTGTTTCAAGGGTCTCAAAGTCAATATTTTCAGTGTGACATTCTAACTGACTTATTTCTTTTATCAATTTTGTTTCATTTTGTATTTTTGTTTTTTCTTGTATGTCGAATAAGAAATAGTTTTAGATCTAATTTCGAGAAGTAATATTTTTTAAAAAGTTGATCAGCAATTTGAAATTTAATTTGTTCGTTTGAGATATTGTTAATATTACTTGGATTGTACACAGGGAGCATATATTGTTTTTTAACTTCATCAATAAGTTTACTAATTGTTTGAACATATATAGGATCCTTTAAAAAGAACTGTTAAATTTCCATATCCCAGGACCTTTTTTAAATTCGTTTAGTTTACATGTTAAGAGAACGCCTGAATGATCAGATCTATAGCCACTCGTCACGTTTACTGCTTCTATATTAGATAACAGATGATTACCTATAAGGAAGAAATCTAGTCGTGCTTGCTTTGTTGGGTTTTTTTCTCCATCACAATTTTACTATGGTGTATATCTTCTTTGTAGTCCTTGGTGCTGTTCTGAGTTGGTTTTCCCGGAACATAAAAGCATTGCCCCTAGTTGGCACTCCGATTGGTGGGTGGGGAGCAAGGAGATGAAATACCAACATCTTCAGGATGGGTACTCAAAAAACTTCTTCAAATAGTTCTAAAAGATTAGATCAGAAAGTGATGAAGAATCTGATGTCTTTGTTGCTTGGGCGAGGTTTGTCGTGGTGCAATCTACTACTGACCAACCTTTAAAAATTAACCCGTTTGTTATTAGTAAAGCTGTACAGGGTATTGCAGGTGATGTAACCGGAATTAAAAAGTTAAATTCTGGCTCTCTCCTAATTGAATGTTCAACACGGCAACAATCAACAAATTTGCTTGCTACAAAACATTTTGCCAGCTTTCCAGTTAAAGTTGTACCACATGGGTCACTTAATACAAGTAAAGGTATTATACGTGATCGAGAGCGTTCAATGAATGACATGAGCGAAGCTGACATTTCTGCTGAGCTAGCATCACAGGGAGTCATCATTGTCAGACGTTTCTCGTTTAAAAAAGATGGTTCTTTTATACCTTCCAACACATACCTTTTGACCTTTTCTATGTCAGCCCCTCCAAAGGGGATTAAAGCTGGCTATTATAATATCAAAGTGGAAACATTTATTCCAAGACCACTGAGATGTTATAAATGTCAAAAATTTGGTCATGGATCAAAGGCATGCAAATCTGTTGATGTTTGTTGCCGTTGTGGCACAAAGGGTCATCAGATTACTGATTGTACAAACACTATTAAATGTGTAAACTGTAAAGAAAACCACGTGGCTTCTTCCAGGGATTGTTCCATTTGGAAGAGGGAGTATGAAATAAATAAAATTAAAGTAAATAAAAACATAACTTTTCCTGAAGCTAGAAAACTTTACTCCCAACCACAAATTGCACCACAAGCATCATATGCCTCGGTAGCCACGGGTTCCTCAAAGAAGTTTTTTTCTGTTGCTTGTCAGACTGACTGTTCGTCTCTAAATGACAAAAGTTCTACACCAGCAACAAAGCAGCTTCAACAAAAAATAATGTTAAACAAAGTTCATCTATTAACAGTAAAGACATGAAGACTAGCTCTTCATCAAATATTAATACAAGTAATAATTCAAAATCAACTAAACAAAATGTTTTAAACAAACAAAAACTAAATTCTCGGGAGCAAAAATCAGCTCCAGCTTCCTCCTATGCAGAAGCTTTATCTCAAAGCAACACTGCATCACAACCAATAACAAAGGAAACAGATTCTGGAAAGGTTAAACCTGATCCAGTTAAAAAACAAAATAAAATAAAATCAGGAAAGAATGAACAAGTATACTATATTCCTGATAAGAGTCCCGAAGCATTACTTCGGAAAAATCCAATATTAGATTCCCCCAATAGATATGAAGCATTGGAAGGTGATATAAATTCATCTGATGAAAATGCTTCAACACGTACTGATACTGATGGTTTTACCCAAGTACGTAAGGGGCGTAATAATCGACGGCGTGGTTCTGGACGCCATCGTAGTCGTTCTGAAGACTGCGACATGGATATATCCCAGTCGCATATATCCCCAGTACGTCCTCCTAATAATGGGTAATCCTAAAATAATACAATGGAATTGTAGAGGTTTTAAAAATAATATGGATGAATTAGCAGTTTTAGCACAAGATTTCAACCCAGTTGCATTTTGTCTTTAAGAAACTTATATTAAAGAATCGGATAATGAAATCAAATTTCGTCATTACAAACCATATCACTTTTGTTCTCCTAATGCTAAAGAGCTTCGGGAGGTTCTTCAATTTTTATTCGAAATGGAATTATTCATAGTCCCATATCTCTTAATACTAATCTCCAAGCAGTTGCAGTTCGCATAACGCTACAGATAACTATAACATTATGCTCGATATATATTCCTCCATCATCAGCATATCTCTCATCGACATACAAAATTTGGTTGAACAGTTACCTAAACCATTTCTTTTAGTTGGTGATTTTAATGGACACAACCCACTTTGGGGAAGTTCGCGCCTTGATAATGAAGGCAGAATAATAGAGAACTTGTTGTCTAACAATGATCTATGTATATTAAATGACGGGTCTAAAACATTTCTATCTGATGCAACTGGTACTTATTCAGCTTGTCGCTATTGGATCCTGATATTTTAAATGATTTTTCCTGGAAAGTCCATGATGATCGTTGTGGAAGCGATCATTTTCCAATTATAATGGAATATACATCCGGGTCAAATGACCTTTCTATTCCTAGATGGAACTTTGCAAAAGCTGATTGGAATCATTTTCGAAATCTCTGCGCAGAAAAGATTTCTATCGAGAGATTTGAAAATGAAACTGATAAAATTCAGAGTTTTACTGATGTTCTTACTAAATTGCTAATAACTGCATTCCTAAAACCTCTGCAAATCCTCGTATCCATAAACCATGGTACAGCGAGGAATACAAACAAGCTAGGAAAAGTCGAAAACAAGTTGAGAGACAATTTAATAAGTCTCCTACACAAAACAACTTGCAGTTAGTCCGTTTATTTCGAGCAAAGGCTCGACGAAAGCTAAAAATTGCAGGAGAGACTCTTGGAGAAAATATATCTCTAAGATCAACTCTCGCACTCCATTAAATAAAGTTTGGAATATAGTGCGCAAAATGAAAGGAAAGGTTCTTCAGATTCTGTTAAACATCTTAAAATAAATGATACAATTTTAACATCTGAAAAAGATATTTCCAACAAAATAGCTGAGACGATATCTACAAATTCGTCATCAGTTAATTATACATCAGAATTCCAAAAACATAAAAACTTACAAGAAAAGAATAAATTATCTTTTAAATCTGACAATACCGAGGATTACAATGATATATTTTCAATTGAAGAACTTCAAAATGCTCTTTCGAAGGCACATGATACGGCAGTTGGTCCTGATGATGTGCACTATCAACTCCTTAAACATTTGCCTTCTTCTTGTCTTTCTACTCTGTTAGATATATTTAATGATATTTGGCAGAGTGATAATTTTCCATCATCTTGGCACAAAGCTGTCATTATTCCTATTCCAAAGCCAGGTAAGGATCACTCTGATCCATCTAACTATAGGCCTATTGCCTTAACTAGCTGCGTTTGTAAAACCATGGAAAGGATGATCAATAATAGACTCGTTTATTATCTTGAGTCTAATACTCTCTCGCATATTCAGTGTGGTTTTAGGCGTAACAGAAGTATTGTAGATCACTTAGTTCGCCTTGAATCATTTATTAAAAATGTCTTTATAAATAAACAACATGCGGTCTCTATATTCTTTGACCTAGAAAAGGCATATGATACCACTTGGAAATATGGCATCCTGAAAGATCTTCATGATATGGGTCTTAGGGGTCATACTCCTAATTTTATTAAAAACTTTCTCGAAAATCGAGAATTCAAAGTTCGGTTGGGGTCAACCCTCTCTGATGTCTTCGATGAAGAGATGGGTGTCCCGCAAGGTAGTCTGTAACTCATTTTAGCATTAAAATAAATAGCTTGCTAAAGTTTTAAACAATAGCATAGATGGATCTCTCTTTGTTGATGACTTTGGCATCTCCTGTAGAGGGACACATATGCATGCTATTGAAAGGCAACTTCAACTTTGCCTCAACAAATACAAATGGTCATTAGAAAACGGTTTTAAGTTTTCAAAAACTAAAACTTCCTGTATCCATTTTGAATAAACGCAAAATGCATAATGACCCTGAACTTTATATCAATGGCAGTATTATTAAAGTCGTAAAAGAAGCTAAGTTTTTAGGAATCTTATTTGATTCCAAATTATCTTTTATTCCCCATATTAAAAGTCTCAAGGCTAAATGTCTTAAGGCATTGGATATTTTAAAGGTTTTATCCAATACACACTGGGGTGGTGATCAACCAACATTACTTCATTTATACAGGTCACTTATCAGATCTAAACTGGATTACGTAAATCATATTTAAAAGACCTTGATACAATTCATCACCAAGGTCTACAAATATGTTTGGGAGCTTTTAAAACGTCTCCAATTGATAGTTTATACGTGGAAGCTAATGAACCTCCACTGCATTTAAGGCGTACTAAATTATGTCTGCAATATGCCACATTATTTGCAAATCATCAAATCCGGCATTTCACTGTGTTTTAATTCTTATCAAGAGCTCTACAATAAAAAGGTTAATGCTATTGCACCTTTAGGAATACGTTTAAAACACATTTGGAGGAATGTAATTTAAAACTAGATCTTATTAAAAAACACAAATAACAGATATCCACCTTGGCTTCTTGATAAACCAGAGTAAAGTTAGATTTAACAAACTATAAAAAGTCAGAAACAAGCCAAGATTTTATCAACAGGAATTTGCTGTTATTAAAGATAGATATTAGTCGTTTGATTCCTCCAATTATTAGAGAGGAACTACGACAGTGGCATCCAATTTATACTGATGGATCAAAAACTGCTGGTCGGGTATCAACGGCCGCAGTTATTGGAGACGAAACAATAAGTATTCGCCTTCCAATGAAAGCTCCATATTCACAGCTGAGGCTAAAGCAATATTGCTTGCTTTACAGTTTATTTCAAAATCGCCTCATAACAATTTTATTATATGCTCTTCGGGCAATAAAGAGCAGAAAGTTTGATCACCCTCTATCAGTGAAATTCTGGAATTGCATACTTCAATTACATATGCAGTTTCAGATTTTAATAAAATAATACATTATTGTTGGTTGCCTAGCCATGTTAGTATTAAAGGCAACACAAAAGCCGATTCAGCTGCTAAAGCAGCATTGTCTAAAAATATAACTTCTTGCGTAATTCCGCATACAGATTTAAAACCATTGATATACAATTATATCAATGATCAATGGTCAAGTCATTGAAAGCCAAGAACGTATAAATTATTTTCAATTCAGCCTTGTCTGGGATTTACACCTTTGCCCAGTACAATAGGCATGAAAGTATTGTTCTTCGGCGCTGTAGAATCGGCCATAGTTATTTTACACATTCTGTTATATTGAAGGGAGAACAACCTCCCCAGTGTATCCCATGTCAAGGTCAACAATCTATCCAGCACATTTTGCTGGATTGTGTTGATTTTATTCAGCATTATCAATGCAAGATCTTTTTAGTAATGTCAGTGGACGGGAAATTAACTTGTATCATAAAATATAATTTTTTTATCATATATAACCTAGTGTTTTATTTATAAATTGTCTGTGGTATAACTGGTTTTTCAGTTAAGCTATAGTTTTATTAAAAATGTATTTGTTGTTATTTTTAATTTTACATTTTAGTACTTTGTGTTATTGACACTATTGTATCTTCTACTGTTTCTAGCCGCGAATAGCTGCAATAATGCTGATGCGGCTTTAAACAATAACTCACTCACTCACTCTTGAAATATCAGTAAATTCATTACATGATATTTTCAGATTATACATGTAAGTTTTATACCTACGAAAGCCTATTACGCCCATGAATAAAAAAATTAAAAGGCGTAATAACGCGAAATAAAGGCGTTATAATGCGAAAAAAGGCGTAATAACGTCTTTAGAAAGGCGTAATAACGCGAATCAAAAGGCGTTAGAAGGCGTTATAACGCGAATTAAAAGGCGTAATAACGCCTTTTTGTTTATATATAGAGCAGTCACTTCCCTGGAGAATGTTAACAACCCTCACCACAAACAGATTGGTTTTAGTTTGAATAGCTAAAGGCAACTGCCGATCTATTCATACTAAGATGTCACAAATATCATTGTTAAAAGTTAGCGATTGACAATTGGAAGAAACTTTTTAATAAATAGCAATGTGTGCATTGCCAATCTTTATCAATGTTTATATTTCAGATCACTTAAAAGATTTGCATCCCCATATATATGATGATACTCTTTATGAAAAAAACAAAACACTTTACACCCATTCTCAGTAATAAGGCCCAAATAGTGTTATATTACAGTATAATGAATTGGCTTTGGAAAAGACCAAAGAATAAATGTACCAACAGAAACTACACATTATATCTACAATTATCAATCACAGTTTTCTAGTTAATCCATGTATTTGATTATTTTCTAATCTCATAAACCTTCAAAATGATACAAACGTTACTGTTACCGGGTAAGGTTTTTATGTTTTAAATCGCCAAATCTTCAATATTTGGAAAGTAACAAAAATTTAAAGAATTGCTTTTGTTAATGCTGCATTGGTGTCATATCTAAAACTGGTTTCTGATGACAATGCAAGGTATTGGTAAAATCTGGTGCCAAATAAAGATGTGTTACCAGCTGTCGGATACAAACGTTACCACATATAAAACTGTCTCCATGGTTATCATATATTAATGTCAAACTTACCACTGACGTGGGCAAATTGAAGCTTATCTTACGCATATTTAACGGAACAATAAAATTTTCAACTTAACAGTCGCTATTGGGACTGAACAAGCATGACACAAAATTGAATGGAAGGTTTTATTTTCATCAATACTTACTTTCATCAATACTTACGTTACGTCATTCATATGGTTAAATATTTTATCCAAGTCAAAATTAATATATTGTCAAACGAAGTACTTTGATATAATATTTAAAATATATCATCTTTATTCCGCACAAGTTCCTATTATTTAAACCACATATTGTAACAGTTGAAAAAAATACATACGTTACCGATACATACGTGATAACATCATTTGAAAATACACCTAAATCACGTCAAGTGACCACTATAATTTGTATAGTTTTAGGTTTAAATGATAGAAGTGTGCATGTGAAGTTTTAACCACATCGATTGTTGTTGAAATAAAAATTCTCAAGCAAAAGTGAAACAGTCGAAGGTGACCTCTTTGGATGGCAAGAATCCATTCAAAAATTAAATTTGAAATAATACATCTGACTATATAGATAATAAACCTTGTCATTTCCATCAAACCCATGATGGTATTTCTACCCTTGATCCATAGTCTGGAATTCATTTTCCAAAATATTAACACAAGTAACGTATGTATCAGTACTTTCATTTCAATTTAGTTAAGCAAACTGTCATTAGATACAACAATAAACAAACACTTAAAGTTTCTAGTTTAGTTACGTGTAGAGTAATTAAACAATTTTCAACTTCAAATTGGATTTTGAAACGATAGATGTCAATGGTCTAATTTATTTGGATAATTTTCTCATAGATTTGAATACAACATTGTTCATTTTAATATTTGTTATACATACAAATCAAATACCTGCAATTCATAAATTCTGATTATAAAAGTGTAAATGCAGCGTAAAACAAAACTTCAATGGTCAAATGGGTGGTCAATATACATCCATATATCTGCAGACCCCCATGTAACGTAAGTATTGGTATCTACGTTATTGGTCTGAATTACAAACACAGTTGCTGTCTACTGTTTCGTGATGGATAAATCATGTCTTGAAATTCAGTCAAATTACAGAGATCAAGAAAATGGGATATGATCGGAGTTCTAAATTGAAGAGAAACTAACAATTAAACTGAAAAAAACAAACCTACTATTCCATGTGTCCGAATCACAAATCCAGAAGCAAAGTGAAAACTTTGAAACTGACAAGTTAAGTTAAACACATGAACTTCCAGAACAGATAGCCGCCAAGGATGTTTATATAGTGGTTATGTCTCTTTGGAACCAGTCCCCGTTACGTCATTAACAACAGTGGTCGTACTCTTCTTAGTTTTAGGTAACCTTCTATTTAAACTAGGGGTAAAAACTATACAAGTTCTGACAAGAAACTAAGAGGGAAGCTTAATGTAATGTATCTAAAGACGTTAAAATTTTAAAAGATAAATTATGAGAAAGAAATTTCAGATAGAAAACTTTCATATTAGAAAGGATAAAAGAGTTACATTTTCAATTGAGAAGTTAACATTATGAAAGCAAACAGAAAGTGATGTATCCATTATTGACTTGACATCTCAGCAAGAAAAAGTTCTTCTTGGTAACATCTTATTGACAAATATTAAATACATGTATAGTGATAGAATCAACAACAAAATATGAGTGATTTTGAAAGACACCATATACATGTTATGTTTAGCAATATAATTTTCCAACAATATTCGGTAATGGGCCTAAACTTTGCATCAATTCTGGCTGATTTATTTCATATTGCAGCAGAATTTATGTAAAACCGTTTTTAACTTAAAAGGATGACTGTAACAAAACCATTTAACTCCACATATATACAGATACATGATGTCTGGTAGAGGATTTTATAATTCTAAATTCGAAGGCTTTTGTGAATGTCATCTATCTTAAGGATATTGAAATAAAAGATACAGCTGATCCTTCATGTTCTGCTTCATATTGGGACTTGTACCTCAACTATGGCACCCACGTGGACTTTATAAAACGAAGCAAACTGCTTGATTACTAATACCAAAATACAATGGACATTGTTGATTTGTTCTCACTTTCCTGTTGAAAGTTCGTGTGTTTAACTTTATATGCAAATTTTCAACGTTTGTTCTCTGCTTTGGGATTATGAAATTGGCATGGATCGGTATGAGAGACATTTTAAGTCACATGGTTGATTAAAAGATAATTAGAAGAAAAAGAGATCGACTTTAAATAAATTGACTGGTATAGACAGTAAATGTTTGTAAAAGGCACATAGCATGTAAGATTTTTCAGTCTATCCTGAATTTAGAAACAGTATAACCAATCGGGTGGAGAAAAAAGTTGTTAGAAATAAAGGATAAGTCCAGATTTCAGGTTTAAAAACTAAATATGAAAAGTACTACTGGAGAGAAAAATACAGACAGTGGTTCATTTAAAGATATGACATTTTAATCAGCAATTAAGACTTTCTCATTCCATTAGCCTTGTTTTTTAGAATGTAACTCGGGTATATTTTATTGAATTTCTTTAAAGGAGGACATTTCACTGTGTGAAGAAGTTTTAAACCCCAGTATGTAATTGTTACATACGTGACTAAACAGTTACATACGTTACTTACTTAATTATTTTTGTCACTAGAAAAGTGAACATTTACATCGTGATAATTGATAATTTTAAAGGCTTTATATATCTCGTTGTCTTAATTACGAAATTGAAGACTTCATTGTAAACGATACCATGTACATAATCTTATTATCGGTTAAACTGTTACATACGTTACCGATAAATAGTTTTTGTCATTTCGCTAGAAAAGTGAACATATATATCAAAAGCATGTGTTCTATTGATAAGTTTTACAATTTCATTATGGAAAACAAGAGTTAATAATTTGTAATATAATATAATTTAGCTGTCTTTAAATTGACTCAAAGTCATCTAGAAGTGCTACATACGTTACCGAATACACTGTTTACTTAAGTGAAAATTATCTTGAAGATAATAAGTTTTGTACAGTTCTCTTGGTTAGCAATTTCATCAAGACATATTTGCATTTTGATTTGAGTGTTGATTAATGACTACCTGTTTGAAACTTTGTTTCTGTTACCAACTTGAGAATACAGAAATAAATTTATTGTATTTTTGCGTAAAAATACTTTAATTTCTGTAGATTACAAACATCGTCATTATCATTTCGAAATGCCGAAGTGGTCTCAAGGCACATCTTGAAATTAATTACAATGTAACCTAATGTTCAAGCATAATAAACAAATAAATACTACTACCTGGTAAGAATATGATGAACTTTAACCACGGTCACGTATATATCAACTCATTTAAATACAAATGGTATGTATGTAACAATAAAGTGAAATTACAACCAAAATAATCAATTGGTGTTAATAATTTTGTTGTTTCTGAATCTTCTGATATGTCCAGTCTCTGAAAATACCAGAAGTTCATTGCTTGTAAGACTTTTATTTTTCATCATCTTGAAATGGTGAATTGGGCCTTATTACTGAGAATGGGTGTTTAACATTGAAACTACCTTTCTTTCTGTTTTATCGGATGATGTTTTTTTTTTATTTCATAGAATAAATACATATAAAACAGCTTAGTACATTACATATAGTTGTTCATGAAACACACACACACTTTTATTATGTATGTAAAGTGGGGGAGGGGGGTTAGAGATTAAACCTCAGGACCTCCACATCATTATGGAAGGCATCTTAACTTCGCGTTATTACGCCTTTTAATTATTTTTTTTCATGAGCTTAATAGGCTTTCGTATATACCGTTTCCAGTATTACTTTTCAGTTTGTTTGTTACTCTTTGAATAAAAAGCAATATTGCATGTAGTATATTGTTTTATTGATGATAATTTCATTCAAGAATAAATACATTTACAACATATAAAATGAACATATAACACCACTCAAACTTGTTCCTGAATATAAGCATCGTAAAGTTTACAATATCTTAATTAAGATTTCATCTTAAGTTATTGTGGGCACATTGGGAATGAAAATGGCCCATTGAAATAAGGTAACAGGGGCCATTATCCCATATGGTCTTTTCACAATCCTAATCTCTGCATCTCTGCAAACGTAACTTGATAACTAAGAGGCAAATGACAAACAAAAATATATACGCGATAGGAACGCAATGTATTATTCATGTAGATATCTGGACAGATTATATTTATATTTGTATGAACTTAAAACAGTCAAGTAATATTTCCAGGATACATCGAATCAAAAGGCAAATAATACCAGCCTAAGTCCAAATAACAATTCCAAAAAGTGTCAAAGCTTTGAGTTGCAAAATTTAACATTTGTCATTTAGGTTAAACATAGATGGCTAAAATAGCACGATCTGGTCAAACTAGCATAGCACAGTGCAGAACGAGATGGAGGAATGTTGTCAGTCGCCTATGTACCCCCCTGGTACTACAGGCATAAGTAAGGATTTACGTTAAACAGATCAGCGTCCACAATGGGAAGGCCAGATACTCCGGAAAGATGAGCACTTCCTAAATAACTAGCTACACTCGTCAAGTTTGAAATTAAAATAAATAACAACATTAACCTTTTTGTTTGCTTCAATAATTAAGTCAATAATTCAGCTTGTGTTAGACGCATTTCACTTTGAGTTGATTATGTAATTCAAACTTAATTTTAAAATGATTACAATAAATTTAAGTGACATGAATATGACACTTTATTTAACCGTGTTAACACAACCTGTAAGTCTCGAGGCATTTATAGTCGTTTTTACGAGGTATATGTCATTAGAAACGATGATTAAAGATAAGATACGAATACATTTAAAATTAATATAGGTTACATATTTAGGAGTGTTCTTGCTGATTTTTATTCTCAACAAATTTATGTTTAAACATACTCACGCTGTGAAAGAGATCAAAAGATTATTTGCTGTAAGACATTTGCATGATTTTTTCGTTTCCGGTTCAAAACTAGATCTTTCAGGGAGGTAAAACGCCTTTCCTTTTTTAATATTGCCGGTATATTATTTCTAAAATTTGACGTGGTGACCTCGACTTATTTACCTTAAACTGGTATGCGACATATCGTTTTATATTGGTTAACATGTATGCCAAATTTGATTGCGGTCTGGGAATTAATTTTTATCTATATTTTTTATATAAAAATCCATCCATAGACATTGAGAATATGGAGCGGACAGACGGTGTGATTCCTTTATCCAATCTAAAACTACGTGTTCCGGGATAGTCAATTAAAACTTACTATCGAGTTAACCGCCGCTCAGTTGGTAGAGTGCTTGCTCCGTAAGGTGGAGGTCGTGGGTTCGAACCCCGACCGGGCCCTAACCAAGACATGAAAGTGGGTTGTGACTTATTTCGCCAAACACTCGGCACTACGAAATGAAAGTCACGGTTTTCTGGTGTGAACTTAAAAAAATGACGTCCCGAGTCACAAAAAGGCATGACACAATCAAGAACCTTCTCGTATAATGCCATTAGATATGAATCCAAAATTCACACTCAATCGCCTAAATACGTTTGTTCATTTGATTTTCACTTGTTTCTATAAAACCATGTAGTGTAGGAATTCCTGGCCTGAAAATGATTCATGGGCTCAGAAATACCCAAGACAGAACTGTATTTAATTGTACAAAGTTCCAAACAATCAAGTGTCTATTGCTAGTAGTGAAACCTGAAACTCGCTTATTTATCAACGTTGATCGACTACTTAAATGAAAATCATGTTTAAACTACAATCTCAAGCGGAAATTAAAAACTATGAAATTGGCAAATTAAGTTAAACACGTGAACTTCCACCAGCGAAGTTTGGCCAGCTGCTCTGGCATGGTAAGCACTTCGACAAGCTTGTACCATAGAAGTACATATAAGTTTAACATTCGACAAGCTTGTACCATAGATGTACATATAAGTTTAACATTCGACAAGCTTGTACCATAGATGTACATAGTCTTTATTAGATTAAATTTGAATGATTTTTATAAGTGACGATTATAATATTTGTTGATCTTCGGTCTAGATTTCAGTTTATTTTAAGGTTTACCTTACATTTGAATAAGATCTTTAAAAATTTTTAGCCTTAAATGAAAAGTAAAATGTTTATATAATTTGTAACTTTTCTGAATGACTAAGGGAAAAAATTACATGTAATCTTACCGGAAATATGGTCCAGGGAACTTCGTCTACTTTTAATACTTATTTTGAATATTGATATTCCTCTACCAAATATATTAGTTCGGTGGATACAAAAACCTTTTGTCTGTTTCAAAATATAGAAAAATCAAGGTGTTGTGCATACATACCTAAGTTTATCTATGATACGTGAAAATCACACCTGGTTGAACTTCATAACTAATTATCATCTCAAGGGTCAAAACACAAAGATATCTTTCAGGTGTGCAGTTCTTTATACAAAATGTAAATGTATCATAATTAGTCAACATAAAAACTCGAAACTTTTCAATTTGCATGCGAGACATGTATAAAGAAAAGCATATATACACCGTTTAAATAAAATATTATTTTTCAGTATGTAAAGCAAAACTAGTTTACTGTAAAATAGTTACGTTTTTATGTTTGATTAAAAACATTCCATTCAAACTAATAAATATAAAAGCTTAACTGACAAATAAACGGTTATAACTAATTTATTGCATAGACCTGTGTGAGATGTACGGCCTAGACGCATATTTAAGTATCTGCCCAGTCGCAAATAACGTTTTTACATTTGATTATGCTTTGATATTCAATAAATATTTAGCTAAATTTCTTACACGAAAGGCTACATTTGAAACTTAATGACAAACGTGATGACTTGATTTTTTTTATTGTCAATTTTCCTTTTTTAAATGCAGCAATATACCTGCTTCTCTGGCTTATGGTGTATTTGTTTCCCAATAAATACTCTATGGTAGAGCTTGTTCCCACTTAGGGGATTATGAACAACGAAGTAACTGCTTACAAATAAATTGGTGACTCAGGATATTGCAAGCCTAGGCTTATCAAGGCCCTCAAAAAGTTTTATGGCCGTCATCATAAGATTGATGGATTATGATCAACGCAGTAAGCTGCTTACAAATAAATTGGTGACTCATGGATATTGCAAGCCTAGGCTTATCAAGGCCCTCAAAAAGTTTTATGGTCGTCATCAAAACATTGTTGATAAGATTGATGTCACTATGTTCAGGATTGCCCGGATATATTTGACGTCTCATAGTTCCATGTTCCTTTCACACAATTTTGATTACACAGGTGGCGGGTGTAGCTAGCATAACAGGAGGAGCTTACCCTTTCGGAGCACCCAGTTTTACTTTCCTGGTGAAACATTCACGTGTCTAACCTAACTGGTCAGTTCCAAAGTTCTTACTTTGCTCCTGGATCGTGATTCGGACATAAATAAGTATGTTCGTTTTTGATTATTTGTTTTATATTTTGAATTATTAAAAGCTGAACTTGCTTGAAACCAGATAATCAGATGGACAAACCGCAGGATAATGTTTTATATATTGATTACGAATACTTGAGTTATCAGGGCATACAAAAAACCAAAATGATAAACATCTTCAATAGCAATCTATTTACAATAACACACCTTGCTGCTTCTTTTTACATTGTTATACATACCCTTTTCTATTAAGAAATCATGTGATGACAATCTATATGTACACAGTATTTTTGGTATTAATATGACAAAGGTTTACGAAAGTAAAATTGTAAATAAAACCTTTTAACTAAGTATCTATACAAATCACACTTTGAAGAATTATTAAAAAACGAAAAAAGCAGTTTGTAAAAAGTTATCATTTATGACACTAGTAAACATGCCTAAAATATTTTGTATCAAAAACACTGCATTGAACCCATGTCTACATAATAAATCTTTGACCTGTACAAGCCAGTTATATTTACCATAACTATTTATCCTATCCGCACACCAAGTAAAGTTTTACAAAAATCTATCAATTATAGAGCGATTCGGACATTTCTAGGAAGTTGTAACCTTCCACTACCTGCAATCATGCGAGATATTGGTTGGATTTATTTCAGTGAAATATAGTTCAGGTTTTCGCTAGCTGGAATATATTATTAGATTAGTCGGAAACTTTTACTTTTGAATACCTGGCTATCAATAAAATATAAAAATGCATGATGTGAAATTTATTTTTAATTACTAAATTTGGACTTTCAGAAAAATGTTTTTTTTTTTCACACAAAAACAGAACCCAATACATTGGACAACAAAAATGTGATATATTATACCGCATTTGCCTAACATTAAGTACAAATATAACAATTAAGAACAGGATGTTCAAAACGTCAAAAATACGAAATTTGAATATATCGCCGAACAATACGTCAAAACTATCACTAATCAGAAAGTAGGTAATTACGCACAAGATATGTTGAACTTTTCCCACAAAATAGTAAACACAAATAGTTATTTCTCTCCCAACTACCCTGATTTCATGATGTCAATAATCACTATCTTTAAAACGTGCTTGGTTCCATCCCTCTAGACAAGTTAATAGGGTTATAAAACAGAGTCCATTCAAAGATTTGTGCATAGTTTCATTGGCATAATTGCACCTGTTTAATGGATATCCTCCAAGACATTTATTTACAATGTCAACAGTCAATCAATCCACCCCTCGCACGTGAAATGCTACTTTTCAAGCTTTATTACCGGTAATTGACGTATCGCCGACCACGCCCAAAATGTTCCGACACTGGCCGCTATTACGGTTCCAAAGCAGTGTCACGACAACTAATGACGTTTTAGTGTCAGTGACCTAATTAAACCGCACAATTCAGGCCGAGTTTTCATTCTTTTTGTGTGTAATTCAAGCATGTGGACCGTTTGTCGGAAAATTGTGGGCGTGCAAGCAATACGTCAATTGACTGATCAATTTACAAACATAATTTTATATCCCGAATAAAATGTTAATTTCAGTTAATTTTTAAATACGAAATAGTTGTCACTATTTAATTAATAAAATTTACGCACGGATCGGTTTTTATAGTAAAGGCTGACCAAAATAAAAAAGGAAAATCTTTTTTATCCTTTTACAGGGGTCTTTTCCAGGTATTGAAATATACAATTTCAAGGGAAATTCTGATACTTTGATTTTGAAAAATTAAAAAAATTCTGATATTTTGAGTTTCCTATGAAAACTTAAGATACTTTGATTCAGAAATTTTCAGGAGAAATTAGTTTGATTCTGATAATTTCAGGGGAAATTTCCCGTGAAAACTTCAGATACTTTGATTTGGAAAATTTCAGGGAAAATTTCTCATGAAAAATTTCAGATGCTTTGATTCTGAAAATTTCAGGGTAAATTTCCCACGTAAACTTCAGAAACTTTGATTCAGAAATATTCAGGGAAAACTTCATGTAAAAACTTTTGATACTTTGATTTAGAAAATTTCAGGGGAAATTTCCTGTGTAAACTTCTTATAGTTTGATTCTGAGAATTTCAAGGGAAATTTCCCATAAAAACTTCAGATACTTTGACTCTGAAAATTTCAGGGGAAAGATTTAACTGAATACATACTAAATACATAAATGCTGAATTGTTTTGAACCTACTCCGTGTTTACATTAAATATGATTATTTTATTAGATATAATTTGTTTGTCATCATATTGAAATGACCAAACATGATTAGGATCCTCTGCAATTTTTCTAAAGTATGTGTGATCAGTGTTAGTTGAATGTTGCTTAACGTCGCATCAGCAAATTTTTCAGCTATTCGCGACGGAAACTTATTTATTAATCTCTATGGATTAATCTTTAAACAATTGTTTGTATGCATGTAAGTGCGAGTGTGTTTTGTGGTCTGCCTTGTACTAGCGCGCACTAAGGGTGACTTTAACGTGCTAGCTCGGAGTCAGTACGCGGCAGTCAAGCGTACCACTTCCCCGTCCATTATACTGATACAAGGTTAACCAGGAAAGACCGACGGCAACGAAAATTAACTTTCCCACATGTGGTTTGAGCGGGGCTCGAACTCGCAGCGTTGAGAGACCCTGGATTTGAAGACTAACATCTTATCCATTAGGCCTCCGCGGCCTCATATGTATAGCTAGTAATATACAGCCACTTTTTTTGGACTTTTTAAAAAGTTTGACCAATTCGAGATATCCAAATTCTAGATAACAAGATTTATAGATTCATTACTTGTTTACGTACATTGCATCACTGTCAAAACAACTGCGATGACGATAGGCCAATGTTTTGTTTTTAACATCGCGCTCCGTAATAGAATATAAAAGATCTAGGAAATTCTAAAGATAATAAGGTACTCCAACATCCATTTTATTTAATAATATTTATTTATTTTCAATTTTAATTTGCACTGCAAGTACTGATCATTACTGAATGAGCTGTGGACACCTAAAAGTGCCGAGGGGCCGACTGACGACTGAGTAGCCTATCTGTTGTCAACTGATGGACTACTTTTCGGCTACTACCTGTCTACAGTTCGGTCCCTCAGTAGTCGAGTCACGGATCCTTTTCGTCAGCTAAGTGTTATACATTCGTCAGGCCTGTACCACAATCAATGCCCATAGGGGAAAAATTTGCATAGTATTTTTAGAAAACTAGCAAACAATTAGGCTACAACAACGTAAGATGTGATTTACTGTTAAATCAAAATTAAAACATACCAATCCATGTTCAAATCACAATCCAAAAGCAACTTGAAAGTAAAAAAGATTAAAACTGATTAAATACATGTGACACGTGAACTGCCAAGAGGGACGTGAGTTCTGGTGATCCAGAAGGGTAATAAACTGTTTAACTACCTACAGCCACCAAGTGTGTTATCCAAATTGAGAGAGAGAAACGAACATGGAACGCCAGGAATATCCCCGTTAATACTGGGCACAGAGGGATTTATTATACTCATCAACAGTATTGTGATGGCAGTCATTTTTTGAGAGCCTGCAATATCACTGGAACAACAATTTATTTGTATGTAGCACGCTTTGTCGTATAAAGTTCGTTCCCGTAGTGGAAACAGTCTCTAACAGAGCTGTCATGTGGTACTTTTGATGGTTATAAAATAATGCACTCAAAAGTAGCGCATGGCAATTGTCACGTGGTAGTTTTTAATGAATTATTTCATAAAAATTCAAAAGTAGCACATGTCAGAGCGTATAAATTGTGAAACCAATAGAAATAAATAATACATAAATAATAAAAAATTGGTAAAACAAAATCAACCGAACAAGTATCTCTCTTACATGTTATGATGTAATTTTTGGTTTGTATCAGGAAAATTCTTCTCCTTAATTGCATATTAATAGCAAAATTCTTTATTCATACTTTAAAACTAGACAAATGTTTCAACTGCATAAACTTAGAGGGTTTTAAAATAAAATAATCATTATGAAACATATTAAATTTAGTAATAATCAGTTTATTGAATATGAAAACCTCTGGAGTAAACTTTACAATTCTGTTTAACATAATTAGAATAATACTCTTTGGCTACTTTTTTGAATTTGTATAATTTTGTTTTGTGGCTTGAAGGCCACCTCTATATAAGGGTCACCTGATTATAGAGGCCAGTAGAATTGTATGCTTAACGTTTTTGTTTATATTATTTGAATTTGTTTAAAAAGACCACCTGCCCACGTGAGCCACTTTTGCTGATTCCTTTTGGAGTTCTTTATAGACAGGTTTGAATGTATTTAGCAAGTCTCCTCTTGTATATAATTGCAATCTTTTTTTGTGTGTATAATATGTATTTTGGATATATTTACATATGTATGTATGTACGTTGTATAAGTTAACGAGAGATAACAAAAATAAATTAAAAACAAAGAAAATAAATAATACATTTTGAAATATTTGTATCATAGCTATGGATAGCCTGTCTACAAAAATACGAGTAGTGAAAAATAATGTTCATATTGTATATCAGCTCTTTTATTTGTTGCCACAGAAAGGAGGTGTATGATCCTTGATCTGTATGTGAACTTTCTGTATTGTTCGATTGTTAACAATTGACGTATCGCCGCTCACGCATTTTATGTTCTGACACAGACCGCCAAAGCAGCTTCACAGCAACTAATGCCTTTCAAGTGTCAGTGAAGTCATAAAATGGCACAATTCAGATCGAGTTTTTATTTTTTTTTTTCATTCTTTTTGTGTGTAATTTAGCATGCCGACCCTTTGTCGGAACGTTGTGAGCGTGGCCGGCAATTCGTCAATTGATTATTATTGATAAAAGGCATTCGAGTTTCGATGGAAAAGTTTGAGATTTGAACCCGATTAAGAGGGCGACATTGCAGTCAGTTGTATCGTATTTTTGGTAGGATGTCTGATAATGCATTTCAACTGGAGATAGCAAATTTACGTAGACAAGACTTAAAAGTACTTAGCTAGGTAAAAAAAAAATTTCTTCAAAAGTAAACACTACTCTACGTGTCATTACACCTTATATTCCATTTTGATTTAATCAATACGTTTTGTTTAATTGTGAGAATGTTGTACTCTAATGCATATATTGGGCCAGAGTGACTGAGTGGTTTAAACATTGAATAACGGACCACGGTACGTCTCATCATTGTAGGGAAAGTCAAACAACACTGACCAGTCTGTATGACCTTTTATTGCGAATATTCATACTGTTTTATTTTAATGTCAAGTGGGCCGGTCCATGTTGTTCACCAGTTCTAATCACTTTCGGGAGAGTTCTGTGTTTAGGAAAATCCGTCAGTTCGCATGTCGGTTTTTGCAGGAGTCCGGTTTCTTCCAACATTTTGATTAGCTGCCTCGATATAATTTAAATTATAATGGTGTGTGACACAATTACTGTAGTCACCAGCTTACTTTTATTTAATATTTATGCCGTACGGTATATATATCTTCAAGGCATGCAAGTGAAACGAACATGTTAATATGTGCACATTATGGAGAATTCTATACACTGTGTTGCACTTTTAAGACATATTTCATACATGGTCGATTTTAAATGTTAAACAAGTTATGCATACAAAATAATATGCATCTATCTAACGTTGTTAACTCAAGTACTTATAGTGGAGCGAGAAAATGTTCAAATTAACAGTGTTTAATTGTATTTTTGTCTTCTCGTGGCTTTATGGATACCCTACTATAGCACAAAGTAAGTAAATTGTCATGTTACTTTTGTGGACAAAACCGAACTTGACATTTCAAATATTGTTTTTAAACACGTGTTATTTTTAATTCATCAAATCAGTTATATATCAATAAAACAAAAAACAAACATACTTATCCATTTCCGAATCACAATCCAAAAGTTAAGTAAAAAATTATGGAACTGACAAGTTAGGTTAGACACGTGAACTTCCACCAGGGAAGTGATGCCGGGTGCTCCGGAAGGGTAAGCACCTGTTTAGCTAGCTACACCCTTCACGTGTGTAATCAAAATTGTGTGAAAGAAACATAGAACTATGAGACGTCAAATATATCCAAGGCAATCCTGGACACTGAGACATCAAACTTAACAACAATATTGTGATGACGGCCATGAAACTCTTTGAGGGCCTTGATAAGCCTAGGCTTGCAATATCCCTGAGTCAACAATTTATTTGCAAGCAGCCTACTTCGTTGTACAAAGTCCCCGTAGTGGGAACAAGCCCTACCATAGCGTATTAATTAAGAAACAAATACACCATAAGCAGGAGAAGCAGATATATTGCTGCATAAGAAGGAAAGTTGACAATAGAAAAATTGAAGTCGTCACGTTTGTCATAAAGTTTCAAATGTAGCCTTTCTTGTGCGTCATAATTCAGGTATAAGTCTAAATAGGAAGCAGAACTTGAGGAATCAGTCGTGTCTTTTATTTCAAGCTCACTAGAATAGATGCCATTTACATAATCTCCAAATTTAGGATTGTTAAGAGACAGAACGTCATCTATGTATCTGTATGTTGAGTTGAATGATTTGGCGACAGTTTTCTCTCCAGATATAACAAGGTTCTGCATAAATTCTGCTTCGTAAGAATAAAGAAACAAATCAGCAAGCAATGGTGCACAGTTTGTACCCATTGGTATACCGATTGTTTGCTGAAAAACTATACTACCAAACACAACAAATATGTTATTTACTGATGCGGCTTTAAACAATAATTCACTCACTCACTTTGGTATAACATATCGTTTCTCGGGTGATTACAAAAAGCCGAAGAATTTACCTTTAAAATTAAAAGTTATAGATGCATATTGCGTCTCATAGTTCTATTTTCCTTTTATTCTCTTTTTTGATTTGATACGTGGTAGGTTTAAGGTACTTATCTTACCCGATATTGCTTCCCAGTTTGCAATCCATGTATTTAACTTGGGTTTTGCATGTTTTCAGTTTTTGTTTTGCGTTTGGTATTGTGATTTGGATATGAACTGATAATTAGTTTTTGATTACAGTACGGGCCTGTCGAAAGTAAACATTTTATTGCCGGATCGGCAGCTTGTCTCGATCCCTTTGCAGTTATGGCAATTTTTCGGCAGCTGTTGTTTATCTCTCGGCAGTGTTTCGGCCGCTCGACCATTGGCTCATCGGGACCTTTTCGCCCGCTTGGCCCTGTCATATTTTAGAGAGAAAATCGTGAAATTAACTTACTTTGGAATTAGTCAAAGAGAGATTAGTAGGACAATTGGCACAGATGATAACATTCATATATTGCTCGACATCTTTTTGTCTTGACACCGAGAAGGTGTTAAAAGTCGTATATTGAAACCAGATATCTGATAATGACAAGGGATTAAAAGATGAGGTGTTTAGGTACAATTAATGACTAAATCAAAACTGCGATGGCAGTACTCCATTTTTTGTTTTAAAAATCCGGCTCCATAACGGAATATAAAAGATTGATGAAATTTTGAAAAAAATCACTTTGATCCATTCCATTGGTACGTCCATTAGAGAATGATATTTTTTATTCTTATACAATCATCTCTGTCAGATGCCAATTGCTCGACCACTCTTTCGCTAGTGGCCAAGACTCGGCTACCGAGATCCCGAATGTTCTGTGGACTGTTCAAAGTGCCAAGGGACCAAATAAGTTGCCGAGGGGCCGAGAGATGGACACTTTTTGGCCACTGGTTGTCCACGGCATTTCGGCAGACTTCTTTTCGCAAGCTCAGTGTTTATGTCCATGTCGATCCAAACCAAATGATAATATCAAACTGAAATACGTAGTTGGAATTTATAAAAATGTTAATAATTTTATTTTATGTTAAACAAAATTTACAATCTTCCGTATCTCATTCCTGTCAGACAACCGGTTCATAGATTAGGTAGCTATTAAAACTGATTATTAAGAAATAAATTAACTATTGAAATGGTTCTGTTTGTGACAGTGAAATACTCTTTATTTTCATAGAAAATCCAATAAACTGGAATAAAGATTGATATTTTTCACTTGCTTGTTGTACCTACTCATAAATGAAATTTGTATGCGCGTCCGTGATTTTCATAAAGTATTTCTGTAGAAAGAAACATGTTGGTGCTATGGGGATTTTACATGGCCATAATGGCGATGTTAACACCGGAAGTGATGACCTTGGTGACGTTTTACGTCATATGCGCAACAAGATACGCCATTTGTCTGGTTTTCCAACATGTTAAATCCCCACAGCTCTAACGTTTTACCATGTACAGATGTATTCTTAGCTAATAGCTGGTGCGCATACAGATTTCCTATTACGACTTAGTAAAAATATTAATCTTTATACAAATTTATTTGATTTTCAAGGGAAGATGTCTCTGTCACAAACATAGTGGTTCTAACAGTAGGTTTAATAATATATCGCAAAGTTATGTAATACGATTAAAGGGAGCTAATTAATCTAAACCAAACATATTAATCCATGTTAGGAGATATCTCAGTTATGAGACCAACCAAAGGATACATTTGAAGCTCTATGACAAATGTAATGATTCCTTTTTTATTGCCAACGGGGCAATATACTTGCATCTTCTCTCCTGAACACTATGGGATATTTTGTTCCCACTACGGAAACATTACAGAGGATTCCATAAATGAATAGTTGTTTGAAGTCCAGGCTTATCAAGGCCCTCAAAAAGTTTTATGACCGTTATCCCCATATTTTTTATAATAAGCATGATGTATCTATATTTATAATTACTATGGATATATTTGAAGTTTCATGTTAATTTTATTCTTAAGTTTGGTAATATGCAAGGCGGTTTTAGCTAGCTAAACCGGAGGCGATAACCTTTTTAGGACATCCGATGGAAGTTGACGTATTTACAGTCGACTCTCGTTAATTCGAAATCGGTTGAATCGAAATGATACAAATGGTGCCGTCAGATCGCTATGTATTTCTATGTAAATTTGTATGTTAAATTCGAAATTTTGCTTAATTCGAAGTGAATTTTCAGTCCAAATTACGAAATATAACGAAAATTTCAACGTTTAAATCGAAATCAATTCTTAGTCCAATCTAATACGAAATATAATGAAAATCTAAAGTTTTAATCGAAATATACTTTCCTTGTTTTAGTGGAGCAGATAAAAGCCATTTTTGAGAAGAATCGTGCAAATGATGATACAAGCATCAAATTTGGCACAATTGATCTCCAATGGCTACTGATCAAATCTACCCGATTGGCCATTTGAAAATCCAAAATGGCCGCCAAAATTGCTCTCTGCCGATGCTATTTTGCTTAGAAATATGTGTAGTAGTCCAATTTATATGATCTTAGTGTAGATTCCTATGTTTTCAGAGGGCTACTGATCAAATCTACCTCATTGGTCAGTTTAAAATCCATGATGGCGGTCATTTTTCAAGATGGCCGCCAAAATAGTCGCCTGAAGTGTTTTGCTTACACTGTAGTAATATTTGTAACGTAGTTATCTTATTTTCATGATTTAAGTGTGGATTCATTTGTTTGCAAAAGATTACTGATCAAATCTACTCGATTATTCTATTGAAAATCCAAGATGGCAGCTATTTTTCAAGATGGCCGCCAACATATTCGCCTGAAGTGTTTTGCTTAGAAATATTTGTAGTTGTCTTATTTTTATGATCTGAGTGTGAATTTCTATGATTTAGAGGGTTATTACTGTAGTCTAAAGTTAAAAATCTAAGATGGCAACCATTTTTCAAGATGGCCGCCAAAATAGTCGCCTGAAGTTGATGCTTGCTTAGAAATTTTTGAAGTTGTTCAATTTGCATGAAGTGAATGTGGATTCCAATGTTTTCAAACCTGCATAACTATATTTGTCTGTTTAAAACATGATTAAAGAACTAGGAAACATATTTTTTCAATTTATTTATATGTTTTAGTGAGTTCAGTACGTTTGCGTGACTTGGTTTGGTGAAGTGTTGGCGACTATACCTAGTTTCAGCAGTCAGCACATCCATTGGATTGACTTCTGACACAAGTCCCCAAATATCATTCATTCCTCTAAGAAGTTACTAGTGTGCAGAATAAGTCACAACTATTGGGTTGTGGGCTAAACTAGATGAGGGTAGAAAAAAAGGCATCTATGTGAGATTGAATACATATACCTACAAAAGTTTCAAGTGCAATTTGATGACCGTCTTGCAGGAATGATTGTCAGGCAATATCGAACCTGGTGATATTACTGCTGTAAAACTCTGCATAGGGCTCAGTGTCAGCCATTGTTGCACAATATGTAGAAAATTAATTGGTCCGTCCCAGTCTTTACAACATAAAGCATACTACGACTGCGACTTCAGCTCAAACGTTTCTACATATAAGTGTGTTCATTTCTCAACATCCAAACAGGATAATCCTAGCAATGAACATAGGTCACTCAAACAACAGTCAAAAATGAAGATTAAAATGTTCCATAGTTTCCAGTAGCATATACGATTACCTGCATTCTACATGCCTAAATTACAAAAAAACTCAATCTTCTTCCAGTAGAAAACCAAATCTTACCAGCATTCGAGTCAATCAAATCACATTTGACAGAATAAGTGTCTAGGTTGTAAGTTTTCAGAATTAGATATAGATAATCCGTTTCAAGATAAATCAGCAGACATGTTTATACTGCATACAAAGAACATTGCAAAACCGACTCTTACTGAGATGGTAGCTGCAGATCACAGGTGAGACAAAGAACATTTTCTATCAAATAAGGGCTAGAGGATGGAGCTGAAAGTATTTTCGATCATCAAATAAAAAAAACCAATGATTCATTCTTCAAACAAGAGCAGGCCAAGAGAATTTCTAGGGAAAAACACATTAAGGTCGACTATCAGTTGTCCTTGCAATTGTTCATCTAATGGCATAACAAAAAGGATTAGTTGCTTCACACTATCCATCATTTACTTCACAATAATCATCATATACTTGACCATTCTCATCATATACTTTACAAAAGCCATATTGCACTTGACAAGATTCATCACGCACTTAGCAGTAATTAATATCTTCTTGACACTACCATCATTTACCTAGCAATACTTATCATATACTTGGCAATTATAATCATGTACTCAAAAAAGCATTATTTATTTGACAATATTCATCTTCCACTTCACAATATCCTTCATGTAGTTGACAATATTATTAAAACTTTCACCTCATCTCAACCAGCATCCAACATTGACTTGTGGTTTTGACATGCAGAAAATGAAATTTTTTTGTTCTCATGTCAGAACAGATCAACAAAGTAACACTAAACCGATTTTTCCAGTCCCTGGATGCACCCATTGTACAACTAAATGCCACAAGCAGGCGATCGTAAGAGAACATACAAAATATGTAACATACCAGGCTGAGATAATCTGAGTTCAGGCAACCGACTGTAATGCAATCATTATTGGTTCAGCTGAATGGGAGTGGACACACAAAAAATGGCACTGGACAGCACTACCACCGGTTGCAGCGCTATGCAGCTGCATATGCGAACAGTAGCAGATCAGAAACAAGCAGCATTGAATGCATTACTTTGACAATGTACAAGTCTGGATGAGGAGAGGAAAAACAGATAACTCAGTGACAAATATGTCTAATAGTGCTTTATAAACATAAACATAAAGTTCAGGAGGTCTGAAAACATTGGAAACCACACTTAAATCATCAAATTTGGAGAACTAAAATTGGTTTTGAGCAGAAAACTTACGGCGACTATGTTGGCAGCCATCTTGAGAAATAGCCGCCATCTTAGATTTTTAATTGAACAATCGAGTAGATTTGATCAGTAGTCTTTTTAAACAAAAGAAACCAGACTTAGATCATGAAATATAGACAACTAGAAATATTTCTAAGCAAAACTAAAATTGGTTTTGAGCAGAAAACTTACGGCGACTATGTTGGCAGCCATCTTGAGAAATAGCCGCCATCTTAGATTTTTAATTGAACAATCGAGTAGATTTGATCAGTAGTCTTTTTAAACAAAAGAAACCAGACTTAGATCATGAAATATAGACAACTAGAAATATTTCTAAGCAAAACACTTCAGGCGATTATGTTGGCGGTCATCTTAAAAATGGCAGCCATCTTCGTTTTTTAACTGGCAAATCGGTTAGACTCGATTAGTAACCCTCTCAAAACAGAAATTCACACTTGGATCATAAAAATTAGACAACTACAAATATTTCTAAGCAAAACATTTCAGGCGACTATGTTGGCAGCCATCTTAAAAAATAGCCACCATCTTGGATTTTTAATTAAAAAATCGAGTAGATTTGATCAGTAGTCATTTTCAAACAAAGGAATCCACACTTAGATCATGGAAATAAGACAACTACAAATATTACTAAGCAAAACACTTCAGGCGACTATTTTGGCGGCCATCTTGAAAAATGACCGCCATCATGGATTTTAAATTAAACAATCGGGTAGATTTGATCAGTAGCCCTCTGAAAACATAGGAATCTACACTAAGATCATATAAATTGGACTCCTACAAAGATTTGTAAGCAAAACATCATCTCCAGAGAGCTATTTTGGCGGCCATCTTGAAAAATGGCCGCCATCTTGGATTTTCAAATGGCCAATCGGGTAGATATGATCAGTAGTCCTTGGAGATCAATTGTGGTTAATTTGATGCTTGTATCTTTATTTGCACGATTTTTCTGTTATCTGCTCCGCTATTTATACTTTTGAATGTTTATACAACAAGCGGCAAAATAATACTTATAACTTTATTTGGTCAGTTTCAAAGTTTTTACTTTGCTTTGGGGTTATGGGATTGATTGGAATGTTTGCTTTTGATGCCATATATTCTGGCATGCGTATTACACATTATTTCCATCACATCCTGTTGATAATATTAACAATATAAAGTTAATTTCAAACAAACAGCTATATTATATATTATTTCAGTTGGTGATACAAGATGCTGTCGGAAGATTGCTGATGTTGCGTTTGTTGTGGATACTTCAACTAGTATTTACATAGAAGATTTTAAACTTCAACTTAAAGCCATACATGCTATCGTTGATTTGTTTGATGTCGGAATAGGCAAGGCTCACTTTGCAGCTGTATCGTTCAGTGACAGAGTCGTTCCCCAATTCCATTTTAATTCATTTTCTACTAGATCCCAAGTTTTAGATGCTATTGATAATATACGTTATCCTGGAGGTCAACTTACGTGTCTTAACTTGGGTATAGAATATATGAGGAGGATTTTGTTTAACTCGGGAAATGGCGCCCGTCATGGTGTTCCTCAAGTTGTAGTGGTTTTCACGGATGGAAATATTAATTGTGGTTATGATAGCCTAACAAGTACCAAAGCAAAGGAAGTTACAATAAAAGAAGCCGATTTGGCCAAAAGAAGTGGATTGTCCATGTTTGCAGTTGGCATTGGTCCAAATGTGAATATTAACGTATTAAAAGCAATTGCGAGTGCTCCAGTAAATCGGTTCATGCAAACAGTACCCAGTGATTCTAAAATGGATACAACAGAATTCAGAATTTTCATTACCAATAATATTTGTACAGGTAAGATTTAAACGTTTGTAGATCACTTTACTAGTATGTGGAGGAGCTCGTTGGTTCGAACCACGGCCTTGACGAGTTTGACCAATACTTGAAAAAAGGGTAGTGACTGTTCGTGAAGCATTCGGAATTTAGAAATGAAAGTCATAGGGTTCTTCGGAAGAGACCTTAAAAACCGATTTCCCGTGTCACGATAGCCATGGGCATATCACATTAAAAAAAACCCTGCACATTCCCTGAACGCATTACAAATCTCAAATTTTTTACCACCACCTATATCTGATGACGTCTCTATATAAGTGAAATACTAAAGGTCATGTCATCTTATGGCAAAGCACAGTATGTATGTGTCTGTGCATATGTCCTTAATCGATAAAATTCATAATTTTATTAAAATCAAAATAATTAAGGTTAATTCTCATTGATTACATAGTGCGAAACAGGTATTTTGGAAAATTTAAATTGGAATTATATCATTTGAACAAGTCACTTTTACCAAGTGAGCAGTTCAGACTCATCGTGTTTAGCTTATTCTGAGAAAGCAAAAGCGCAAACATTTTGAAAATTTTCAATGCAACGGATACAAATAAATGATTAACTTCCTTACATGAACCGAATCGTTGCTAGACATCTCGATTTTAATCCAACTTATGGATTCTAACTCCTTTGATACACAAAAACGTATTTTGGATGGGTGATACAATGGTTAAATTGTTGACAAATTGGCGGTGTGTTTTGTGTGGCGTAATGATGACGCAAGGTTTTATTTCTTAAGTTAATGGGTACACTAAATTGTAGCTAAAAGGTCGGGTTGAGTTTAAAAGTTTTAATTAAGGTCTATTGTTATCAAGGTTTGAAAATGCAGAAAGATAGTTCACTTTTTAGTTTAGTTTTTCAATTTCGGTAATCCCAGTTACGCCAAAACAATACATTATTTAACTGCACCAACCTACGTAAATAGTCGAACTCTTCCGTCATCATTACGTAACATAAATACCCCGTCATTTAAAAACAATACAATTATAAAATCCCACCCAAGTTATATTTTGTCGTATAAAATGTACCTTTCACACAATTACACACGTGGCGGGTGTAGCTAGCTAAACAGGAGGTGCTTACCCTTCCGGAGCACCCGGCCTCACTTCCCTAGTGGAAGTTCACGTGTCTAACCTAACTTGTCAGTTACAAAGTGTTTGCTTTGCTTCTGGATGGTTATTAGGAAATGGTTTAGTATGTTGGAATAGGCACGTAGACTTCCACTAGGGAAGTGAGGCCAGGTGCTGCGGAAGGGTAAGCACATCCTGCTAGCTACACCTGCCACCTGTGTAATAATAATTTTGTGTGAAAAAAACATGGAACTATTGAGCGTCAGATATATCCAGGGTAATTATGAATTTGTTTGTACCCGTCCTATTGACAAGTTTAATTATTTGCGTTCTTGCTTTCACTGAAAGAGCAATTTAGTTTCAAAACAAATTCTTATATAAGTATATAAAGTTTTAGAATTTCATAGATATTATTTATGATTTTGATGTATCGATACTGAAAATAGTTTCCAAACCTTTTTTATTTTTGTTTTATTCATGATTGTATCCGCTGTTAAATAGTTTCAGAAAATATTTCGTTGCATTACCAGTACTTAATTTACAATTACATATTTTATTGTATTGACAATTATGTTTACTTTTTTTTTACTTCGTTTTAGGCTGCGGCATAACTCCATTGCCAACTTTCAAACCAGTAATAACTGGTGAGTAAACTTTTATAATTTTTAAATGAAAATATAAAAAAACGAATTGAGATCAAACTTGAAAAGAATTGAAGAGTTAAAAAGTTTAAAGATATATTTAAAAAGATCATGTTTAACTATTGGAATAAATTATTTTAATAATCATAAGGTTTCTTAGAAGGGATACCAATTCGCCATTTATTTAAAATATCCTATATGTGATGATGACCACTGCGATAGCTAAGTCGGTAGAGTAGTCGCTTCATACGTATAAGGTAGTGGGTTCCTCACCGGCCGTGTCTGACCCAAGATTAAGTGGGTAGTGACTTTTTTCGCCAAGAAATCAGCATTACGAAATAAAAGTTACGGTTCTTTCGGATGGGAACTTAAAATAAACGAGGTCCCTTGTCACATTGGGCTTGGCACACTAAAGAACCCTGCTGTATAATGCCATCAGCGCAACGCACAAACAAAATTTCTGCACTTTCGCCTATAGCTGGCGACGTCTCGATATAAGTGAAATATTTTTGACTGGGACGTTAAACGTCATTTCCCAACTCAACTATATGTGATGATATAATATGTTGTAAAGCGAAATTATAAAATTTGTTTATGTCATCGTCATGTTACACTCCAATAAATATGCAAAAAATGAGGAACAATCCATATTATTACGCACGTTTGAAATTAAAGCTACTTTGGTATTTTTTTTAACTGACGAAATAGTGAGATAAAGATTGATAATTTTGCATCATCCATCAACAGACGTTTTGCCAACAGTATGATATAAACATTCTTCTTTTTACATTAATGATATATTGGCCAGAGGTTACGGTGTTTTTGTTTCCCAATTAATACGCTATGGTAGAACTTTTTCCAACTATGGGGACTTCGTACAACGAAGAAGGCTGCTTGCAAATAAATTGTGACTCAGGGATATTGCAGACCTAGGCTTATCAAATTTTGTTTAACTACCTTTTATTATTTCGATGTCCGAAACACTGACACTATATTACCCTCAAGTTTCATGTTCTTGACGATTTAATCGATAATCACAGATTGATCCTTAACGAAAGTGCGGCTGTACATAGAATTTACAGGAAAATAACTTGTCTCTTGATACAATTCAAAAAATGATAATAAAAATGTATATTGTTGTCTTTTACATAACTAACTCCTTGTTGAGAGATGAACAGGGGACTTTTATTGCAATTGCAATACCCCCGATGATTTATTCTCGAGTTATTCAGTAACCAAAAAATTCAGATTTGAATTTACTTAGATACTTACATATCAACAAATATTCCCTATTGGAATGTTGTTTCATATACAGACAGTATCATTATTGCAGAGATGCTTTATTTAAAAACAGCCATACATGTGAAATATTCTGACACTTATGTTTGTAATATAGCAGTTTTTGTTCGATTGTTTATTTTACAATTTATGCATTATAGATGATCGCATCAGTCCTCCAACACCACCCCCACCTGGTAAGTAGACATTGTTCGTTATTACAATAGAAGTTGTGTTTAGCTAACTACATTTTATCATTTCGGTGTCCGAAACACTGACACTACAATACCCCTTGTTTCATGTTTTCGAAGATTTAATCGAAACTTTAGGGGAGGATGGTGTTGGTGGTTCTTTATAAATGTGCGAAGGCGCAAAAAATTTCCAAGGAACATAACATATATAATTTTATTGATAAAAACTAAACATCTATATTTAAAAAATATCCCCCATTGTTGTGGACTGAAAAGTCTATGATCTTATGTATGGGTGTTCTTTAGGCAAATCCCTTATAAGTTCTGTTATACTCTAATAAATTTGCAATGAAGAACAAATGAAGAACAATGCATAATATTACGCATGTTTGAAATTGAAGTTCTTTGGTATTCTTTGTAACTGACGAAATATTGGACTTTGTGTGTACTAATAATGTAAAGTGATAACTATAATCCTTATATTTCCACAACATTTGCACACCAGCCAAATTGGCACCACTACCCCCATCTGATACATGACATACAACAAAGTACTCAAAAAACGTAAACGAGATTTATTTTAAATTTTATTTCCATTTTTGTAACACATTTGTTTTTCATTGAACACTTTATCGGCATGTCGTACATTATAAACTGTTTTGATCGGGGTCTAGTTGGTTATGTAAACAAAATTTAAAAGTAGAAAGAGATTACGTTGTTCAGGTGGATAATTTGCTTAATTAAGGGCTATCTAGCAGTTAAATGTTGCACTATGGAGAAAACCTTTGTGCGTAGTTAATGTATGAAGGTAAGCTAGTTTGACATGTTTGTTTAACAACAATATGATTCGGAGGTGAATTTGAAAGTGGAAGAATCCTAGGATATCTTGAACGGGTTGAAGAGCTGGTGGATGTCGGGCTGAATGTTGTGAATTTTTTGTCGTCAATATATACAGTGGACTCGTTTTATGTTTCTGGTCAGTTGAACACCATCTACTGTAACTTCGGATTAGCGATACTTCCCTGTGGATATTGACATAATGTGTCGAAATTCAATCCGAGCATTACCTAGAAACTGGATAACAGTTGACCTTAGACTACTAGACACGCTGTGTATTTTGTGTTACAACCACTATAACTGCATAATTTCGCCATAAATTCAGTCAATATGCACTGCAAAAGTATTTATTTTTTAATTTAACATTCAACTTTAACATTGTAAATGACATAAAGTTAATTAGCAACAATATTTTCCCGTTTGATTCCAAGTCCTCGGGATCCTGTCTTACTAGACAATATTGATCTGTTAACCTGCGTGACTGTTATCTTGAACTTAATGTTAAATAATTGAAAAATTATCCATCAGCGACAATGTGACAGAACGTCTAACGTATATAGCCCACCAATAGGGACATACAAACGAACGCATGAAGGTGTGAATATACGTATACGATAACACAATATTATAATACCCATTGGTGCACAATAAACTCGCTCGTGTTTACACTCTGCCATAAAATCGGTGACGGACTCAAGTTAACTTTTTGTAGTGTATTTTGTTGGGATTATAATTTACTTAATGCACTGCAAAATATGCTTACATGCATAATTGTCGGAGATTTACAATTGTCTTAATTTTCTGCTAATTGAAATTTAAAATTCCTAAAAAAACTACGATATACTCCCTCATGCAAAGTATTTCCTTAGCTAAAATTCGTAAAATATATTTTGGTCCTTTTGGGTATTTTCAACATCCTTAAAACAAGTTTGGTTTCATAGTTGAGGTTTTATCATAATTGATGAGGAATCGTATTCTGAAACGACCGTCTAGTGCTGTAAAATTAAAACTATCATCATATGTAATTTAAACCACTGAGCCGGTATCTGCGAGGATATCGATATCACAAACTCAAGGGACAATAATTCCGTATAATTGTCATACATAAACTTTTGTCTTTGCTGCTATTTAAAATTTGAAATTCCTTTTCTGCTATTTAAAATATGAAATTTCTAAAAAATAAGGTACACTCCCTCATGCAAAGTATTTTCTTAGCCAAATTTAGTACAATATATTTTTGTCCTTTGAGTATTTCTTCAATATCTTTATTTTACTTTCGGGTTATTTTATATATTTCATTAAATGTGTTTGTTTTTTATTTGGTTAACAACCCTACTTGTTTAATATACTGACACTTCATTTTGTCATCAAGTTTGTAAGGTTGCTGACCTTTTTGAATTATTTATAATAGTGATAATTATAATGTTTAAATTCATACATTATAGGCATTTTCGCTTCTACATCAGTACCTAGAAAGCCATGTCCACCTGGTGAGTAGATATTATTAATTATTTTAAAACAGCGTTTTCATTTGATGACATTTATGATTTGGCTATGGTCCTGTGAGTTTTTGACTTTAACAACAAACCCTTCTGCATTTTTGTATCGAGGACACCGACAATATGCTGTTTGTCAAATTTTATTATGTCAGTGTTCTTGATTGTGTTAGTTTTTCTATTGACGAGTAATCTTACTGTGGTATTTGTTGGTATTATCAAACCAGTTAGTACAATTTACAAAATGTCATGTTTCACTTATATCGAGACATCGCTAGGTAAAGGCGAAAACGCAGAACTTTTCTCGGCGTTGCGCTGATGGCATTATACAGATTGGTTTTTTATCGTGTTCTTCTTTGAAAAAATCGTGACTTTCATTTCATTATACCGAGTACTTTGCGAAAGTACAGCAACTACTTACTTAAAGTTTTGGGTCAGACCCGGTCGGGATTTGAACCCAAGTCATCCCACTTACGGAGCAAGAACTCTACCAACTCAGCTACCGCAGTGGTAAATCAGTAACGAACATACCAGTATCATTTTGTCTAAATAACTATCTTTAATCGACGTAAAATGTAGAAAATGACAAAACAAGTAAAATGAGTAAGACTGGGTGCCCCGGAAAGGGCACGTCTTATTTAGGAAGCTCATGCTAATCATGCCCTCGAAAAGTTTTATGGCCGTCATCACAATATTGTTGATGAGTTTGATGACTGTTCAGGATTGCCCAGGATATATTTGACGTTCGATAGTTCCATATTCCTTTCATACAATTTTGATTACACACGTTATGGGTGTAGCTACCTCAACAAGAGGTGCTTATCCATCCGGAGCACCCAGCCTCACTTCCCTGGTGGAAGTTTGTGTCTGATTTTAATTGTCAGTTGTAAAGTTTCATACTTGCTTCTGGATTGTGATTAGGACATGGGTTAGTATGTTTGTTTTTATTAAACATGGAACACAGTGATGATCACATTTTTTTTACATTTCTATCAGAATCACTTGATGCTGTTTACAATTTTTATTACCAGGTCTAACATGTTTATTTTTTTAAAATGATGCTGACACTTTATGCTGTTTACAATTCTTATTATCGTGTTGCACATATTTATGTTAAAGGATGATGCTTACTAAATGTGTTAATTTCCATACGTTATAGTCCACATAACTATCCAGTACAATACAAATAACGATTTCTATCTAGCACCTGTATTTCGTTTAATTAAATGACTAAGGTGTTTTAAAAATAAGAACAACTAATTTCTAAGGAATCATGTTCTTATAATTTCATTTTTATTCTCATGACATGCTTTGGCGGGCGTAGCCAGAACCCTTTCCGAGCACCCAGCCTCTTTTTCCGGGTTGAATTTCACCTTTTTGCCTATTTAGCAGCTCTCAAAATAATTACAGTTTTTTCTTGAACATGGAGTGTTTGTTTGTTTTTTATTTGAAAGGAAATTTGGTATCCATTAAAAATTTATTGTTTTTCTTTCATTCTTGTTTCAAGGGGGATAAAATGTAGTCAGGGCATAAAGGGCAATTCATGAATTTTTAGCTTTTATAATTTCCACCTGTTGCACGTTTGTACAATTGTGCCGTCTGGTATATTCTGATCGTAATTGTTATTTATAGGCCGTTGACAAATCGTTTGAATCTTTGGCTCATTATTACGTTAGTTGAAATTGTCAGTCAGCTAAATCTATTTTTTAAAGTTAAATGAGAATGATTTTCTTAAGCATGTATTCCGAATGTCTATCATTCATTTGATGTTTTCTATGTCTATTGATGCAGTACCTTTTTTCAAAAGATAAATTAGATATTATATTTAGATTAATGCCCGGTATCTTGTATATTTGGATAAGTACGAAGGCTTTTAATGATTACATAATAGTGGTGTTGAGGTATTTTAAAATATTTTCAGCTTGTCAGAAAAAAACAGCCGCCGACATATATTTTGTTTTGGACGAGTCAACAAGCATTTACCCAGAACCAGATTTTAGGACAGCATTGGTTTTTGTAGAGGAAGTGATCAGTTTTTTACAAATTAATCTCGGTGCAACTAAATCAAGGATAGGAATGATACGTTACAGTGACAGAGCTTATGTGGAGTTCCCCTTAGATCGGTATACAACAAAAGCCCAGGTTCAAAATGCTGTCAGGAGTGTCACATATAAAGGCGGTGGTGCTACAAATACGCATATGGCACTACAATTACTACGAAGCCTATTTACACTCAGTTATTGGACCAGAAATAATGTCGCTCAGATTGCCATCATTATCACAGATGGAAAGTCAACAAACCAATATAAAACCAGAGAAGAATCACAGCTTCTTCAACGAATGGGAATATATTCATTTGCTATGGGTATCATTTTACCCCTCTTTAAAACAAAATATATTAAATATTTAACCTGTAATTAAAGCACAGGTCATAACAGTACAATCAATTAAAAGCCCAAGAGAGTATGTGACTAGCACATGACAATTGAATGTCTAAGTCTATCGTAGTTCATATTGCAATGGCGCTACGTTTTTTTGTCAGGCTGAACGTTATTACCAAATACAAATATTTGAATATCACGAATATTTGTAAAGATGACGTGTACACAAGATTTGTTACTGGAAACCCTTCAAGTTGAAATTACGATTTTAAAAAATATTTCTAAGTTTTAGAAATGAATACAGAAAATAGTAATAGAAAATGAAATTTTATAAAAAGATCGGAATAAACGTCAAGTTCACGCGGTACGTTTTACGCTTGACATGATCACCTGAATATCAATGACTTCAAACTTACTTAAACTTTGCAGTTACTGGAGTTTTTTGTAACTGATTTATTCAATCAAATAATTTCGAATATTCTACACTTAAAAATTATTGAATTTATTTAGGGGTTAGAGGTGGCAATTAATAATGAAACTTCCAAGCATTTTACAAAATTTTTCTGGTTTTTGTATTACACAATTATCTTATTTTATGTACTTGTATAATTTTATTTATCTCTAGGTCATGATTACGTTACAAACGAGCAAGAACTAGATGTCATAGCGACATGCGATTTGTATAAGATTAAGATTGATTATTTTGCATCATCGACCATAAACAGACGTTTTGCCGACATTCTCTGTAACGGTATGATATAAACATTCTTCGCTTTACATTTATTATATATCGGCCAGAGGTTACAAAAACTAACTTGCGTAATAATTTTAAGTTTTTCACGAGAAAGAATAATGATCCTTATATCTACAACGAACAATGATAAGTTGTATTTCACAACAATCGAGTTCATCAAGAACATAATTATTATACCAGTTTTAATTTTACTGCACTAGACGGTCGTTTTGGAATACAATCCTCGCCAATAGTGCTTGGACCAAAATTATGAAACCATTGTTATAAAGATGTTGAAAAAATACCAAAAGGGCCAAAATATATTTTACCAAATTTAGCTACGTAAATACTCTGCATGAGGGAGTATACCTTAGTTTTAATAAATTTCAGATATTACCTTGCAACAAATTTAGATAATAGGAAACAGAAATCCAATTAGAAAAATAAGGCAGAAAATTTGATGTTGAAAAAAACTCCTAGATTATTCCAATGAATAAGTTAGACCATATTGAAACACATTGTCACATATTTATTTTAAAAACCCTTAAGGGAATTATACATATTACAACCTGACTCAGGGGTACAATATCATAGAAAAATGTTTATCGTTGTGTTTTACATATAACTAACCCCTTATTGAAGGATAAACGAGGGACTTTTATTCCAATCACAATATACCCGATGAGTTTTCCTCAAGAAATTTGTAGCCACATAATTCATATTTGAATTAACTTGGATACCTGCACACCAACAGATATTCTATATTAGAATGTTTTTTTATTTACAGCATCATTATAGCGGAGATGCTTTTATTAAAAACCGTACCTATCAAGTAAACTAACAATAATAAAAAACAAACATACTTATCCATTTCCGAATCACAATCCAGAAGCAAAGTAAAAACTTTGGAACTGACAAGTTAGGTTAGACACGTAAATAATTTTGTTATATAGCAGTTTTTTGTTCGATTGTTCATTATATTGCTGTTTATACATTATAGATGCTCACAACAATCCTCAAACACGATCCCCACCTGATAAGTAGACATTGTTCGTTGTTACAATAGAAGTTGTGTTTGATTGACTACCTTTTATCATTTCGGTGTCCGAAACTGTAACTACATTACCCTCAAGTTTTCTGTTTTCGACGATTTAATTTTGAAATAAACAAAGAACATAAATTGCCCCTTGATATAATTTTAAGTAATAAAAACTTATAATCATCAGTATTCTGAAATACCCCTAATAGAAAACAAATCTTTAAACATGTTGTGGACCGAAAAGCCTATGATCTTATGGTATAGATGTTCCTTCGCGAAAGTGGTTGACCGTGACCTGCATCAATTTCACTGTGACCTAAAAAAGTAAAATGTTTTCTGCTGATGAACCGAAAGGCCTAGGAGCTTTAAGCTTCATAAACGATATACACTATTTGCTAATAGAATGGTTATTAAATTTATTGTGAGGTGTGATAGACGTTGGGCTTAGTGAAAATATGTGGAGCTTGACACCTTATCCAACTGGGTAAACGTTATCGTAAATTTTGAAATTATGTGAATGGCATCAATTATAGCGAGCTTGAAATAAAGAAACAATTGATTTTTATATTCTGTTCCATACTTAGACGTATCCCCCATTGATGGCGCCAACGAAAAGCTACAAATGATACTATATGGCAAGCGTGATGACTTCAATTTTTGAATGTGTATTGTTGTCTTTTACATATAACGAATTCCATGTTGAATGACTAACGAGGAAGTGTTATTGCAATTGCGAAATCCCCTATGAGTTGTACTCAAGACATTCAATAACAAAATATATATTTAAATTAACTTAGATACTTACACTTTAACAAATATTCTCTATTGGAATGTTGTTTCACATACAGCATCATTATAGAGTAGATGCTTTTATTATAAACAGTACCTGTTAAGTAAACTGACACTGTTTTTGTCAAAATTTTGTAATATAGAAGTTTTTGTTCGATTGTTCATTATCTTACTATTTATAAATTATAGGTGGTGCCATCAGTCCTTCAACACGATCCCCATCTGGTGAGTAGACATTGCTACCTTTTATCTTTTCGGTGTCCAAAACACTGTAACTACATTACCATAAGGTTTCATGTTTTCGACGATTTAATCGAAAATATGGGCGGGGGGTTGTTAACAAAAGTGCGACTCAACATAGAATTTACAAGGAACATAATTTTATAATTTTGAATAATAGAAACTAAACATAATCAGTATTTAAAAAAATACCCCCATTGCAATCAGACCTATGTAAGTGTTCCCTGGGTCTGTTTACCTCAGAGAGAAATAGAATTGAATAGAATAGGGTTCATTATCTTACTGTCTCTACCTTATAGATGCTAACATCAGTACTCCAACACGATCCCTACCAGATGAATAGGCATTGTTTGTTATTACAATAAAATTTGTGTTTGATTGACAACCTTTGATAATTTCGGTGTCCAAAACACTGTAACTACATTACCCTAAGGTTTCATGTTCGAAAATATTGGCGGGAGGTTGTAAACAAAAGTGCGACTTATCATAAAATTTACAAGGAACATAACTTTCCACTTGACATAAAATTTTGTTAGTAATAGTTACTAAACATAATCAGTTTTAAAAATAACCCTCATTGTAATCAGACCGACGTCAGTGCTCCCTAGGTCTGTTTACCTCAAAGAATAATAGAATATGTATAATCAAAAGATACATTGGTACATTTTATTCCTTTTTAGTTTACTATTATACAGTACCAGATAGAAGAACTGTTACACCTGGTAAGTTGACCCTGTCTTCTTAGTGATTCATATTACCGAATTTTGTTGTCTTTGTTATTTAAGGTTCTATAATATCAGACTCTTGATATTTGTCTTCGACGATTTAATTTCAAAATATACAAGCAACATAACTTGCCCCTTGATTTAATTTTTAGTAATAAAAACTAATCATCATCAAATAACCCCTAATAGGAAAAAAAATTTAAGAAATTGTTGTGGACCGAAAACCCAATCATCAGTTTGGTTCCGAAACACTGAAACTGCATTACTCCCAGATTTTATGTTTTGGACGATTTAATCGAACATTTCGGGGAGAGGGGGGTAATTTTCAAAATGCGACTGCACATGGAATTTACAAGGAACATAACTTGCCCCTCGATATCATTTTGATAATAAAAACTAAACATCATAAGTATTAAAAAATAAACCCCAATCGAAAAAACCTTCAAACATATTATTGTGAAGCGAAAACCCTATGGTCTTATGGTATGGATTTTCCATAGGCGAATCCCTTTCAAGTCCGCAAAATAAGTTGACAGTGACCTACATCAATATCACTGTGACATAAAGAAGTATATTCTAAACATGTGTTCTTCTGATGAACTTAAAGCTTCCTAATCAAAAACAAACATACACATCCATTTCCGAATCACAATCCAGAACCAAAGTAAAAACTTTGGAACTGACAAGTTAGGTTAGACACGTGAACTTCCACCAGGAAAGTGAGGCCGGGTGCTCCGGAAGGGTTACTCAACTCCTGTTTAGCTAGCTACACCCGTCACGTGTGTAATCAAAATTGTGTGAAAGGAACATGGAACTATGAGACGTCAAATATATCCAAGGCAATCCAAGACACAGAGACATCAAACCTATCAACAATACTGTGATGACGGCCATAAAACTTATTAAGGGCCTTGATAAGCATAGGCTTGCAATATTCCCGAGTCAACAATTTATTTGCAAGCAGCCTACTTCGTTGTACAAAGTCCCCGTAGTGGGAACAAGATCTACCATAGCGTATTAATTGGGAAACAAATACACCATAAGCTGGAGAAGCAGGTATATTGCTGCATAAAAAAGGAAAGTTGACAATAGAAAAATTGAAGTCATCACGTTTGTCATAAAGTTTCTAATGTAGCCTTTCTTGTGCGTCATAATTCAGGTATAAGTCTAAATATGAAGCAAAACTTGAGGAATCAGTCGTGTCTTTTATTTTAAGCTCACTAGGATAGATGGCATTTAAATAGTCTCCAAATTTAGGATTGTTAAGACGCAGAACGTCATCTATGTATCTGTATGTTGAGTTTAATGGTTTGGCGAGTTTTCTCTCCAGATTTAACAAGGTTCTGCATAAATTCCGCTTCGTAAGAATAAAGAAACAAATCAGCAAGCAATGGTGCACAGTTTGTACCCATTGGTATACCGATTGTTTGCTGAAAAACTATATTACCAAACACAACAAATATGTTATCTATCAAAAACTCCAACAATTTGTTGATGGTATCTTCAGTATATTTTTGTTTGGAATCCGTATTATGCTTGACAAAAAACAGAATCCCTGTTCAGCACCAGATATTTGTATCTTGGCTTACCGTTTTTGTAGAAGAAAGACAAGTGAATAATTTCTTTAAGACGTTCTTTCAATTTAGAATGAGGGATTGTAGTGTATAGCGTAGAAAAATCAAATGTTTTTATACTTTTTACATGAGATAAAGTATTAGATGGAAGATGTTCAAGTAATTCGTTAGAATTTTTGAGAATCCACATTTGGTTGATTCCAGATGTAGAATATACTTTTTCTAAATAAGACTAAAGACCATCTTGGACGATTGTCAAAATTTGTGTTAGAGTTACCGATAATGATTTAGTAGTACATTTAAATGAGCCTGCTATATATCTTTCCTTGTATGGATTTTTATGGAGTTAAGAAATCCAATACAAGTAAGTAGTAAGGAAGATCAAGATCTTCCTCTTTAAGATTGATACCGAAAGAGTTGAGAACTCCCCTATGGTTGGAAAGAACTTCATCTTTGGTACAATTAGTTCTAGAATATGCAGGGTTATTTGATATACTATCTGGAAAAAGATATATCAAGTTTGAGAAGCTTGTTGACCATAACCTATATTCAAGTCAATGTTCAGCATCTTTTAGTCTGTTAAAGATCTTTTAAAAATACTTAAGGAATAAGGACAGAAAATTTGAAATATAAAACATACTGGTCATTTATATAATACATTTTAGATTCACCTTTTTGATAATATCGAAACCTGAAGTTAAAAAAAAGTACACGACAGTTAATCTATCTGTCAACGATAAAAAGAAACAATTATTCGGTTAACATCAATCGGTTGAAAAACTATTGTCAAAACTGTAGTTATTTTAAAATTAAATTTTACGTTTAGGTTGTTGAACATCTTTCGGTCGGAAGCTGTGATAGCATTTGTATTCAAGTTACCTACAATACCAGTGTTAATTTTGTTAATTATCTTACTGTTTATCCATTGTAGCTGGTCCCTTTAGTACTCCAGGAGAAAAAACAGAACCCCCACCTGGTACGTAGACATCGTTAGTTATTACAATACATTTTGTTTGATTAACTACCTTTTAACATTTCGGTGCAAGAAACACTGAAACTATAATACCTCCAGTTTCATGTTCAAAAATAAAGTCGATATTGTTAGATATTCATAATACCATCTTTTACACTTAAGGTTCTTTGCAAACTTTTTTCCGGTGGAAATCGAAGATATTCGGCTTATTTGGTAACATTATTAGCTATAGTTATGACTACTGTCTATTAAATCCCTTCTTAATTTTGTGAAATCCAACTTCTATGATTATTAAAAAATGTTATAGTATTTGTTTTTAAGTTACCTATAATACCAGTGGTAATTTTACAGCACTAGGCGACCGTTTTGGATTAAATTTTCTCATTAGTAGTGTTTAGACAAAAAAGTAAAACCAAAAATTCCACAAGAGGCTGAAAATGTCCATTAGATAAAAATATATCAAACCTAATTTTCCTAAAAAATTCTTACAATGGGGAAGTAATAGGGGAATAGTAATGGGGAAATCCTTTTTAAAAACCATAATATAAAACTGGCTCATAATCGATATTTCGACTTTACAGCCTAAATCAAAACACTAGATAATTATTCTTAATATGATTATTATTTTTTCTGAAATAGCGATGGAAGTGGATGAAAAGATGCAATACAATTTAAATTATCTAGTGTCTTGATTAAGGCTGTAAAGTCGAAATATCGATTGAGCCAGTTTTATATTATGGTTTTTAAAAAGGATTTCCCCCTCAGGGAATAATGTTAAGAAAGGTATACTTTATTACAAATACCTTTGTGAATTGTCAAAGCCATTGACATATTGGGGAAAGGTTACTGGTAACGTGTTGTTTTGCTTATATTTACTAATATTTGTCCAATAAGGCAGAATATGCAAAATCAAATATAAAGAAACTAGTCAATATTGAAATCACAACTGAAAAACAAATTATTCAATTGGATTAAATCGTTCTACAATTATATTACATCTGTTGTTGTACAAAAGGGTGTTCGCAATGAAAATCCAATCTCAAGTTACCCTTGTGATAACTGTCTTGATAAACCTAGGCTAGCAATATTTGCAATATACTAGTGCGTGGCATATAAATAGCAAATACAAATGAAATGATTGATGATTTTTTATATAGATTTAGCTATTTAAACAATATAGAAAAAAGGCAGCCATTTTATATATGAAAATCAGTTTTTTATAGTACCTTGTAATAAGTTATTAGCGTAATATGCAAATAAATTGTGTGATGTGATATTGTAGATCTTAGATTGAATTGTACACCTGGTTATCGGGAAAATGACTACTGTAATCGTTGGTAAGATATATGCGTTTAAAAATATGAATATGGTCTCATTTTAAGTGCAGCAAAACTACTTTAACATCATAATACATTACGGAAAATAAAAAATAATGTTATAGAAAAATGAAACATACTCTGACAATGCTAATGGTGAATTTTAAAATCGACTGTGACTTTTTATTACAAATTTACGAACCCAGTTTTATTATGCAATTAAGTATATTTTATGGGTCACTTAATTAGAAAATAAATTTTAAAAAATCAAAATCAATCAATTCAATTAAAATCAAATACCAAAAGTGATCGTAGCATTGAAATGAGAATGAACGTTTATTTAGTGATTTCACTTTAAAGTTGATATTTTTGACGAACCCTTTCTCTATCATAAGGGCCATTTATGTTTTTTTGTCCAGAAAATCTCATTATTTCATTTAAACAACACATAATGAATGACAAAACAGACAAATTGGTTTGAAAAAGAGAAATAGTCATCTTTAAAATCTTAACCTATGTTAACTTTTGTCAAGAATCGTAATGAGATCATAAGTATGGTTAAATCCACTAACGAGTCCCACTTTTTGGAAATTATTTTTACACGCGATTTCAACGTGAATGTTATATCAGAAGCTTAAACTGTTAGGTCTTTTGTCACATATGATCACGATAACATTAAATATAGTTACTGGAGAAGAATAGATTACATATTCCTTAATACATTTTGATACCTAGTTACATATTTACAATACACCGTGATACACTGGTATGTGTCTTAAAGGTATATATTTGGTTAGTAAACAGTGTATTAAATTCCCTTGATTTCATGGTCAAATGTGAAACTGTCGTCTAACGTAGTTATGTTTTATTTTTGTTCAATTATAATATTTAGATGTATAACTTCATTTTTTGTTTTTCCGTTAAAATGATTGTGTTCAGATGTCAAAATGTTTTGTTATTACAATTTCCATATTTCAAAATAAATATTCATCATTATTCATAGGTAGTTAATTATCAAGTGCTTAATCTTTCAGAGTACTTGGTCCATTTTCCTGATGAAAGTTAACGTGTTTATTATTATTTGTCGGTTTTTATGTTCGTACTCTGCTTTATGATTGTGATTTGGACATAGTTAGACTGTTTGGATTGTTCTTTCATGTTCTTTTATTATTTGTACTAGATTAGAAATTATAGTCATTCTATATTCTTTTTTTGTTCAATTTTTTATTTTGAGATGTTAAATATTAATTTGATGAGATAACTCTTGCTATTTTTTGTTTTTCGGCTTTGAGCTCATCTTAAATAATACTGTATTTATTTTTTCTGTTTCAGTGTTTATAATTCAAATTGCGAGTTAAAATGTACTAATGCTACATGTATGATTCAAAAGAAAATAATAGATAAAGTCAACACTAACAGGAACAGGTTCGTAAAAATGGACAAATACCTTGAAGATATAGTCATTTTATTAACAACAATGTTATGGATGGCATATTTTTACAATATTAGAAGAAATTTGCAAAAAAAAATTTAGAGAAGTTTGCAAAATTGAAAAAAAGAATTTAAATTTTTGGTCATCTGTATTTTTGACAGCTATCGGTAAGATTGTAATCATAAAGTACTTGGTTGTTTCAAAATTTATTCCTTGCTTTACCTAATTCTTCAGATATGTTTTGAAAATATCCCATTAGTTCAAAGTTTAAGTTCATATGGCATTGGAAGGGCAAACAAATCAAAAGAGTATAATAAACAAAACCAAGTATTTAGTATTTAGTGAATGCCCCTGTTGCTTTGATGCCAGCCATTTTAGTCTTGGCAAACAGGTTTTAGCACTTTGCTTTTGTTATCTTATACTTGTCACTTTTCGTGGACTTAAAAAGAATAGAATTTGATCTAGGATTATCCTTAGCTACTTCCTTCTTTAAATTACATATTATACCAGTTTTAATTTTACAGCACTAGACGGCCGTTTCGGAATACAATTCCTCATCAGTAGTGCTTGGACCAAAATTATGAAACCAAAATTATTTAAGATGTTGAAAAGCTAACCAAAGGACCAAAATATATTTTACCAAATTAAGCTAAGGAAATACTTTGCATGAGGGAGTATACCTTAGTTTTTGAGAAGTTTCAATTTTAACTTGCAGGAAATTTAGACGATTATAGTATATTTCTGACAATAATACGAAATTATTGCCTACTGAGTTTGTGATATCCTCGGGGCACCAGCCACCAGCAGTGATATCGGCTCAGGGGTTTAAATTACATATTATACCAGTTTTAATTTTACAGCACTAGACGGCCGTTTCGGAATACAATTCCTCATCAGTAGTGCTTGGACCAAAATTATGAAACCGAAATTATTTAAGATGTTGAAAAGCTAACCAAAGGACCAAAATATATTTTACCAAATTAAGCTAAGGAAATACTTTGCATGAGGGAGTATACCTTAGTTTTTGAGAAGTAAAATTATTAAAATTTAAAATTATTCAAAAAGACTTTTTATGAGATTCGTGTCCAGAGAATTACATGGGCATTCTAGAATGGGTATATTTCGAGTTTGTTTGTAATTTGGGGTGAATTTTGACGAATCTAACCAAAAACATGCATCCAAATTAGAAAAGAAAAATGAACCAAAATACACAATAGAAAATAAACACGCAGCAAATTCATTTATCATGTTTATAAAGTAAAAAAGTATAACTATCTGAACTTTTTTCAATTTTACCATATAATTTTTAAATTCTTCTAATAATTCTGCCTAGGACGAGTTTTTACAGTTGCCAGTATTATTAGAAAATCAAATTTCTATCCGTTGCAAGAGTAAAATTTGCATCACAGATCAAATATTTGTAATATATTTATCTTTGAATTGAAAAATATATTTGATTTTTAGTGTTTAAGTGTTTGAAGAAAACAGTTTAATTTTATTGATTTTTTTATGTCTCAAGAAACAGTTTCGTATTTTCGTCCACGGTCTAACCATGAAATTACTCGGTGAAAATTGCCATGGCAACATAAATCACCCTACCGCTTTCGCATTTTGCATGTTAAATAAATACAAAGTATATACATTAAAAGAGTGGGTCTAAATGTTCGTAAAAATATCAAATTCGTAAATCATTGTTGAAGAAATACGAAACTACATGAACATTTCGGCCGCCGATATTGCGGCCCCTCGACAGCGTTTCGTAATGCTATTTTAGCAACATTTTTTAAAATTAGTTTATCTCGAAAACGAGCAGAACGTGCTATTAATTTTATTGCATAAATAGAGAGCACTTTCAAAGTTCTTTGAAATGATATAATGTTTTCCACCCTAATTAAACCGAAAATACGTCGTATTTTGGCGTGAAAGTGCACATTTTGGGTATTTTTGTTATGGAAGAGTTACGTCCCCTTGCCTTTGGCGGCCATTTTGTTTCACATTTTGACAATTTTTTTATATGCGTTAGATATCTTATAATCTTAGGTCTTTAAAAAACCAAACATATGCACCTTTTCTCCAATAACAGTGAAATTATTCGAATTTGGCATGTGTATACCGGTTTTTCGAGTTGGAAAATGGCAGAAACTGTTTAGTGATACCTTAGATATTTAAACAGTTCGAATGAAAAAAAAAAATCACTTGACGTCATATTTTTGTCAACAAGTACACAAAATCTGGTGAATACCTAATTTAGTGTCCTATTAAATATTTATCTTAATTTGTAAACCTACTGCAGTAAAATAACAAATATACGATTTAAGATTCAAAGGTGGTGACGTATCTGTTTTAAATTTAGGAATGACGTAACTGTTTGAACGGATCTGTATACCATCTTTTAGGAAAAAATATTAGCATGAAATGTTAGAAACCAGATTCACAATTTTCTGTGTGTCCCCGTAAAACAGGTTTATAAAGGTCCAAATCCGGGACGTCCCAGATTATATTACATGTATGTCCGAAAATTGACCTTAATTTTGATCAAACAGTGATACATAATCGATGTAGACGACACTCAAACACACTTTGGTAACCAAGATTTGTTTTACTTTTACAAACAGTAAGAGAAAACATGACTAGATAAAACATTCGCAAGAAACCAATCAAATACGCCCACAAAAATTGTTTGGTTCAACTTTGTAAACTAATATTACACATTTCTTTTGAAGAAAAAAACGCTATAGATTTTCGTCATTATTTATATATTAATTCATATTGGAACTTTCTGCAAATTAAAGCAAATATCACTTGTCCAGGGACAACTAAAATATTTGCCTAATGTCAAATTTTAACGAGTGGGACAAGTCGGGAATAGAATTTTGGCATCCCTGCCATATGATACGCTCGATTGAGAGCAGATGTTCGCTAAGGCATAAAGTGTATGTTATTATCCTGATTTCTTAAAATGAACGCAATCTGATTGGTTTATTACCAAGCTGTATAAACTCATTCACTCAATTTTACTCAGGGTGTAAAGAATTTACATTGGGTGTATGGATATTACACAGGGTGTATAAGAAAACATGGTGGATTGCGTCTGTTCTGCTTCGATTCTAAATGCCTCAAAAAAAACTCAAGTGTTTTTTTAAAAAAGTATATCGATTAATATAAGAATAAATTTATTTGACTCTTCTTAAATTTAAATAACAGAGATTAAAATTGGGATACCAATCTGTCTGAATTCATATCATCCTGAGCTAATATTACAATTATATATTGTATTTGCGATAACATGTGCATAATAAAAATCAACGTATACTATTTAAAGGATTTTTTTAAATATTGATATGATTATATTATACGATTTACATGTCTTTCGTAAGATCCCTGTGTTGTCGACTCGAAAGTTTGTAATGTAAAAATATAAGCCGAGCCTTAGGAATTGTTGAGTACCAATGTTTTAAGACGATTAGGGTTGTAATCCAAAAAACAAAAAATTAATGAATTTTAATTTTTGAAGATTTTAAACTTTTTAAATTTTATATAGCGTTATATATTTATTATATATAAATAATGCAATTCATGTATTTTTAGTTGGAAGGCTACAGCGTATCGCATGTTCTTGAACTTGACACTTGAATATGCTGTAATGACTAAGTTAGGAACAAGGTATCCAACAAAAGAAATGCTGAAGCTTATGAAACCAACACCAGTCTATGATAGAAACACAACTCTTCCAAACAACTTCGATGCTAGAGAGAAATGGCCAGACTACATTCATCCCCCGGAAGATCAAGGGAATTGTAATGGATCCTGGGCTTTCTCTACAGCAGGTGAATAAAATAGCTATTGTTAAACCACAGTCAAAACGTCTATAAAAGCCACACAAGACCTGAAAAAAGCTATTTTTCTTGGAAGGTGCATTGATATACATGTTACAAAAACACGAATAAAGAGCGATTAAGATTTACTTTTACTTTAAATGGCTCTTATAATACAAGTGGCCTTTAAGGCAGAGGTACATCTGAAGTAACCTTTACTGTTGACATATCTTAAATATAAACTTGTATTTTTAACATGGAGTGGTATGCTTGTGTTTGATTATATTGGTGTATAAGACGTATATAGCGTATCATCGACAATTCCGAGGATACCAGTAATTTCTTATGTTTTGTTACTCATCGATTTGAAATAAAAGTATACATGATTAAAATTTTTAAAAATCATTAAACAAAATTACATAAAAACATTAATTTTGTAGATATGGTTGTTGATTTTCAATTTTTGGAGAGTAAACATCATTTAGAGTGACGAAATTGTTCTAATTAGGAAGGAATTTGAAAAACATCTCATATTGTTAAGGAATATGAATAATCATATACATTTATTGCCTTTGAGTGAGGGATATATGAGCATTTGTTCACCTGCATCCCCCGGAAGATCAAGGGCGCGTTGGCCTAATGGATAAGACGTCAGTCTTCAAATCCAGGGTCTCTCACCGCTGTGAGTTCGAGTCCCGCTCGGGCCACATGTGGGAAAGTGAATTTTCCTTGCCGTTGGCCTTTACTGATTCACCTGGTATCAGTATAATGGACTGGGGGAGTGGTACGCTCGTCTGCAGCGTCCTGACTGTGAGCTAGCACGGAAAAGTCGCCCTGAGTGCGCGCTAGTACAAGGCAGACCATACAACACACTCGCACTTCACATGCATACACAAAATTGTTCATAGATTAATCCATAGAGATTAATTAAATAGTTCTCGTCGCGAATAGCTGAAAAATTGCTGATGCGACGTTAAGCAATATTCAACCAACCAAACCAATCACCTGCAACAAGTCATATTTCCCGAGGGCGAAGCTCGCGGGATGTGTGACTTGTTAAGGGTGAACAAATGTTCATATCTCCCTAAAACAAAGAAATGAAGTTGTTATTATACCTAAAGATAATCATTGTAATAAGAAAGACAGAAAAGAAAAAAGAAACGCGCATTAATTTTACATAAACATTCAAAATAAGTCAATCTGGCAGGTAAAAATATCAGATTCTATCGGAACTCATCGAAAAGCTTACGCTAGAACGTCGAGACTGGTTCTGTGTCAATGAGGTCATATCATTGTGACGTTATGGTGTGTTCCGAATAAGGAAAATATTACAGGGGAACTCGATCGCGTGAGGGGAATATGATATTTCTTTCCCTGTCAATTGACTGCGCTCATCCAATCAATCGCCAGTATTTATGAATGAGGTATAATAATAATCATTACAAGGTGGTTACTTAATGCAAGAATATGGATAGTCGTAATTATTAAAAGCAGTGCTTTAATGGGATAATTAATTTATTTATATTATGTTTTGTGAATTACTCACTGGTCTTTATACCGGTTGTAACAGATATCCCAACCACCTTTGTATGTAATAAATGCTGAACACGTTTCCTTAACAATGATACCAAGTATGATTTTTATTTATAAAATATCATCGAAAGCAAACGTTAAAAGGTCACCCTACACCAAATACAGATATCGAACACTCTTAACTATAGAAGTTTAAGATAAAGTGGGTCCAATGATTTGTTAGGGAACATCTTGAATTCATTACTAAGATACCAGAAAAATAGGATTTGGAGGATCCTTTGGGGAGTGCATGATGGTTTCAACTAGCCCATGGACTTTATTGTACATTTTCCGGAACTAATGTAAAAAGATTAAACTCGACATTTTCTTAATAAAAAATGTTGTTATTATAAATGGTTCTTGCCAATCAAACTTTTTTCAAAACCTTGATCCAACACATCCTTTGTTTTGTTTGAAGGCAACCTTTCATTTTTACATTACACAAAAATGTATTACATAACGCGAAACCTTGTTTTAGTAGGCCACCCAAACAGGAAAAAGTGGCTTAAAAATGAGTTTGATGGCATTTTTTAGTAGAATAGTCTGACTATGCTTAAAGTCATCCTTGATGTGTGTGGAACATGACACGGTCGGATGCCAAGCTTGAAATTGGGTCAGAGTCTCATAACTAGGTCAAAGGTCAAATGAGTGCAAAATCGGTTGGAATTGTTAACTAAGCGTATGTATTATTGGCATATCCATTATATACATGCATAAATGTCATAAAATATGACAGATGGTAAACAAGATAGAAAGTGCTGAAATAAAAGCCATGAAATTAGGCTAAAGTCAATTAAGTGCAAACTTGAGCTATATTTTTGATATTTGGCATTGATGATGAACATACGAGGTGATACCTTGAATGCATCTTTTGGTGCTAATGCTCTTCAGTTCCGTTATCAGGTGGATCCTCCTTCCCTGGCTGTTGCGGCGCTGTCCACGACAACCTCCAGAGGTGCGCCGGGTGAGGTGATCAGTCTCAACCCGAAACTGAAGTGGCTTTCTCACTTAGATGGTACTGATGTTATCTTCTCCATTTATAAATAGACATCTAATTCTGACACAACGTCTGACTACTGCTTCTTCCACTGCTCATTTTCCTCAATATCCACTGAGATGCCATCTCTGCCGGTGCAATGACAGTTTCCACCAGTTTCTTCCGTTCTCTTACTGTCACACCTATAATCCTCAATGCTTTCCACAGTGACTGCCCTACAAACCCTCTACATCCAACTTCTACTGGTAAGCACCATACTCTCCATCCCTGTTGTTGACAGTCTTCTACAAGCTGTTGGTACTTGCTTTTTTTCTCTCATATGCTTCTTCTATCCTATCTTGGCAAGGTACAGTCAATTCTACCAAGACAACCTGCTATGTAGATTTAGACCAAATTACAACATCTGGACGCATTGAAGTCTGCATTATATCTGATGGAAATTCCATTCTTCCATTGATGTCAACTTTCATCTTCCAATCTCCTGCTGTTGCCAGGAGATACCATTTCCTTCGTCCTTCTCTTAGGTATGCTTTCAACTTTGACAAAGTTCACAAAAACTGGTCCTTTCACCACCCTGTGTTTTTCTCTCTTTCTTTCTCCAGACTATCTGCAATAACCTGTAACACCTTGTCGTACCTCCATGTATAACGACCGTCTGACAAGGAAACTTGGCATGGTGACAAAACATGTTCCAAATTGGCTGGTTTTTATACAATGTATAATTTTGATCCTCTTCGATGTCCCAAACAAACAAATTGGACGGACTGGCAGAACATCATGCACAGACTTCAGTAGGAATCTTAATCTTCTCTCCTCCATTGACCAGATTTCTTGCCAAGACTTCTCCCTCTGCTTAGCTCCATCACAATTAAACCAACTGCCTTGCTTTTTCATACTAATGGTCTTAACTGTCCTTGTCTCCTCTTCCATTCTTCTCACCTGCTTTTGAACTAGTTCTCTCTTTGGCTTGCTTTCTTTTACACTGACTGTGGTGTAAAGCCAAACCCTTGTCTCCCCATGGCTACTATGCCCACTATGTCTCCATGTCTTAGTCTTGCTTCTGCTTGTTCCACTGCAGTGTCGGCTGCCCACTTTCTGCCTGACTTCACTTTGACCTTAGCGCCTCCTACTTTGTCATCTTTGCTCTCTCGTAGTGTCATAACCTGTCTCACTTTGGTAACTTTAAACTCTTTAACTACAGACTTCAATGGCAACTTTAGCTTTGCACCTGTGCTGTATAAACACAAACTGCTAAAACTTCTAGGCACTCCCAACCATCTCCGTAAAAAGTTGTTAATCATCCTTTGTATGGCCACCAGTAATGGCCACAAAACTCTGGGAAGTACTCCATATTGGTATATCAAGACCTTGAACTTTCCCGGTAGGCCACACTTATCCACAGTTGCATCCACTCTATTTGTGTTTTTACATTTTTCACATTGACTACATCTTTTAGGGTGTTGTAAACCATTTCCCTAAACTCTTTACTGGTTTATCTGATACTTGGTATGGTATCTTCACCTTTACAACTTTATATCTTTGATCTTTCCCTTCTTCAATACTAAACTCCTTGACTTAGATAGCTTGAATCGCATTTTTGCCCATGACATAGCCTTCTCCTAATCTTCTAATGCCCATCTTCCTTCCACTACCGTCTTGGTGTTAACCGTCATATCGCCCATAAAAGCTCTGGTTGGTGGCTGTCTCACTCAAGATACCATCATTGGTCCCCGGCTAGTTCTTTCCATTGATTTCACTAAAAGATTCATTTCTGCTGAGAAAAGTATCACAGAGACTTGTTAAAATTCCAACTGCTAACCTCTGCCAGGCAGTTATATAGTCTTTTACTGAGAATCTCATCTTCACATTGTCATAATACTCTTGAATCATTCCACAAATCTTCACTCGTACATGGTATCTCTGTAATGTTGACTGCACCAGTTTATGTGGTATTGAACCGTATGCATTTGCTAAGTCCAGCCACAGCAATGCCAGGTCACCCTTACTTTCTTTAGCTTCTTTAATTATCTGTGTTAGAACGTTTGTATGTTCTACGCATCCCGATATCCCTGGAACATCTCCTTTCTGTACTGATATATTCACGTACTTATTGTCCAAAATATAGTCAGTCATTCGTTTCGCCACAATTGCTAGAAAGATCTTGCCTTCCGCATTCAACAAAGATATTGTTCTAAACTGCCCCAGGCCCTGTGCATGTTCCTGCTTTGGTATGAAACACCCCTCTGCTCTATACCAACTATCTACCAATCTTTGTCTTATCCACACTACTTTTAATAATTTCCATAAAACTCTTGTGCTTTCGGGCAATATTTATATATTTATATGGTATTCCATTTGGTCAGGAGCTAATGATGCCCTTGCCGTTTGAATTATGTTGGTTACTTCCTTCAGCTTTGGTTCCTCCATTCAAACTGTATTGTTGGTTCTTCTGGACTTAGCATTTCTCAAATTCCTCAAGTTCTTATCCCATCTGACATCACTATAGGTTTCTTTCAGATAGCTTTCTACTTCCTCCTTGTCACAATCTAATCTTCAGAGCCTTTATTCCCAATACTTGGTTGTGAACTGATAGGAGTTTGATGTGAACTGAGCTCTTTTCTTTTCTCTATCTTTGTGTCTTATACAACTCTCTCTGCTCTTCTCAATGTTTTCAATCTTTTCTTACATCAGTTCTTAGTTTAGACACCCTTCCTCGTCGTTTGATTCTTTGTACCTTTTTTAGGGATTCAGAGATCCTTCAATTCTTATCTCTACTGTTCGTCTATTCTCCTTTGGTTGATCATTTGGGTTTTTCTTCCTTCTTCCGTCCCAACTCTATTTGCTCCTATAGTGTAAATGATTGTAGACATTATCTCTAACTTACGGTCTCCACTTCCTCCTAAAGTGCTGATCAGTATTTTGTTACAATCCTCATCAAATTTCTCCCATGCCTTCCTGTTATTACTTGGTTGCCATTTCATCTTCTTTCTTCATTCACCAAATAGTGTTATGTCTACTCTTTGCTGCCCTATTTGGTGTTAACACTTCCTGTCTGCAGCTTCTCTTCTCCTCCTCTGACACATGGAGGTTGTGGTTGCTGTGGTGTGAATACGTCATCCAATAAACGTAACGTAATGGAGCTATCCTCAAATCATGAAGAGGCAGATACGAGACTTATATTGCATGCAACGAATACTTACAGAGAAGGATATGCAAGATTGGTTGTTAAATGTCGTGATACTCATGTATTTCTATTGCTAATACACCATCTTGTTCAACTACCCGTAAAATGTGGATGGTTTCTGGTACTTCAAACAAAATTAAAGGCTACGCATCCCATTTAGTGGCGCAGCCATTTCCTGTATCTGTCTGATAAAACATTCTTGGATTTCATGCTTTGACGGGGTGCTACACATCTTCCTTTTTGGTAATCAGTAAGAACACTTGCTGGATACAATTTTTGGCACATCCAGAACTTGTAATGATATAAGAGATTATATAAAAATAAATCCAAATATTTTCTGGTTTACAAAATTGTACTTTCGGCTATAATTTATATAAGGTTAATTACTCAGGTCATCCTCAGGTCAATGGTTAGGCGAGCCTTTACCTCTAGGCAATTATTCAATAACGTACAGCCTGGACATTACATGATGTATGCACCTTTGTCCAATTGACCCTACAAATCATGATGTTTGGTAAAAAGTTAGGTCATGCTCTTCCCTTCTGTTATCTAACAGAAGAGTATATAAGTTGTCGCAGGCTACACACATACACACACACACACATCATACCTGGACACACACTTGGACATCTACATACAGACACAGCACAAGACACCATGAACTACAGAAGACGAAAACAACAGAATAAAACCACTATAAAGAACAGTGCTTCCGGTATTAGTTATTACTTCAGTACAAACTTCTGTCTCATGTTGGGCGAGATGGAAACCCAGAATTAGCCGAAAAATTTATCTGCCTCTTATATGGACTGAAGGAGGTTACTAGCATTGATGATGCAAGACGTATACTCTTTGTCAAGGCCGAGCGAGCTTTAGAAATGCTTCCACCGACAAAGGATGCTCTAGAACTCATGTAACAAGATCCAAGTATCAGGCAAGACTGTGAATTTATGCTAATATTGCAATTATTGGCACCTCTGACAACAAACCAATTAATCAATTGGCTGCGTAGATTCTCCTGATGGACTGGTAGTTGTATGGAAAAGATTATCTGCCGTTCCTGTAGCGTGTGTTCAACTGATGAGTTGTGGTTGTCAAAAGGCATGCAGCACGGCTAGGTGAAAATGCTTTAAAAACAATTTAAATTGCGCACCTTCGTGTGCGTGTGATATATTCTACTGTTGCAATCCATTTTAATAGACTAATTAGATGTATACGGTGTAAATATCAGAAAAAACATGCTTATGTTTGACGTAATACTAGAAAAATAGTGAACCAATGTAGTTCCTAATTGTTTTTGGTGCTAATTTTATGTATTTTCCTTTTGTACATGTTGCATAGAGTGACCGATACTATTTTAGGGTATTCTTAAGACAGAAAAGACATTGAAAAGAAAGCAAATGCCATGAGCTTTGAGATATGCCTTATGCATTATTACAATAACCAAAATTTTGCACTTAGTTGACCTTTGACCTAATTTTGAGACACATATACGATTGCCAGCTTGGCATCTGGTCTCATGGTACTCTACACATATCAGGGATTACATTTAGCATGGATGCAATATTCTACTAAATATGCCATCAAAACTTTTTTTTTGGTCCTTGGATGGCCTACTATTTTATTACATTGCAAATCGTTTTTTATCACCTAAAAATGTTATAACATTACACGAAAGAAATTATTACACTACAAGATTGACATTACATTACTTGACATTTATAACATAACACGTCGTAACGACCTTCTCGTTCTTATTTTTCAACCTTATGAAAACAATTTTTTTCACTAGTTTAGTACAAGCACTATTGATGAAGTGTTGAATTTTGAAACGGTCGTCTAGTGCTGTAAAATATACACTGATATAATATGATATGTTTGAATAAGAAAGAGACGAAATTTTTGACTGATCTAGAAATCTGTTTTAGATTATGTATTTTTACAGTGTTCAGTAGATGGATAATATTCATCCTTGTATATCTTAGAAGCAACCTCATTCGTTAAGTACTGGAGACATACTACTCAACTACATTTTAAATACATTCAAATAATATGAATTTTAATTTTTGAATTGCAGGGGTGGTTGCAGACCGTATTGCTATTCAATCAAAAGGGGATTATACTCGTAATATATCAGCCTCTCATCTTCTGTCTTGTGCACTAAAAGACGATGGTTGTTCTGCAGGGTCTCTAGACATAGCCTGGCAATACATAACCACCGGAGACGGGTAAACTTGTGTATATAGTTCATCACATGATCAAACTCATTAACCTCATGAAAGTTCTAAATTCGCCAGATTTTAAAGTTTTTACTTTGATTTTGCTTTTACAAGCTTACTCTTTACAAACTTGAAGCGTGCTTGCGTATGTACGTTCGTGCATAAACTTTCATGTACGCTGAACCAACGTGGCCATTGAAACCTAATTTGGTGTGGAAGGTCCTAAGGTAGGTAAGAATAAAGTTTGTATCAGACGACCCCTTCCGACATCAAAATAGGTCGCTGTTACTATAAAATAGTATAAAAGCAAGTTGTAGCCATAATTTATTTAATTGTTAATCGATTTGATCTAATTTCAAATGTAGAATGTAGATTGCGATGCATTTAACATGTATAACGGGTTTTGACCAGGAAGTATATTTTGACCAGATTTTTTTTTACCAATTATTCAAATGAGGTATAAAGGTATACTAGTAAGTCAGTTTTAAAGTATTTTTCCTGAATATCATATAAATAAATGTAAAACAGTTTGGATAAGTTGAATTATTTTTTCCTGAGAAACGTTTAAACACAGATTAAAACTAGAGTGGTGACATACTTTTTATTGCAAATAAATTTCATGTAAACTTAGATAAAATGATATCTTTAAACTATGATGAAAAAGTTAAACAAGCAGAAAAAAAATCAGATATGGAAAATGAGAAGTTTGACACCACTCGGTAAAATTACTTTAATAATCTCACTAGTTATTTCAAAATTTAAACACATAGTTTACCTAATCCTACACATGAGTTAATATATGAATCAAACACTTTATTTTATGACTTTATTTGGAACAATAAATTGACAGAATCATAAGAGATATAATAATCCAAAATTATCAGAAGGGAGGCTTAAAAATGGTCGATCTTGTACCTTTCATCAAATCCTTAAAAATGACCTGGATACAAAGATTCTTACAAAGTGGTGTTCAAGGTTATCTAGAAGTTTAACTTTCAAATTAATGATATTGCCACTATGGGAGCGGATTATTTGAATAAGAAAATACATTTGTTGTAAAGCACGATTTTAACACAATCCACTCTAGTTCAGTTTATAAAAGCAATAACTATAACAGTCAAATAAGTTCAGAATATTATATATTTATTCCATGGAATACTTGTAACATATAATCCAGTTGCAACTGGGATAACACATAATTAAGCACTGTATATATAGTTCTGAAATACATTAAATAAGCAAATCTATTAAACAAATACTAGTATCATAGCGTATTTATAATAGCATTACATAAAATACAAAAAGATGTAACAAAATACAGAAAAATACACTTGTGCATAAATTCGAAAATATTTCATTATATCCGAAGTTAGTTAATTATAGACTTGTTACTTTAATATGCAAAATATGCATTATGCACAATTATACTTGGTATTGCAATATACAATACACTATATAGCAATATAACTTTGCACAGAAAATAATTACTGACTAGATTTACAGTAGAAAGAGAAAAGAATAAAAAAATAAAAATCAATACCTGATTTGTGATATCAAAACCCTTTTACATCACTGATCCATTAAAACATGATATCTTGTAACCTATATAAAACAATGAGTAAAATCAATCAGGTGTGAAACAATGCACCTGTCTACAAATGTGATAATTTACAATGCACATACAATATAACACCATATAAAACTATACAATTGACAAAAATAACATATTTAACATTCAGTCATGGAATAAAATCAAAGATTTATAGATAAGGCATAATATTTTCCCAGTTACAATCATATTATTTCAAACATAATCATCATTACTTTTAACACACCCTGTACCTTAATCAAAAATATGAAACACATAGAAAAATACTGACTGACAATATAATAAAATATGAAATGAATATTGAGTGACTAAAAGTAAATAAATTGAACTAACCTTTAAATAAATACAGCTGTCTCAGATTGTTTGGAAATGAACAAAATCAAATCACAACAGTCCTGAAGAAAAAATCTTGATAGGAATGAAACAAAGAAAATAAGTTTTAACTTTATCTCTAAAAATTAACCAATCATATTGCCCGTAACAGACCAAAAAAACCAATATAAACAATTTGATTGGCCTGCTAAAAATGAATAAAAAGGATTAAGGTAAGTTTAGTAGTCAGTGAATATACTGAACACTTTTTATCAGGTAAAACAATACACCTGATATTACACCTGTTATTTACACAAACACTAATCAAAACATACATGCTATTTAAAACACATTCATTCTATCTTTCACTCTACCACATACTCCCCTGCTGGAAAACGATCTCCTGATCATTTGCTGATTCTGAGATTCCTTAAGGATAATAGAGAGCATTGCATCAAAAAGCTTATTAGAATTTGATGGATCCATTCCTGGTAACGACATTGATCTCAGGAAATTTGCTTTCTGCATCCATTTAGGTTCTGTTTGTTGTGCTATCGCATATTCTCCTGATCTTGCCCATTTTGGAGGAATACCCTTTGTCGTCCTTTCTGATCGTCAAGGTTTTGGCATTAATTCTGATTGTTCAGCTACAGTTTCTAAAATTTCTGTTGCAGCTTCTGTATTTTTCTGATGTTCCACCTGTTTTAATTCAATTTCCTGTTCTTGACCATAAGATTCTATCAGTTGTGCAAGGAGTTTGTGTTCTTTCAGCAACTGGTTCCTGTTCTCTTACCTCCTGTGTTTCTTGATCGTTATCACGCAAGATCCTAGGTTCCAGAGTTCCCGCCGATGAACTTTGATCATCTCTTATCATCTTAGGAACTGTTTCTTCCCCATCTTGATCACCAGTGATTTCCTTACGTGAGTAACCACCTTGTGGAATGGTATTAACTGCTGTATCCTTTCCTTGCTCTATCACTACTACTACATCCATTGTATCACTTTCTGTATCCTCAGATTCTGGACTAAGTGTGCGAGACGTATTGCCCATATCCTAGTAAGTATTATTTTCATCTGAGAATATTCCGATTGGAAGTAACAAATTTCTGTGTAATCGACGTATTTGTCCTTCTCCATTGGCTACAGACCTCAGTTGTGACTTGACACTCAAAATTAGCCAATTTTGGACTTAACACATTTAGTGTTATGCACCCATATTTCAATAATTTTGCTGAAACAACATGAATGTTGATACTTTTTCAATTCAGGAGAATAAAAACTATTTCTATACTGTATTTATGACCAAAGTGCAAATTTTCACAATTTTGAAAAACATTTTGTTTCCATGGCAACCACACAAAAAATTGCAAAATATTACCCCCAAATAGGCTATATTCATAGAATCAGATAGTAAACAAACCTCGAACTACATACAATGGCAAACATTTTCCCTGAATCCTTAAATATTTCACTTTTTCTTTGTGAAGGAAAACCAGGGTCTTGTTGGATTCATTTTTTCAGAAATTTCGGAAATGTGCCAACCATGCTAAAAGCACATGGCAATGTTTACACCCAAAATGTGGTCTTGCCATAGGAAGTGTATGGTGCGACGGAAGTCCTTATGCCGGAAATATAGTGCTATTGTCAATCAAATCAGGTTTAAATTTTTGCAAACCTAAGAACCTCTCACCATGGCAATATTGCAAACTACTACCTATTAACAAATTTAAATGAGCATGGTCTAAGGAAAGGCATCTGGGTTTGTTTTATGCACTACTTTTGACCGTCCCACATCTGGCCTTATCACTACTGAGGTCTCATACCATTTTCCTTTTTGACGTCAAATACTGATATTGATGAATTTGGTGTATCCACAACAATATACGGGTCTTCTTCCCATCTGTCTTCAATTTTGTGTTTTCCTTCAAAGGCTACTCTCTTTACTAATACTCTGTCTCCTGTTTTGATAGTTGATTCTCTTATTTTCTTGTCATAAGTTTCCTTTTGCTTTGATCTTGCCTCATTTGCATGTTTTGTTGCTAGATCATATGATTGTTGAAGTTTTTGTTTTAATGATGTTATATATTGTGACAATGATTGTTGGTTCTTGTTGAAGTTTAGACCAAATGCAAGATCAATTGGAAGTTTTGGTTCCCGTCCATAAATTAGATAAAATAGTGATTGTCCTGTACTGCTATGTCTGGTACAGTTATAAGCATGAACTAATGGGGCTACATGACTTTTCCAGTCCTGTTTTTGTTCCACCTTCAATGTTCCTAACATGTCCAAAAGTGTCCTATTAAATTTTTCTGTTATTTCATTCCCCATTGGATGATATGGCGTTGTTCTTGATTTTTTTACTCCTGTTATTTCACAGAGTTGTTTCATCAGATCTCCTTCAAAATTCGCTCCTTCATCACTATGTATTCTTTCTGGCAAGCCATAATGCACTACAAAATTGTTAACAAATGCTTCTGCTGTTGTTTTTGCAGTTTGGTTTCTTGTTGGTATAGCCGAAGCGTATCTTGTAAAATGGTCTGTAATGACGAGTATGTTTTTAAAACCGCCTTTTGATCTTTCTAAGGTTAGGAAATCCATGCAGACCAATTCAAGTGGGCATGTTGTTACAATATTCTCTAGTGGTGCTCTTAAATTTGTTGGAGACTTTCTGTATATACATCGTTTGCATGTTTTTATCCAGGTTTCTACATCCTTTGAAAGTGACGGCCAATAAAATCTATCTTTTAATAGTGATATTGTTCTATCCCGTCCAGGATGTCCGACGTCATTATGTAAACCTGTAATCGCTTCTTTTACAAGGGAACTTGGGAGAACCAGTTGTTGTTTTGTCTCTCCATCAAAGATATTTTCTCGCATCAACATGCCCCTCACTAATTTCAACCTTTCGAAATTCTTCTTGTAAGCTCTATGTTGAGGCTGTGATATTAATTTCCTGTGTGGCAATATTTTGTCTCTAACAGCTTTTATCCAGACATGCAAAACTGGGTCATTGTATTGTGCTTTCCTAATTTCTCTATGTTCCATTTGAAATAGTTCCTGGCTAGGAATAATGTTGTCAAAATCTTCATCTAGTATATTAACGGAGCATGACAAACTTTCAATGTATGGAAGTGACTGCATTCCATTACAGACTGCTCCAATTGATTCTTTGGAAATCTCCTCAGTCTGGCTTTTTTTCTCGTCCAAATCAACTTCTGATTTTGGAAACCTAGATAAGGCGTCTGCATCTTTGTTGATTTTCCCAGGTCTGTAAATAATGTTGAAGTTGTATGCTGCAAGTGCTGACAGCCAACGGTGACCTGTTGCATCCAGTTTTGCAGATGTTAATATATATATTAACGGATTATTATCGGTATATACAGTGAAATTGTTTCCATACAGGTAATCATAAAATTTTTCAGTGATGGGCCATTTTAAAGCCAAGAATTCAAGTTTATGAGCTGGGTAATGTTTCTCTGTTTTTTTTATAATCCTCTGCTTGCATAACTTATCACTTTCTTCATGCCATCTTGCTCCTGATAAAGTACTGATCCAAGCCCAGTGGGACATGCATCTGTGTGGAGTTCGAACGGTTTCGTGTAATCTGAATAAGCAGGCATTGGTGATGTTGAAAGATGACGTTTAAGTTCTTGAAATGAGTGTTCTTGGTCTGGTCCCCAATAAAACTTTTTCACAGATAATGAATTCGTTTTCTTTTTCCGCTTTTTGGATACTGGATTTGGCATTAAGTCGTTTAGAGGATTTGCTATTTTACTGAATTTTTTTTACAAATTTGCGATAATATCCGGCAAATCCTAAGAATGAGCGAACTTCTTCGGATGTTTTGGGTTTAGGCCAATTAAGTACTTTGTCTATTTTTTCCGGATTGGGTCCAATTCCTTCATCTGAAACTATGTGACCGATGTATTTGACTTGAGTCTGGAACAGAGAACACTTCTTAGGTGTCATTTTCAGTCCGCAATCTCTGATACGTTGAAAGACCTGTCAGTCTTTTTTGGTGTTCTTCATAAGTAGCAGAAAATATAATTACATCACGCAGATATATAAGACAAATTTTTAGATTTAAGTCGCCCAGACATTCTTCCATTAGTCGTTGATAAGTCGCTGGAGCATTTACTAATCCAAAAGGCAAACGGTTGAATTAAAAAAATCCTAGAGGTCCGACTGTAAATGCAGTACGAGCTTTTGATTGTTCTTCTAACTCTACTTGATGATATCCGGATTTCATGTCGAGAATACTGAAATACTTTGAACCTGCTAAAGAATCGAATATTTCTTCAGTTCTTGGTAAAGCATAAGAGTCTTGAATTGTTCTTTGGTTAAGCTGTCGGAAGTCTATACACATTCTTAGTGTTCCATCTTTCTTTCTTGCTAAGACGACATTTGATGACCAAGGTGAATAGCTTTTTCTGATGATGTTAGCTGCTAAAAGTTGTTTTAGGTGTTCTCTTACTTCGTCATACATTGATGGAGGAATCCGACGATGTTTTTGTTTAAATGGTCTATTATCATCTAGTTGTATTCGGTGTCTAATAACATCTGTATGTCCCATGTCCAGATCGCCTTTGGAAAATGCATCTGCGAAGTTTTTGATTAATCTCATTGCTTCTATCTTTTGTTCTGATGTCAGATGGTCAGCAATTTTTACAAATTCTAAATGTGTGTTCTGTTTAGAAAATTTAGTTTTGCTATTATTACAGTCCAAACTTTCAATCGTCACTGGCTGTAATTCACAAAGTATGGCTTTTGGCTGGATTGATATGGTTTGAGTTGTTACGTTAGAGACCTGTACATTAACCTTTCCATTGTTCTTGTTTTTATAGTTAACTACTCCAGGCGTGATGTCAAAATCAGCAGGAATTGCCGAGTTGTGTGTTTGCTGTAATAGTACACATGTTGGAAAATAATCTACTTCTTTTTCAATGTGACCAGACAGTGTTATGCTGCTGTTTGCTGGGATTATAATTTTCTTTCTTTCTGCACTTCTTACTAAAGCTATTCTATTGTTGTTCTTTATCATTTCTTTTTCCCGAAGAGATAAACATCGAAATGCTAAATATCACGGTGTATGCAGTGGTGCAATTTGCAAATATTTTCTGCCAAAATTTTGTTGAACTGCAGACATCTGAAGTGAAAGTATATTTGTCCCTAGTAAAATGGGAACACTTTTATCAATCTGCTATCTGGAACTACTAACATTAAACACTGTTGTTCGTTACTGCATGGTAGATTGTTGCACTCTAAACTAACTTCAATATAGCCATAATATGGAAGTGTTTGACCACCAGCACATTCTACATCCAAGATGTTATTAATTGGTTTAATTGTCACCTCTGATAAATTTGTATCATAAAAAGATTTACTGATGGTTGAAATTGTGCTGCCAGTATCTAATAACGCATATGTGTTAATTCCATTCAGAGTTACATAAACTTAATTACTACTTCCTACTAAACCTTGTGGATATTTGCTATTCTTTTCTTGAATAGGGCCATTGTCGATACAGCCTATCGTCTGCCCCTTCCAATAGGCTGATTGTTGTTTAAATTCTGCCTTCGTCTATGATCTAAGTTGGCTCTGCAATCAGCTGCTATGTGGCCATAGTAATAACATCTGTAGCACTGAATGTATTTTCGGTTTCCTCTTCCAACATTCCCTCTGCCTCTACCTCTAAACTGTGTATTGTGTTCTTTTCTGTAACTTGGTTCGGAGTAAAGATATCCATATGATGTATCTCGATATCCTTGAGACCACTGTTGTTGTTGCTGCCGCTGCTGATATTGTTGTTTCTTAAACGGCTGTTGTTGTTGTGAATCTGCAGGCCGTTTGTTAAATTGTTGCTGATAACACTGTTGATTATCATCACAATTTTGTTGTTGTTGTGACTGTAAATCCAAAACTTGTTGTTGCAGTGTTGAAAAAATCTTTCCTCATTTGAACCATGAGGCCCTTTAATTCACCAAATTCACTTTCTTGTGGTTTGTTGTCATGTGTTGTTGCCATTTTTGACGGCTGTGGTTTCTTTGGTGTTTCAGCCTGGTTTTTCTGTTGATCCATTTCAATTTCCCTAATCGAAACTCTTAACTCATCAAAATCTTTTATTCTATCAATCTTGTGACCAGATACATCTTTTAGCTCCTTTCTTAGACCAGTCCAAAATTTATTTCTCAACATCTCATTCATTAATATTTGGTTGAAGTTATGCTAAGTTTGATGTTTGCTTTATATAAAATTTCCTCCAGGCGACAACTCGAGGTATTTACATCATCATCATGTTGTTCCGCATTGTAAAATTCCTTTAAAATATCTTCTTCTGTCTCAATAGTTCCACACATTTGGTCCATTTTGTGTATCACATCTGATAGATGAGCGTTGGTGCCTAACCTCCTTAAAACTTCACTTGCCTGTCCTCGTAGTGACCTCCTAACAGCTTGCATTATAATTGATTCCTTGTAAGATCCATCACTCATAGGCTGGTTACATTGAATTTCCAGTCTTCATATGTTGTATCATTTGTGCCAGGTCTTGCTGTTCCAGAAAATGGTGGTAAATTTGGAACTTGTGGTGAATGTGTTGAAATTACGGTCTTAGTTGTTGCTTCTGTTGTTTCTGTTTTCACCGGACCTGCGCCTTTACTTGTTATATCATCCTTCATCCAGGCTTCAAAATCTGCTGGTGTATCAGCTTTAGGTTTCACTCCAAGCTTCTCCATTGCATCAATGATGGCTTTGGCCTCTGTCTCTGAAATTTCAGACATTTTGCTTCTAAGTAGGCTCTAACCGCTATATTATTATATAAAGTATAAATTGTAGCAATACAATTATGGCATACCCTTAGTATTTTAATGTTATTGTCGATTAATAGTATAGCGACACAATAATCGCATACACTATATATAGAAATAAATGATTATATATGCAGTGTAGCAAATCAATTATTACATACGCTGCTAAATGATAGATTAAACTATATTTGCTTAGTGTAGCAGAACTATTACCACATACACTAAAAGTCATTTATTAAACAATATCCCTACAAAATATTAAATATATAACTGGTGTCAACATGAAGCAAAACAATTTTTGCATACAATCAGAATGTGAACTAGTTTATTAGCTGCTGTACATAGCAGTCTCGAATAATTATCTTATTCAAATTTCGCAGCCAAACTTGCGCTAACGTACTTATTAAGTGAATACCATCTCTATACAATTTATAATAAAGTAATATTTTGTTGTTTTTCTATGAATACGACGTGATGTTAATAAATCGCGGCTAAATTTCGGTGAGTGTCTCCCGTTGTGCTTATTTAACTTCCTAATATATTCATCGACACTGTCAATTTGATGTTGTAGTGTTTTATCCTGTTGCTTGAATATCACAGGACTAGGATGACCCTTGATAGCATTCCAACCTTGTATGGTGTAAATTAGGATCTCTAAAAATGTAACGGGAACTGTTTCTTTGTCACACACTTCCTTAATTTGATCTATATTTCTAATAATCTGGTTTACTATGTCATTATTTTTTTATCTTAATTGGATGTATTTTCCATTTTTATATGTCAAATCGCATGTTCCAAACCATATATATATTGAAATGTTGTTATATTATCTCCTTTCTGATAGGATATATTCTTTTATATGATCTGATTGTATAACGATCATGGAACCACTTTTACATGTCCATTTTATATCCACAAATTTACTGTTATGTTGTCTCTTTAGATAATTGCCCTTACTATCTGCAAATAATATAAGGGTTGAGACTTTCCTACCAATAGGTTGCTCTATCTGTTTTTGAAGTACTTTTTCTAGTTGTTTTATACTCATCTAGACTGACAGGTAGTAGTTGCTTTTACACACAGGACATTCATACAACTTTTCGTACTAAGTATGAAAAATATGCACAATTGTTTGTACAAAACATAGACACCAGATAATATCAATTAATAAATAAGAAATTAAATAACTAATTACATACTCACAATAATCTTCAGATCTGTCACTATTATTAAATGTCACTATTTATAAAATGTCACTACATAAATTATAATGATCACTTATAAGAGTCACTTTTCTTGAAGCTCTGTTTTGTGAGGTCTTTTCTTTGGTTTTTATTCTGTTATCTGGTACGTATTCATAACTGACTGAACGTGTTATAAATGTCAATTAATCCAGAGTACAAGCAATATACACAAATGTTCACTCTACACAAATGTTTATTGTCATCCACAAGGAATAATAAATCAAAGTCACTATATATAATCCTAATGTCTCTAATTCACTCAAAATAATCACAACCAGTAACAAATTCAAAGTAAATGTTCAATGTAACTATGACGTTTCACATGTTAATCCAAATAATCACTAGTTATTGCATATAATTCACGTTGGGCGCCATTGTTGTAGAGCACGATTTTAACACAATCCACTCTGGTTCAGTTTATAGAAGCAATAACTATAACAGTCAAATAAGTTCAGAATATCATATATTTATTCCATGGAATACTTGTAACATATAATCCAGTTGCAACTGGGATAACACATAATTAAGCACTGTATATATAGTTCTGAAATACATTAAATAAGCAAATCTATTAAACAAATACTAGTATCATAGAGTATTTATAATAGCATTACATAAATACAAAAAGATGTAACAAAATACAGAAAAATACACTTGTGCATAAATTCGAAAATATTTCATTATATCCGAAGTTAGTTAATTATAGACTTGTTACTTAAATATGCAAAATATGCATTATGCACAATATACTTGGTATTGCAATATACAATACACTATATAGCAATTAACTTTGCACAGAAAATAATTACTGACTAGATTTACAGTAGAAAGAGAAAAGAATAAAAAAATAAAAATCAATACCTGATTTGTGATATCAAAACCCATTTACATCACTGATCCATTAAAACATGATATCTTGTAACCTATATAAAACAATGAGTAAAATCAATCAGGTGTGAAACAATGCACCTGTCTACAAATGTTATAATTTACAATGCACATACAATATAACACCATATAAAACTATACAATTCACAAAAATAACATATTTAACATTCAGTCATGGAATAAAATCGATAGATTTATAGATAAGGAATAATATTTTCCCAGTTACAATTATATTATTTCAAACATAAGCATTATTACTTTTAACACACCCTGTACCTTAATCAAAAATATGAAACACATAGAAAAATACTGACTGGCAATATAATAAAATATGAAATGAATATTGAGTGACTAAAAGTAAATAAATTAAACTAACCTTTAAATTAATACAGCTGTCTCAGATTATTTGGAAATGAACAAAATCAAATCACAACAGTCCTGAAGAAAAAATCTTGATAGGAATGAAACAAAGAAAATAAGTTTTAACTTTATCTCTAAAAATTAACCAATCATATTGCCCGTAACAGACCAAAAAAACCAATATAAACAATTTGATTGGCCTGCTAAAAATGAATAAAAAGGATTAAGGTAAGTTTAGTAGTCAGCGAGTATACTGAACACTTTTTATCAGGTAAAACAATACACCTGATATTACACCTGTTATTTACACAAACACTAATCAAAACATACATACTATTTAAAACACATTCATTTTATCCTTCACTCTACCACACATTATATTAAAAATACATTTTTGAAAGATGTTTTTGAACTTAGTCTGTGTTACAAACAGGAATTTTTCCTCAAAACTGGAACGTGCATATGGTGTAATAAAAATATAAAAAATTAACAATAAAACAATACTTTATAAAGAATACTTGAAAAACCATTACTCAATTATGAATATTTTAAATCAAAAACAAACATACTAATCCATGTCCGAATCACAATCCAGCGGAAAAGTAAAAACTTTGGAACTGACAAGTTAGATTCGACACGTGAACTTCTACCAGGTAAGTGAGCCCGGGTGCTCCGGAAGGGTAAGCACCTCCTTTTTAGCTAGCTACACCCGCCACGTGTGTAATCAAAATTGTGTGAAAGGAACATAAAACTTTTAGACGTCAATTAAACTAAGATACAACGTCAAAACAAATTTCCTAGAATATAAGTCTAATAAATTCAATTAAAGAGTATATAAAAACACTAAAGATACATCCCAACAATATCAAAACAATAAGCTCTTTTATACCGTTTCACTTTTAGATACTTTTTAAATCTAAATAGGCGCTTAAGACATGTACTTATGTTTAATTAAGAGAAACAAAACACAGACAAGTAAACTAAAATGGAAATCAGAATATAACATTTGCGATAAAGAATGGAAAATTTAAAATAGCACACCCTTTTATACAACCAAAAATACTTATCTCTAATGGTTTTAGTATAGAATAAATATTACATTTTAGAAACTAACAGTTATCTGAAAAAAATACATAATAAATGTAAATTTTGTAACATATTTGCGGAAAATATAACACATTTGTTTTGGAAGTGTCAACATGTTTATAATCTTTGGGAGAAATAAGAAAATTTGTTTTAAAATAAGGAAATAAATTTAAAAATAAATCCTAAAACGGCTATCTATGGTAATCCAAACATTTCAGAAAAGTTTGAACTCTCTTAACTTTATATTTATGCTAGTGAGAAATTATATATACAACGCCAGATCAAAAGATAGTAATTAAATTTTAACAGTTTAAGAAACATATAATATATGATTAGAAAAAATAAGATTAAGCAATTTGTGAAAATTGGAATTTTTTGATAGGTTTAAGAAATATATTTACAGTGTTCTAAATTATTATTTTTTTTGTATATTCATATATGAGTAGGAAAATTCAAGCAAATTAGATGTTAAAAACTGGCCTAGATTCAGGTGTTAATCATTTGAAATCACATGTTTAAATTAATTGTATCCTGAGTCATAAAACATATAACTTTTAGCTTGCTTTTATTCCCCTTCCCTGCCATTATTAGTTTTCTTTGAATTTACATAAATGAACTTATATATTGAATAACCATGAATAAAGTTGTATGTTGTATATATTACATTATGAATTTGTATTACAATTATGTCGAAATATTATATATATTATTATTATTATTATTATATTAGAAGCTTTAGTCACTTATAATTATGCAATAATTTATCACTGGAAATCACTGATTGTTCGGTGCAAAAATGTATAAACCACATTATCTTTAATCTAGCCTTATTGTAATTAAACTAAATAAAGTCTATGTTTCCTTCTTACCCTGACCGTCCAGCTGTAATAACTAAAATACTGAATATAAAATCGTTCAATTTGGTTTTTCTTCCTTTTTAAAAGAGGTTTCATTGTTTTGTCGGTTTCTCAAAACTCGCGTATATAATGGGAGCTTGTATGACTCCATATAGGGAAATGCCAAATTCTACTTTAATATAAATTGTACATATATAAGGTTTACATAGGCCAGATCTGTTAATTATTTAAGAAACTTGTAAAACATTCATGGAACAAACCTGTTAATTGTTTAAGGAACTTGTATAATATTCAATTTTAAGCATCTTTTTCTAGTACAATGGCCAATAAACTTATCAGAATCGACATCAGCCTCGCCTTATTTCTTTAACTGATATTTTAAGCGTAGTGTATCTAGTTTATCTTCTAGTCCATTTGCCTGTAAATATTTGTGCTAAAAATATCCTCTGAAAGCATTGACCCAACTGAAACTAAATATGGGCTAAAAGGTCGCTAGATACGTCCTAAACGAGCCCTGTCGACATTCGGGATGGCCCTCTTTACTATGGATAGTTAGAACTCAAAAAAATCAATTTTGCATTTAATTTTAATCAAATTTGTCCAAATTTAAAATACGGGATATTTAAAATATGCAACGGGTTTTTACCAGAAATTTGAAGTTGACCAAGTTTTAACGAATTATGCAAATAATAATTTCCTGGGTCATTTCCTTGAAAAATCTGCTATGAATCAATAGGGCTAATTAAGAAGAAATTTGGTATGGGAGGTCCATACGTTGGTTAGTCTAACGCTTCTTCAAGATGACTCCGCCCGATATCCAATATGGCCACCGTTATTATGTCTATTGTTATTTTTTATATTTTCAAACACTTTAAACCATAGAACCAGTTTTAACTGAAATAATTTTCTACTAAGAATAGTTTTTGATTTGCATTCTATCTACAACGTTTATTTTCGTTAATAATATATATTTACAATCTTTATTTCATAATTTTGTCCAAGCACACTTATATTCAGAAACATGTTTAGTTTTTAGCTGTTAATTACCACTGGTAGAAATAAAATTCTCTAAACATTTATATAAGCTGAAGTATAGATGAATTAATACGTATATCAAAAACAAACATACTTATCCGAATCACAATCCAGAAGCAAAATAAAATTCGTATACTTGCACCAGGGAAGTGAGGCCAGGTGCTCTGGAAGGGTAAACACCTTCTGCTTAGCTAGCTACAACCGCCACGTGTGTTATCAACATTAAGTGAAATGAACATGGAAGTACGTCAAATATATCTAGGGCAATCCTGGACACAGTGACATCTAACTTATGAACAATACTATGATGACGCCATAAAATACCCCTGGGCCAACAATGTATTTGTAAGCAGCTTGCTTCGTTGTATAAATTATGCGTAGTAGGCATAGCGTATTAATTGGGAAATAAATATACCAAAGGTAGAAACAGACCTGTTGCTGCAAAGAAAAAGATAGTAGAAATAATTGAAGTCGTAAAGCCTCAAATGTGGCCTTTCGTGGGCGTCATTATTTAGGTGTAAGTATAAATATGAAGCAGATCTTGAGAAATCAGTGGTATCTTTTATTTCATGCTCGCAGGATAGCTGGCTTCATAAGTATAAAGAAACTATTCAGCAATCAATGGTACGCAGTTTGTACCCATTGGTAGACTGATTGTCTGTCTGCTGGAAAATTACATTACCAAACACAACAAAGATACTGTCTATAAAAAACCCCAACATTTTGGTCATAGTATCTTTAGTGTATTTTTGTTTGGAAACCGTATGATGCTTGACAAAATAACCAAAATCTCTGTTGCCCAATAGATATTTGTATCTTGGCTGATAGTTTTTGTAAAAGAATGACAAGTTAATAATTTAAAACGTTCTTTCAATTTAGAGTTAGTGTAAAGTGTAGTAAATGTTTTAATCTTTTTACACAAGATAAAGTATCTGAAGCAAGATTTTCAAGTTACTCAATGATTTTTCAATTTGATTTTGTCTTGTAAGGCTGCTTTTGTCACATTTGCTTGAATCCTCGGCATCACCTTAATTTACTTAATTTTAAAAGTTTTTAATTTGCTTTGGGATTGTGGTTTGGACAATGATGAGTATGTTAATCGTGAATTTTATTGTGTTTTGTTGGTTGTGTTGGTTGTTACTAAGTGCATGACATTGTCCTATTTTAAAATTTCTTTATTCTAACTATTGCAGAATACTGGTATCGGAATGTTATACGCGGGTACCGTTATTCACGGCTGGAATGTGTTACCGTAGCTTTTCAGCAGTAGGAAGTTTTTGTCCGGATGAATTTCTGTTATACATAAAGATGACACCACCTAAAAGAATAGCGAACAAGGTAACGTTTCAGTATTCATGTAATCACAACTCGGACAACTACATGTAAGCTACAATTAATGTGATTATACCTTTATCCCTCAATTTTAAGGAAAGTGATGAGGGGGTTATAACTCTGAATGAAAGTATATAATGACCGATAAATCTACATTATCACCCAAATATAATATGTCATTTAAAACCTCATGTGAAATTATGCTTAATGCTGCATATCGTATTACATTGCATCTATGATTATATTCAGCAATATATTCGAAATCATTGCTGTGCGACATGTCATGACTTTCTATTGATAAATAAGGTAAAACGATACATACTTCAGTTCAAGTTTTTGACCATACATAAAACCTTCAATAAATTAAACTTTTACAAAGCAATAAACCTGTACAATTAAAAATGTTTTATTAGGAAGAAGATATAATGGCCGATATTATGAAAAATGGACCAGTTCAAAGTAAGTTGGTTGTGTTTAAGAAACTTATGTATATTACTTTGATATTTATTTGCAAAGTCTGCCAATAAAAGAAGGACATATCTCAGAATGAAAAATGTAATGAAAATAATTTAGAAATTTTTTGATAATACAGTTGGTGCAGCAATGCAATATAAAAACAAGAATCTATGTTCGACTTTATTATATGCATTTGGAATTCTGTATAAAAATCAAAGCACTGATTATACCTAACGTTTTTTCAGGAAGAAATACATTTGCATCGACAACACGTACTTGGTAACAGCGAACGTATCCAACGATTCAATCTTATAAGACATGACAATATTCAAACGTATTTTAAACACTGATTGTAAAACTCAAGAGTTTGGAAGGTACTTTATTTCTCCTATGTCTTTCATAGCAATCTTAATGTCAATGGTTGAGGCCCGTATTCTATCAGCTAGATAGTGCTTACTATTTGGGAGAACCCTGCTTCACTTCCTGAATGGACGTTCACGTGTTTCATTATTTGCTAGATTAAAAAGCGTTTACTTTGCTTTTGGAAATGTGACTTGAACATGAACCAGGAAGTTTGTGTTTGAATATAACAATAAGTTGCATAGGTTAAGTGTTATTTATTTTTACATAGCAATTATTAACGTAAAAGAAGACTTTTTTATGTATAAATCTGGTATTTATCGATATTCAACAACCAGTGGATCGGATGCTAAGAAGCTATACCATTCCGTGAAAATAATCGGGTAATTACTATTTAACAGTTTGAAATTATATGAATATTTTAACATTATTACTATTGTTTACAATTTTGTTTCAAATATTAGATTTATAGCTCTAACCAGTGCTAAATATGAAAGTTTGATATATGTGCATTTCTCCGATGTCGTTCGGGATAATAGAGAAACAATTATTTGGCGTACGCGTATTTACTTATACAGGTCTAGCTCGAACATTTGGTGGTCCCCTTATGTACCGTTTGTAAGACAACAGTTTTGACGGGCTTAGTAAGTTATGTTTCATGATCGTATGTTTATAAAACGACAATTTTCATCTTCTATTCAGAATGTTTTTTTTATTTTTAATTGATAAAAGGTTAAATTGTAGCTCAAATGAACCTCGATTGATAAACGAACGAAAACATTAGGAAAACAATGCAGTTTCTTTCAATAGTAAATTTTTTTCGAGTAACGTCTATTACAAACTGCAAATAATGTTCGACTTAGAAAATATTATTTATGTTTTTGAACATTTTTTCTTCGAATTTTTAAAAAAAACCCAGCAGTTTCCCGTCTAAAATGTTTAATCGACGATAACTGTGAATTTTTTCATTTTGTTGTGCCATCTAGTCGTATGTCACCTGTAAGTAACTATATATTGATAGAACATGTTAAAAATTTGTTATAGCTGTCTAGTGACAAACAACATTTCTTGGCCCTAAAAACTTTCAGTACCTGTACAGTTATTATAATTATCAGTTGCCATACAAAATTATGGTTTGTGCATTTCACCCGTTATGTATTCACAGGTTTTGTAACATAAGGCCAAGTGGTACAAATGGGCACTATCCTACAAGTTTCTGATTTTTCCATATATGTAAAACATTTTGAGGCGCATCTGAAAATGTAAAAAAATATAGCGGTCACTTTTTTACTTTTTTAGCTATAAAGCGTCAAAAATGACAAAAATGTCGGGATTTTAACATAGGAGTAATGGGAAATTACATTTTTTCAGGCCCTGAAAAATTGGGAAAAGTGTAGAAAAATAACAGATTGTCCTACAATATTTTGAAAAACTAACATAATGAAGTTCTGAATTTAAATTTGATCTGAAAATATAACAAAAATTAACAATAACGTCATTATTTTTTACGATATTGTTAAAGAATCGACAAACTTCCAAAATTTAACGTTATCGTGTCGTAAACTAAGAGTGTTGTGATTATGCTTCTCGCTGTTATAATAAATACATTAATTTTATTATTTGTATATAAATTAAATCGTCAATAAGATTATTTTTAATCCCAGATACTATGGAGTAATATTTACGATAGAAATAATAATATTCAGAAACATTATTAGTTCGAATAGCAGAAGAACAAGACCTTATCATCCGAAATAAGAGTCAATGATGATACGGGGAAATATAATCAATGGCTACATTTGAAACATGAAAAAGATATTGAACTATTGATACAAAATCTTGACTGGAGTGAAGAAATCATTAAAAATCAAAACATTTTACTTTGCCAAAGTGAGTTACTGTTCAAAAACGACCGAGCTCGAAAATACGTCACTCGGAAATTCCGTACGCAATTCTGCGGATACACCATGTATTTCGGTATGAATTTTCATGACGTCATTGCAAATAAATTTTAAAAGTCATAATGTATGAAAAAATATGAAAATTTTCAATTGTTAAAATCTGAAAGTATTTTGAAAATCGAAACAATAGTAAAAAAAGATATCACCAATTAAATTTTGTTAAAAAACGTCTTTATCCATTGACGGTATAAAAAGTCAAATCTTCAGTGAATCATTGTTATCTGTTAAATTTATCTGTGTATTGTATTTATAATACGTATCTTGTATATTTTCATTTATATTTTTAATCGATAGATATTATGTATTTTATTCCCTGCAAGATATTTATCAAAATTATTACAGTCCCTTTAAGTTAGGACTTAGAATAATACCATCAAAGTGCATAGATTTGTACACGCCGTGCGTGACGTTAGCATCCATTTGTACCACTTGGCCTTAATGTAATTTCAAATCAAATTCAAAAGGTTATTTTTCGGTTAAATTCAGCCATGTAGATTTTATTTCAAACACTTAATCAATGTTTTAGTATATTTGTTACTGTATTCATTAATGAGAAAGGCAGTTTTATTTTATTAAGATAAATGTATGCATTTTATTTTAGATGGGGCGAAAAGAAAATTGATGGTGAAACTGTAAAATATTGGGTAAGCAAAATACGCATTACTTAAATGTTTTTTCTTGTATATAATTATAATATTTTATATTCTGAGCGGCACCAAAAGTTGCAAAACAAATTTTATTGAGCAGTTTGTTCTCTCGACGTGCCGATAGATTGTGTAATGTTTTTTTTGGAAAGTAATTCCAAAGCCATTTTACAGGGTATGCACCTCCTGTTTAGCTAGCTACTCCCGCTACGTGTGTACAAAGAATTGGGCATGAAAATAACATGACTACATACGACTTCAAATATATTCATCATATATCGTTGATATGTAAATGACATCATAGACAAGTGAAATTAAATGAGGATGTTACCAGCTGTAATTTAAATTATGTATACACATTGAGAATAGCAGTGACCATATAGAGCATGAATACTATCTTGCACCATGTCCCAAAGCGCAGTGGAAATCAATATTTGAAATTTCGCCATAGATTTTTGATAATTATCTTATAAAGAGGACAGGTGGTACTGAAACACATGTACATTGCAACATCAAGCGCAACTAGGAAAACACGACAACACAGAAACAGAGAAAGGGAGTTAGGTCCATTTAATTTGAAATTGTCACTGACTCTAATATAAACTCTTGCAGACTTTTCATATTTGCATGAACATCTCTATAAAACTTTCAACCAACTGTGTTTATTACATATTGCTATTTACAACATTTAAAATAAATTTTCATTTACATTAAACAGGTATGTGCTAACTCTTGGGGAGTTGCTTGGGGAGAAGACGGTTACTTCAAAATCGAACGAAGTACATTCGAAAATTTTACCTTATCTGCCAATTTAGGTCATTTTGTGTTTGTGGAAAATCAAGACGAGCCAAATTGTAACAGAGCTCCCAAACAAATTCAAGGTCTTCACAATAATCCAAACAATCCAAGGGTGATTATAAAAGTAAGAGGTGGAGGACCAAAAGCACCACTATATAGTGAATTTCGTAATAATACCAATATTATTAGTATCGGAAAAATGATATCCAAAAGAACCGGAAGAAGGAGAGGAAGAAAGAGAAATAATAATAATAATAAATTACGTAATAGGACCTATAGTATTACAATCCGAGAAAATAAATCCACAACAGCCGGATGAAGGAGAGGAAAAAGGAAAAAAATTAATAAAATGAAAAAAGAAAGAAAGAATGAAAGGAAAAAAGAAAGTAAAAAAAAGAAACTTAAATAATAGTATCACATTAAGTAATGATGTCAAAGAACTAACTGTCCAAATTGCAAAAAATGATAGACACGTAAGTGTATAAACCATTAGATATATTCATGAATTCTCTATGATACCCGGTAAATGTTATTTCCTTATATTTGACTTAATTACACTTAAACCATATCAGATTCATTTGGATGAATATACTGATGGACCGACTTACTGACCCAATGAAATTAATTTTTGGAAAATTAAAATGTTAAAAATTATTCAATTACAAGCTTTTTTCAAATTTGACTGAATTAATTATTTTTATTAAATTTATTGTCTTAAAGGCTTATTTCACTTTCATTCCCTTCACTTTTCTTGTGATATTAGGAAGCCAACTCACAAATCTGTCTTTAATTTCTTTGGAAGTTTAAGTTACACGTGCCTCTTTATACACGCATAATTAACCTTTAACGGGTATAACTACTAAACTTGGACATTCACGATGTATAACTCTTACGTATTGTTATTATTCAATGTTCACGGTGTATAACCGTTGCTGCTGTCTATTGATATGTATTTATACATGTATTATATATGTAAAATTATAAAAGTTATCATTATGTACATTTGTATGCAAATAAACATAAACATAATAAAAAAACAACGAAAGAAGCAAATTTGACAGTTTGAGTGAAAGAAAAAATAAATCCTTTCAATTTGTAAAATTTTAATAAGTGGGGAAAATAAACAACATATCGCATTTATTTTACTTGGTGCAGCGTCTGTTATATTGGATATTTCTTTACTAGATATTCACAAATTTCTTTAAATGAAATTAGAAGTAATTTGTCGTCAAAAACAACGTTTGTTTTTTTATATTTTTACCTTTATCAAAGTGTGCTCTTACACTTTAGATGTGGTCATTTTTTTTAAAAATTCAAAGTAAGGGTAAAAAAACAGCCCTTAACTAAAAGTCTTTCGTCACATTTTTCCAAAATTAAACAAGAATGTTAAGAGATAGTGTCGAAACAACTGCTATATTTAAAATGGAAGTAATTTCCCGACGTCGTAAAAATTTTTAAAAGTACTAAAATAACCGTCATTTTATAAGGAACTTAAATATATGTGGTCCTTTTTTGTATCATTTTTAGTTACTTTTAACGAAATTAAAATTGTACACCTGTTATGTATTTCTATGTACCGATCGTAAGACACTGAACTGTTGATCGTGACACAGGTGAAGACCGGCAAGGTACATTAAAGTTGCTTATGGAGAGAGAGAGAGAGAGAGAGAGAGAGAGAGATCTTGGTATTAGATTTACACAGATTTAGATTTCACATTCTTCTTTTCCACTGCGGTAGCTCAGTTGGTAGAGTACTCGCTCCGTAAGTGGGAGGTCGTGTTTTTCAACCCAGGCCGGGTCTGACCAAGACTTGAAAGTGGGTAGTGACTGTTCTTTCGCCTAGCACTCGACATTACGAAATGAAAGCCACGATTCTTTCAGATGGGAACTTAAAATAAACAAGGTCCCGTGTCACGTTGGGCCTGGCACGCTAAAGAACCCTGGTGTATAATACCATAAGTGCAACACACAGGCAACATTTCTGCACTTTCGCCTATAGCTGGCGACGTCTCTATATAAGTGAAATATTCTTGACTGGGACGTAAAACACCATTACTCAACTCAACTCTCCACAATAATTTTATTATTTAAATTATCTAATAACAAAAACATGTTTTTATTTCACTGATCATAATTTGTATTTTATCTCCCACATTTTCAAAATTTTGTAATCTTTGTACATCTAAGGATCTAATGATGAAAACTAAAATTGTAAAAAGATAGAAGGGGATCAAGAGTAAATTGCATTTGTACAAGTAAAATTAATTAGCTTACAATATATATAATTTATTCAGAAATCACAAATTATGTTTCATAATAAAAAGTTCCAAAATTCTCTTCATTTGTGGTGAAGTTTTCTTTTTTAAATTATATTTTCAGTCTTGCATCTGGAGAAGGACAATAACATAAAAATTAACATTGTACATTATAGATAAATATTAATCAGGATCTAAATGTAAGTTCATATTTTAATGGGATCATTTGATTTAAATGCATTACATGTATTTTGGCTTGTTGGCTCACCCGGACAAAAGTTAATGGACAAGTGATATGTAAGATAGATATGGTGGTCAAAAGTTGGTTATAATATAGAACCTTGTGTTGCAAATTATTCTTTATAACATTTTCATAGAAGTATAATCTTTTGAAATTATTTTCCTTCAAATTTGTATTATAACATTATTTACATTATCCATGTAAGTTTAGTTGTCAGCTATGTAATTGATGGCTAAGATTTATTTGTAGACCTACTATTTTCTAGTTTACAAACAACCTAAATTATTGGCAATGTCCTCAAATCAAAATTATAGCGACAAAATAATATTAAAACACATAGAGACATGTTAGAGAGTTATTTTATTATTATTTCAACACATCAGTGTTCAATCTAGAAGAGATCCTTGTACCAATTGTCCTTAAAAATTGCCCAACAAAAATGCTCTCAGTGGGCCAACTCAAGTCCATCTTTTTTAGTCTTGGTTGGGTTTAAAAAAAAAGTTTTAACTCTTTCTTTTTTATAATTTCTTTGACTTATACGGATCTCTACACAAAGTTTATTATTGTGTTAACCCAATTGTTAGCTTAACTGAGCCATAGGGTCAGATGAGCTATTGCCATCTATCTCCATCCACCGTGCATCATGTGTAAACTTTTCACATTTAAATCAACTCCTTCACACCTAAATAGCAAAATCGGATTATATTTGGCAGTATTTTCAATGTTATTAAACAGTTAAATACACAAGAACTTACTTTTGAATTACAACCAAAATTTGAAAACAAGCACTAGAGTTCTCAATAAAGAATTCAACAGTGTATTAACAGAATGTTCTTTGCTTTTTTCAAAAGTTGAAAAACTCTTGTCTGAGAAGAAAAAAATCTGAATCTGAAATTAGGATGCTGAATGAAAAATTGCTCTTCAGAAAAATAAGTAAATTTGGTACGAGAAACTTGCATACAAGAATTAAACGAATAGAAAAGAGAATAAATATGTCAAAAATAGCTTCACTTAAATCTGAAAATGTTAAACTTTAAAACAAAGATCAAGACTCAAATTAAGTATTTGACAGTTCAGATGTAAAAAATAAAATCTGTGGTTTACTGACAGCAAGTATTCAAGATGTGGTCTCGGAAATTAGCATTACGCAAATGTAACCTGCAGAAATAATGTTTAATGATTTTTCTGAAATTTTTGCTGCTATTTAGGGAAACACTAATAAAACTGGGGTTGCAATAAAGTTAGCAATTAAAAGTACAATGTCTGATGGGGCAAACTAATAAACCTTTTATTAAGCTCTTTCAAGTTTGGAGAGAAAAACTTCTTCTGCTTGCTGTTGGTGAATGGCAACATTTAAAAAGTGATTTGCGAGAAGATATAGTGCTACTGCATGACTTTTACTGTGGACTACATCTTCTCACAAACTTTGCTGAATATGCAAATAAGGGTATGAGGAATTTGGGGATGCGTGCTCAAAAAGTGAAATAGGAATGAGGTGTCTTTATATTTAAAAAAAATGGAAGACTAAGACAGAAGCAGCATCACAGAGGCTCATAAGAACAGCTTGTGTTTTACTTCAAGTGCAAGATAATGCATCTGCTGGTAGACCTAAAAAATCGATAGCCTTTCTTTAAACTATACGAAAAAGAAACAAACTAAGCCTGCTTCATGGTAATCGATTTAACATTTTATTTCAAAATGGTTGGTGTGTTTTTGGACATGAATTGACATTAAAATTTTATTGTATTTTATGGTCAAGATAATGATCTAACCAACGCGGTTTATGCAGATATACAGTCACCTATTGTCTCGACAGGTATTCGTGCACTAGGTTTATGTGATGTTCATATTACTAGACCACGTTTGCATATTTTACAGTCTACGATTAACCTATGCTTGTTACAAATTTTAAAATATATGATCAGTTTGATCAAGGATATGAATTTTTGGATTTTCACTCCTACAAGCAGAAAATGAAAATCTAGATTTTGACACTTCAGGCACTAGAACTTGTACTTGCCAGCATATTGGTTGTTATAAAAAGGAGATCATTTGATATGTGGAAAAACCAAAATTCATTGACGAAACTAAAAGTGCCCCTAAAACTGATCAGTCAAATGAATCAAACTTTGGTCAGCTTGAGAGAATTAAGCGTAGTAAGCCAAAGGCGAGTACTGGACATGTAGAGGGCATCATAATGTATGTTAACAACAAAACGTCCGAGTAGCTAGCTTCTCAACATAATGATAAAACTTTATTAAATCAATCTAATAAACTTCTACCGAACTTTATCAGTAAATGGAGAATCAGGGGGATGAAATTAAACTGTAATGCATAGAATTACTAAAAGAAAGGATAACTAAACGGGAAGAAAATGCAAAAATAGAAAAACAGGTAATAATTGATTTTGTCACTAAACATGGTCTGTTGTAAAAGTAAACATGACATAGAAGGGTATCTAGGAAAGTTTAAATTGATAAAAGCTAAAATAACTTATATAAAACTCCAAATTAAATTCTTTCACATAATTCTTGATTTATCCGTAAATGACAGAGATCTGTATCAGTTCTCAAAAGCAGAGAAGTCATTTGGCTTAGTGAAATTAAAAGATAATCTATGTAAATGTTTTTACTGTTTAGATGTTACAGAACGTGAAAATGATGACAGTGATCTTATTGAATTGTCTTACAATGATCGTGTTTTACCATCTACTTCAAGCATATCAAGAGTTGAACACATGAAAGTCAATAACAAAAGAAAGACAAGTTTATCTGATCAAACATTAGTAAATAACTCCAGTAAACAGACAAAAAAAAAAACAAATTCTACTTAGTATTGGTTTTTTAATAAATCCGCCTAATAGTATAAATGTACATCAAAATACCACATGTCACCATGAGTTGTATTTAATATCATATCATCAATAATATAACTATAATAGCTAGGATTTAAGTTTAAAAATGTAAATAAATAAAATTTTCAAGTTCATATACACTTCAAGATCTTAAATCATGCATTTAACCAAGGTTATGCATTCAAACATGTGGATAGACTAGGCACATTTTCAGAAAAGACGTAGTTTTAGAGAGAAAGAGGCATTTTTAGTAAAAGCAAACCATAATTATATCCTTCGTAAATAATTTGGGTGTGTTGAGTTCGAAAATTGCGATACCAAGCTGAAAATTTGCTCTAAATAGGTCAAAATTTAAATACAAATGGCCGCCAAAATCAAAATGAATCTTTGTGTGAAAGTTGATATTGAATTGTTTTAGTAGCAAGAAACAGTTATAAATCAAAGATTGTAATATTGCAAGGCTAACATGGGTGTGAATGAGCAGAAAAATTAAACAAAACGTCTAAAGGCCTTATTGCTCACCTGAAAACATTTTAAAGATACTGAAATTTTAGGGGCATTAGCACCTACACAAAATTTGCTACGAAGTTAGATCTTTGCATGTTGATTATTTTTGCAACTTGGTGTTTTTATCTATTGATAATACTTTTTAAAAATATGGTCAAAAGGACAAATTTGAAAAATTACACTCCAAGGGTAACAACTCTTTTATGGATCATCGTATTCTTACAAACATTGCTATTTAGCTTGTCATACTCAATTTTTTTCAATGTATTACCCTATATAACACTAATAGTTTTCAAGTCAAAAGCCACAAAACCAGCACAATTTGCAAAAAAAAAAAAATTATTTTTCAGAGGCAAAACTCTGTAAAAAGGGGTTTAATATTTATGAAATCAAAAGATCTGGCATGCCGGTCATTATCAGCCTTCATCTCAGGTGGCCTAGCGACAAAGTTCATTATGAAAAAAATTATATATTTGACTTCTGAAGGAAGCTCACATGTTTAACTTTATATAATTAGCCAGTTTTAAAACTTTTCGATTTTGTTTTTGGATTTGTAGTTTGAACATGGGGCAGTATGTTTCTGTTTAATTGAATGAATTAAGTATGACACATAACATGCTGAAACACTGATTTATGTAGTCTAGAGTGTAATATGTAATAGTTTAGAAATATGAAGCCTGTGTTTGCACGAAATGCTTAAAAATGTTTTTTAACAGTGGAAGAACAAAGTAAATGTAACTACACTAGCCTTTTAAACCTATTTAGAAGTGTTAAGTCATCACCGAGCAACTCTAAGCTTACTATTTGCTAAAAAGGTGAACTTGCACTATAAATTGTTGATGTAAAGTTTGATACTCAACTATAGCAAAAGTAATACTACATTTGGTTTCATTAAAACTGGTAAGAAGTACGAGGTCTGAATGATATATCGTAAGCCTTCTGTTAAAGGAGATTAGCGCCGATGTCCCTTTTCAGCCCTTCTATCCCCTTACTATTTAAATCCGTGTATCCGAAGACCAGTGAAATTTTTTAAGTTGATATCAACAAGGTTTACTCTAAAATAAATAAGACTAGTGACTTGGCAAATGTAAAAAAAGGTGAAAAAGCAGGATCCAATATTTGCACATGAACGGTTAAGCACCTAAGGCTATCCATAATGATACGATAGTAACACTAAGGAAAGATACCCCTTGATAGGCAGGAGTAATAAGGTGGGTGGCGGATTATGAACAGGACAGGCAGAACTTTGATGATGACCACAGTCATGCAAGGTATGCCACTACTGCAATCCCGAAATGGTCAATTGAACTTTGTTTTCATTCTATTCATGGCAGCCGAAATCACCATTGACTGCTCATTTCTGAAAAATACTTTTCTTTAAAAAAGAAAATTGTTTTTGCAAATCTGTAAAAACAAAATACTTTAAACATTTTCACAATGTTTGGCCACTTATCATTTTAAAATTGTGGAAACGTAGATAACAACCATGATATTTTTATGACTGACAGGTGAGTTACAGAAAACATATGGACAGAGAACAGTACATTCCATTCTAACATCCTGCAATAAGAAAGCTTTAATCCTGTTGGACTTCTAGCAATTAATCAGAAACACACAAAATGCACGTGTTAATCTAAACATTTTAGTGCTAGACACTGCTAGCTCCTAAGAGCTTTGTTTCTATGGGCAAAGTGGGACATTATTTCATCCCAGAGCCCAAACAACAGTCTAAACGATGAAATCACCATGGTTCACCTCCGCCAAAGAAGGCAGAAAAAGACTGTTCCATCACCACAGTATACTTAGATATACTGATGGTACATGTAGATTATTTCCAAAAGGAACAAAAAATAAATGGCACATAATTTGTATTTGTTAGGCTGTTACGAAACAATGCTCAACTCAAGTGCTGTGAAAAACTCAGTAAAGGTGTTTTGGTCCACTAGCACAATTCTACCATTGCCTTTACTACAATTAGCGATTGTGGTTTTAAATTGATTGAGTGGCCAACTTATTGCTTAAGATTGCACATGAGTCTTGTCAATTACATTATCCAGTTTTATAGTTAGATGATGATGTCATTCATTGGAGGACTTTCTATATTTTTAAGAACATGAATTATTTCAAAGTTGCATCTAATTCGTAAAACCTCGGTGGCAAAATTATATAGAGACCGATACTATGTTGTAAAATAATGCAATATTACCGCCAAAAATCAAACCACTACAGATGAGGTTCACAACGTATAAATCGATATATGTTTTTAGGTAATGGTTGTGATTCTAGCTATTAACGCAATATCATTCTTAAAAGTTTGACGCATGATGCCACGCATAGTTATTTAGTATTTTGACATCATTTACAACCACGGATTCCACAAACAATTTTGCAAGAACATGTGGCAATCTCTGGATAAAAGACTGTTCTGGAATAGGCTCTTTTTGCATTTCAAACACAAGTTAACACCATGATCTAAATCAAGCAGTATTTCAGTATAGTTTTAGTTATGAACTTAATTTAGTCATGTAGATTTATCAATGTACTATCGAAAAGG